>JAGDYQ010000182.1:1985112-2010059 GCA_021962125.1 Bulinus truncatus | reverse complement strand
AAAAAAAAAATTGGATCTAAAAGTTTTAAACTAAAGGTTACTTATAAAAATATTATCATAATATATTCTTCAATTCGATGGTAACTTGGATCTTATGCTTAAATGATCTCATTCTATATTTACCAATTCAGGTTTTTTTCTGTAAAGATTAAATAGCAATGAATTAACAACACCATTAATTAATTCATTTATATGAAGAAACAAATCACCTAATTTGATTGCATGATTGTCTCTATATAAATAGCTCCCAATCCGTGATTGTATTCGTGTATACATCAGGTATTGTTCATATATAAATGAATAATAAATGTATACAATGTCGAAAAGAGGCGAATAAGTATATGTCAGTATGTAGACGTGTGTGTGTTTGTGTGTGTGTGATTATCTAGCACAATGATATGACGTGATACTGCGATACTGCGTGTTGATCCATTTTAGGAAATAAAGAGTGCAGAAGGCTAATGTATATTTGTACGTCAAACATAAATTATGCAAATGTTTTGTGAGAGTGCAGCAAGCTAATGTAATTTTGTACGTCATACATAAATTATGCAAATGTTTTGTGAGAGTGCAGCAAGCTAATGTATATTTGTACGTCATACATAAATTATGCACTTGTCAGTCTACACTGATTATTTCTCATCTTCTAGTCAATCCGGATCATCCTCTGCTGAAAATGACACCAGTGTTGAAAGAAACGGTAAGGATCATCACATCTTTTGTCACATATTTCAGCTATGATTGATTACACGCATTGCAGGATTTACGTATAAGCCACACAAGCTGGAGCTTAGGCCTCCCCCCCCCCCCACTTTCTTGGGATCCCCCAAAAAATATCAATAGTCAGATATACTTAAGTATTTGACACTGACTTATAATATATGGCTCCCCATATCTCAAATAGAAATAGCTTAGGGCCTTATCAAGTCTAAATCCGGCCCTGGTTACACGTAAGCTGTTACCAAATTTTTACTAATAACAGTTTTACTTATTGATTATTGCGATGCGCTGATTACGTCATATTACAATTTTCTGTATTTTCAATAATTTCAATTTTAAATGCAGCACAGTGGATAGTTTATTTATTTTGTTTATACCTTAGCGGGGAACATCCGGAACTCTTATCGAGGATCCTAAACATTTGGAACCCCATCGATTTCGAAATTTATTTCAATTTGTTTATTTTTCTAACAAACTGGGTAAGAGAGTGTGGTGGGGGGAAGGGTGTCTAGTAAGAAGGATCCCCAGTCGTCTTCATCTGTCAGGAGCCCTAAAATTCCCGGCAGTGGGCCCACTGTTCTACCAGATAATATAATATTTAACATTTTTGCCATGAAACTAATGTCACATATGTCTCGTGTATTCAAAGGAGGATTAAAGCCGGGTGAAACTTTGGGTGAAGAAGCAAATCATGTGCCCATTTATAAAACATAGACTGGAAAAATAAATTTGCAAATAAAAAACAGGGGCCTTTTGCTCCAGCAATAAAGTAAAAAACTGGAGAATGTGGGGCCATTAAAAATGAGTAGCCCAAAGCTAGGACCCCGTGCGCCGGTAGTTAAATCCAAACTCCCAGTGTCTTAAAATGCCACCATATGCTATAAATAGTCCAAAGCAACCATTAAAGTAAGTCCACATCGACATACAAAGATATGTATCTTGCCCTAATTTATCCGAATGGTCATGCGGTAAAATGCCCGATTGTCGATTTGAGGACCCTGGGTTCGATCACCGATAAAGACAAAGGGATAATCCAGGTATAGTGAATGTCTCCAGTGCCGCCGAGAGAGGGGGGTCAATTCTAAGGGGCCCGGCGAGTTTTAGGGGCCCGGACTGAACTGGCCAATCAACTTTTGAAAATATTATTATCAGCACGTGGGGGGGGGGCGTGACAGTCCTGCCCAGGGGTCCGAAATTTCTGTCGGTGGGCCTGAAAGTCCCCCCCCTGCATACATGGGTGTTGCACTATCGGCTCTGGTTGAGATGAAAGAAGGGAATCATAAAAAAAGTATCGTCAGTGGTTAATAGGATGTATGAGATTTCATCTCATTCTCACAGAATTAAGGGGCCTTTTATGGCGTAGCCGAGGGTCATTGAATTAGCCGGATAAACCGTACGGAACACAAAAGGTTATGATAATATTGAAATACAATTGGGTATGTATTCCGCACTAGTCAGTCTACCAACTTTTTTGAAGCCGTGTTAAAGAAAAAAATATAAAAACCTTTATATATAGAAAAGACGATGAAAGTTAAATTTATCAGGCCTTAACGCCAAATACAATAAAGTGATAATGTATCCATCAAAAAAGTACGCTGTTCAATCATCCACAGTGAAGTGCCTGAATTTCAACGATACATGTGTGGGGGAAGTGAATGGCGCTCACCCCCCATGCGAGCAATGCAGCCCAGTAAGGAAGGTCGTCTGCAACAAGGGCACAAGGAGAAATTTCTACTGCAAAAAGGTAAATTCGATAACTTCTTTTAAAAAAAAAAGTACTAGTAAAGAGAAGTATTTAAAAATGGACAAAGATGTGCCGACGAATATCGCTATTATGGCAGACGATTCTACATACATTTTTTAATGAAATTTTGGAGACAGTGCTTATAGAAGAGGGATAGATTCAGAATTATTTGTTTTTAAGCATATACACCAGTTTTCAGAAGTAAATATAATATCGGTTTGTTCATCAATAACGTTCATGGCAGAGTGATTTTTATAGTTAAAAGCGATGTTTGTGTCTCTTTTATAATTCTTTTTTTCCTACATCTCCCGGTTTTTTGCAAGTTTATTTCCGTTGCGTTGCCTGGCGCCCAAACTAGAGTCATAAATATAACGGGAAAAATAAGGCAAAAATGGGTCAACGAGTAAGGCACATTTCATCGAAATTGATGGATTTCGTTTCGATTAAAATTCTCTTAACTGATTCAGAGATGAGCACATTGCGATATAAGTTTGAAATTCTTTCCGAAAAATTGATGTACATATATATTATAAATGTATTTATTTATTTATTTATATAAACTTTCTTTACTTACAATTTTGTTTTTAATTAATTACGTATACAAATGAAGTCATTTTTAGTCAAAAAAGAATCTTAAAATGATTAGTAGGAATTTAAGGAGAGATGTAACGTGGTGTTTAAGTAATGTATATATAAGCCTACACATAATATTAAAAGGCCCTTTAAATCAATATTTCAGAGACGGAATCAGCAGACATTTTATGATCAGGCCACAGGAAAGTGCATCGTGAACTGTGTATCGGTAATGGAGAGCACCGTAGTTAAATTTTATGTATCAATCAATCCACCTCGTTTCTGTAATGTTTCTATCATCCTTCTAATCATCTTTCTTTCTAGCGTATTGCATCTCTATCTGTCTATCTATCTATCTATCTGTCTATCTATCTATCTATCTGTCTATCTATCTATCTATCTATCTATCTATCTATCTATCTATCTATCTATCTATCTATCTATCTATCTATCTATCTATCTATCTATCTATCTATCTGTCTATCTATCTATCTATCTATCTATCTAAGTATGTTTGAGTGTGAAGTCCATGGCAGGATGAGATGAAATCTCTGCGATCCTATAAGCCATCAAAATGATCAATGGACCGATTTTTTGCAGTGCCCTTCTTTTGACCCCACCATAGCGAATAGTGCAATGGCCACGGAGGCACCACGGGAGATATAGTGAGGACTTTAAACATGACCTGAAAAATCCATTGGTCCACACCGAAGATCGAACCATTAACCCTCAGGTCAACATCAAAGTGCTTTATCAATCGACTATCCGTCCCAACATCTAATTATAGGACGCTCCATCTGTTTATCTATCTGTCTGTCTATCTGGCTATCTATCTGTCTACCTATCTGTCAAATTATCTGTCTATATAAAGTACATATATATCCATAGCCAATCTTAAGTTTTCGGAGGCTGTACAGAGAGCTGCAGTGCTGGGTAGATTAGTGTGAGTGAGTGTGTTTTATTAGTCGATATCCAATGTGAGTTCCTTAAGTCTTTGCCTGCATAAGTTATTTTATACAAATGTGTCATTTCTTCACCTTAACCCATAAGTCCCCAATCTATGGCCACCGGCTAGAAAATCTGACAACTGGTGCACCTCCCTAAAAGATATGTGGACCTGAGGTCAGGTGCTTGTGGAGACCTTGATCTCAGTTTGCCCATGAAAGAGTGTGTTTACAATTACTTCCCTCTTTCCTTCTTGCTTTTTTGTAGATGTGTCTGTTATATATATATATATATATATATATATATATATATATATATATATATATATATATATATATATACATATATATACATGTTTTTTTCTGTTATATAAATAGATATATATATTTATAGGTGATTCTCTTATATATATATAGCTGTTTCTGATATATAAACATAAATAGCCTATATTTTCGAAACTAAAATGAACAACTACAACGATTCTAGTATACTAGTTTATCCTAGATTTAGTCACTTTTTATTTTGCATTTCTAACAATTGTTGCATTTCTGTTTTCGTAGCCAACCACCTCTACCACAAGTACCACAACAACTACCCCGCCAACGGACACAACCTCTTCTACAGCCCTACCAACGGACATAACCTCTTCTACAGCCCCGCCAACGGACACAACCTCCTCTACAGCCCCGCCAACGGACACAACCTCTTCTACAACGACCTTGCCAACAACAACATAGACCTCTATCTCTGACACAGAATGTCTTTCAAAAATAAAGCCTTTAGATCAACGAGATTTTATTTTTAGCCAAAACTTAAAAGTCGAAAATTATTCTATTTTCAGATATTCATTTTTTTTTTTTTAATTCAAATTTCAGTGAAATATATTCCATTATGAATCTTGTAATGCTTAAATAAAGAAAATATCTCTAGCCTCTATCTCTTTGAATAATTTGTTTATTTGTTTGTTTGTTTGTTGTCTAATATTGTACGTTAACGTGCGACTCTTCAATGAAGCTAATTCAATTTTCAAAGCAAATCTGAATAAATGTAACTGCATTGCCATCTTGTTTTAACAAAATGTTTGTTTTCTAAGCGCCATCCACCACCCAAACATCTTTAAGAGTCTTATTCCTCCTCCTCCCCCCTATCCCCTACACCCCTGCTATGTAGCAAATGCAAGTTAGATCATACACCTGGTTATTTTTTAAAGCTCTCCGCTAGCTCCATTTCAAATTGAATGCCCCCCCACCCAACCTCATACACATACAACTTAACCTGAGCTGCCGGCAGCCTGATAATCATGGGCCCTCCACAGTCTGCACCAACTGGTGGGGAAGGGCTCTTTGATCTGTGGAAGACAACTGTAAACCAAAGGAGCCATCGCTTTTTTGTATGAAGCCTCTAACATCTTTTTTTTGTTCGCCCCTCACCTCCCCATCATGTGGCTGCTCTACTTTACCAGTCTATTAGCCCCTCCTTTTATGGCGCATGGCTCACGTTGGAAGTCATGAAATTATCCTTTTGATATAGAAAATGGCTTTCTGTTTTGTGTGTGATTCGAGGGCCCCAGTCAAACACTTTTGCGAAGCACCCCTGGTGAATTGAGTGGCCCCCTGGTTAACTGAGTGGCCCCCTTGGTGAATTGAGGGCCCCTTGGTGAATTGAGGGTCCATGGTGAATTGGTGGCTCCTGATGTATTGAGGGCCCCTTGGTGAATTGAGGGCCCCTTGGTGAATTGAGGGCCTCTTAGTGAATTGAGGGCCCCATGGTGAATTGGTGGCCCCTGGTGAATTGAGGGTCTCCTTGTGAATCGAGGGCCCCCGTCAAACACATTTGCAAAGCACCCCTAATTATTTTAGAACTCGCTGCCTACGGCCACAATAAATCTAAGAACGGCACTGAGTATATCAATAGCACTTTAATTTATTTATCAATAAGTCGATCTTAAACATTTCTGTTTATTTCATGTTTCTGTCTGTATTGATACATATATGTCCGTGTATTTAACAACGTGTCTTTATCTATCGACACATCTAGTTATCCTTAATTATGTCAATCTATCTATTTATCATCTATCTATCTTTCAATTATTCCATCTTTCTATCTATCAATCTTTTTATCGTCTATTTATCTAATTGTTCTACCTATGTATCAAACTATCTATACTTTATGCTTGTCTTACAGCTTATCTGTCTATCTATCCATCTATCTATAAATCTATATATCTACCAAACTATCTATACTTTATGCTTGTCTTACAGCTTATCTGTCTATCTATTCATCTATCTATAAATCTATATATCTACCAAACTATCTATACATTATGTTTGTCTTACAGCTTATCTGTCTATCTATCCATCTATCTATCTACCAAACTATCTATACATTATGTCTGTATTTCAGCTTATCCGACTATCAATCTATCTATCTATCTATCTATATATATATATATATATATATATATATATATATATATATCTACCAAACTACCTAGTGATGACCTTATTGACCCTGGCTCGATCTCCCTGTTGAATAATGAATTGTTTAGGTCACATACTCACATCTCTGCTGCTCTTACGTCACGAAGTCACTCTTTGCGATTCGTAATTTACACGGTGCTCTGGTCTACGGGAATTCCCTATTCATAGCGCATCAACGAGGGCAAGGAAAGAGTTATAACAATATAGTGCGTACATCAGCATCGCATTTATAAGCAAGTTTATTTATTATTACATTGATACCAAGTGTTTTTTTCTATACTACCACAGATACCACAACAACAACCCAAGAACCAGTCGCCAGTCCACCTCAACACTTGCGCCGTATCACACCATCATATAAATCTTGACCTCTTCACCAGTATGTCTAATATCGAAGCTCTTTTAAAACATAAATGAAATTGATGCATAGTTTTAGTTGAAACTTAAATTTAGAATTTAAAAAAAAAAATAAATAGATAGCTTAAATAGTATCAATGTTTTATAGTATATTGCTGATTATAAATAAAATAGTTCTATCACTGAGAAATGTTTTTTTTTGTTTGTTTTGGTTTCAGTTACCATAAACCTGAGCTGTAGCTTGGGTCTAAATCAACAGTGTAGGCAAACAATTTTTAAAAAAATGACTTTTGGTATTCTTCTATATGTGTATGTGAAGTGTATGTAAACTGTAAACATTGTGTTGGTAAAAAATAATAAATACCATCAGTGTAGTGAAGAAGTTGTCTCATGTTATGTACATGCTCTATACATTGCATGTCCCATGGGCGGGCCTATTTGTCAAAATTTTCCACCCGCGGTTCAGAAAGTTTGCCTACCCCCTGATTTCACTGAAGTCAGTGTCAACCTTTTAAAAATAAACAAAGAACAGCTACCTCACACCTAAATAAACTAACTTTAAAAGGGAGGCCACTGAATGATCAAAAGGGAGGCAACTAAATGATCAAAAATTTGCAAATAAAAACAAACAATTTGTCAAGTCATCCTTTTATTTGTTATTATTGTAATAACAATAATTATTGTATCATTATTGGTTTATTGCTAAATGTTTAAATAATCAATGAAAAATCACATAAAAGAACATTAAATACTGAAGATAAAATTATGGAGAACGTTACAAATGCTACATATAAGGAAAAAGGTTTGAAAAGGTAGGTAAAAAATTAGTAAATGTTTGGTTCCATTTTGTCCATATTCATCGTTTGTTGTATTTTGCTGTTAAATACAGTTGAGGCCCAATTTTTATTCTAACATTTAATTTAATAATGTTTGAAAAATTACATTTTTGCCTTTTTATATGAGTAGATTCATAAACGTTCAATAAAATACTTATGCAAGAAAAACTGTAGCTAACTACTGAGATTATTTACAAAATGCTGTTTTAATTAAAATATTGTCTAAAAAAACAATGAATAAGTCTGCCATTTGACAAAATTAGATCATTTGAACAACTATTACAAAAAATCAAAGTTTCTTTGAATAAAATAAAATGATACAAGAAAATATGGTACATTATTCAATCACACATTAAAAAAATGTCGGAGACTTTTCAGCTAAGTCTAAAACAAAACACTTTTTTCTTAATATAACATATTAACAACTCAACATTATGCTAACAACAGATGATCAAAAATATTAAATGACTTGCTTATGAAAGGGGCGGACCAACGTTTTGAATTGTGAGTTCTCGAACTTGGCAAAAGGACCTGGCCAAGAGCAGATAGATGGGACGTTTGTTTTGTAAATAATTTGAGTAAGATGTAGAGAAGCTAATGGAGTTAGTAGTGAAGCTAAATGAAGATTTCATTATTTGACAAAAATCACAAATTTATACAAATATTTGTTAAAGGGCAATAGCTATTCATACCACATGAGGGTTATTCCCCTTTATTACAGACTAGGCCATAGGTGCACAAAACTTATAATCCCTTTTTTTTCATGAATGCCATTTTACATAACTTTCAAGAGACGGTTTACTGCCAGTGAGTAAACACAATATCTGGTTTACTGCCAGTGAGTAAACACAAGATTTGGTTTACTGCCAGTGAGTAAACACAAGATTTGGTTTACTGCCAGTGAGTAAACAGAAGATCTAGTTTACTGCTAGTGAGTAAACACAATATCTGGTTTACTACCAATGTGTAAACACAAGATTTGGTTTACCGCCAGTGTGTAAACATATCAGCTGGTTTACTGCCAGTGAGTAAACAGAATATCTGGTTTACTGCCAGTGAGTAAACACAATATATGTTTTACTGCCAGTGAGTAAACAAGATCTAGTTTACTGCCAGTGAGTAAAAACACTATCTGGTTTAATGCCAGTGAGTAAACACAATATCTGGTTTACTGCCAGTGAGTAAACACAAGATTTGGTTTACTGCCAGTGAGTAAACACAATATCTGGCTTACTGCCAGAGAGTAAACACAATATCTGGTTTACTGCCAGAATCGCAAACTCTCAATCGACAATCATGAAATGTGAGTATAAAAACAAAAACAAAAAACAATTACGCACAATAATTGTGGGATAATTGGATTACAATTGGAAATACTTCTTCGTTAATGGGTTTAAAAATTGAAACGTTAATTATCGTTAACAAGGCTTTGAAGGTGAATATAATTTAATGTCATCCAGTCTATTAGACTTTTGCACTTTTAGTGTCTTGACGGAAGATGCACCAACGGGCTGTGAAAATAAAATGTTTGAATATAGATTGTGAATTTTTATATTGATCAAGAATACAGTTACGTCCTTATTAAAACAGGAAAAATTGAATTCCAAATTATCTAGAACAATTTTTTCTAGCCTAAAAGAGGTCATTCACTTATTACGTAATTCTTTTTTGTCTTGTTTTTTACCCCCCCCCCCACACACACTTTTCACTTTTTTTACCATTTTTAATCTTCGGCCATTTCTTCCCCAACAAATGCGTAAAGTAATAGGTGAACGGTCTCTAAGAAAACAAGGGGGAAAAAAATCTACCATGTTGCTGAAAATAATTAAAAACTTACCTATAGTTAGTTCATCGCAACAATGCGTCTAGTTATTATACTGGTCTTTATATTACATGGCTATTTCCCTTCATTATGCATATGGATTACTTGGCAGTGATAGGAAGTGTCGAAATAGAGATGCTTGTTAGAGGCCCGTCTTGACCAACTCCTGATTCAATAACTCTACATAGTTTACTTTTTCTTGAGATTGGCGTCGCGTTTCCATGGCTACTGTGGTTACACAAGTGGTTATGCTCAAGAAAGTTTAGTGAGCTTCTAGAAACTTCACTAAAGTTTTTCTGTTCAATGGAACGATTTTGACTCAAGACGTTAAATCTCCAAGAAAGTCTTGCAGCTATTTAGTGTCACTTCACGACAGTAGCACTTTAGTGAAGCTTATCTCCCTCCCCCCCTCCACCCCACCCCCACCACTCTACAGCCACACCCTACCTTCCACTGCCCATGCACTCATACACAGGCATGAGATCAGTTAAAGTACATTGATATACATTTCTTTGTTATTAATTTTTGTTAACGTATGTATCTTCCATCTTGATCAACTGGAGCAAAACTAATGTAATATTTTCATTAGTAAGCCTAGAATCCCATCAGTTATTATTATTATTATTATTATTCGAAAGTACTTTTTAATAACAGCACATAATAGTGTACATCTTTGTGTTGAGAATCCGTCACTGTATCGATCTGTTTCGTATCGATCTCCTAGTTTTCATTGTATTGTCTCTTATTGCATGTGTCTTATCTGATTGAATGCGCTTTTAACATAGTTAAGAGATTTATATTTGTTTATAAGATCCTTTGACCAGGGCTGTCCTATCATGTGGGCAAGGAAGGTTTAGTTTCAACAAACCTAAAAAAAAAAGTTTGAGGAAGGCTAAACACGAAATTGTAGATTTGAATGTGAGTAAATATTATCAGCGTGGGGGCCCCCTACTTAGCCCTTTAGATGCAAAAGGGCCCATGGTTACAGCCCTATCTACGACATCCCTGTAAAAAAATGAAATGTTGATCTCTTGATACAGTGTCAAAAAAGTAACCCCTCTATTGTGTCAGATTTGGTGGCGCCAAAGTTGAGGCTGCGGTGTTAACGGAGTCGTCACCATAGGAGTTTTACGTAATCGGAGCCGTAGGGATGGGTTTCGATCACGTAGCTTACTTCAAGGACATCGAACTCACAACCCCTACCACCACCTCCAACGAGTCATCAGTTTTACGGCTCAAATCGTGTTTGTTCCTAATCCAACCTCTGACCCCGGCTCTGATTGGTTTGCTTGTTAAACCACTTGAACTCTGCTGCGCAGAAAAGGGCATATGCCATGGCTCTTCAGCGCACTCAGTTTTAAGAAGCTTTTTTTGTGACTGATAGGATAGGTTTGAAATAGTAGATTATCATCATCATTATTGCCCTTCATCCATGGCAAGGTATAGGCCACCAACAACAGATCTCCAGAGTCCTCTGTCCTATGCCATCTTCTCCAGCGGATTCCAGTTGTGTCCCATCTTAAAAGTGTCCGCTTCCAGGTCTCGACTCCAGGTATTTCTTGGGAGGCCTCTCTTCCGTTCACCATGGGAGGTTCCACCTCAGTGCCTGCCTTGTGATACTGGCTGCTGGTTTGCGTAGAGTGTGTCCTATCCAGCCCCATCTCCTCTTTCTGATATCTTCTTCAGCTGAGAGTTGGCAGGTCTTTTTTAAAAGGCTGGCATTGCTGTAGTAGATTATAGGCTTATAATAAAATAATTTTCCTAATTATTAATAAGATTTTGATAAATGATTATTCCCGGTTGTCTATATTTAACATATTTCTTTTACTTTCGAAAATGCGGAGCGAAGTAGTTCTTTTAAAAACATGTTTTTATGGAATTCAAGATTATTCTTTTTGGGGGGTCTTTCGTAGTTAGAAGTATGTCTATTTTAAATCCAATGGCACAAAAAACGCGTACTTTGAGTTTTCAAATGTCAAATTATTGTTTACATAATGGGAAAACCACCTGAAGATTTGGGGGTGGGGCTTACATTTCGGTTCAAGATCCGCCGCTGAAAATTTTCGACATCTCACAGCTGACGCCGACGGTTCACGGCTAATATGATACCGAAATATTTATCACATGTATTGATCTTAACAACCTGGTTCCTGTTTACGAGGTGAACAATAAAGATATATAAGAGACAGAAGACAGCGTAACCAAATCATCACTTTCTGAACCAACAACACATCGTCTCAGTAAGTAGCCATAATTATACTTAGCCCGTATGTATGCTTGCTTTATGTTTGATAATATATATATATATATATATATATATATATATATATATATATATATATATATCACAAGAATAGCTATAAAACTCTTTTTACATATTTATTTATCACGTCTGCTAAATTAGTTAATTTTTTTCTCAAAAACTTAACTAATTTAGCAGACGTGATAAATAAATATGTAAAAAGAGTTTTATAGCTATTCTTGTGATATATAAAACTCTTTTTGCATATTTATTTATCAAGTCTGCTAAATTAGTTAATTTTTTTCTCAAAAATGATGTTGAATGTATCTCTAGATCCTCGTCACACGCTGAAGTTGCCATCATGAATTTCAAAGTAGCATTTTGTATGATCCCTGTAGCTGTGATCTTTATGTCGTCTTTAGTTCACGGGTAAGTCTGACATTTTACTTTTTATTGAAAAACAAAATGTTATCACAGGAGGTAACGGTTTCGATATCATATAAAGTAAATATGACAAACTCGGTTGATAAATGTGAGGGATCCAGATTAGCAACTCCATGTTAAATTTTGCAACTTACTGTTTGAATCAAAATGATATAGAGATAGCAATAACAAAAATAATTCAAAATATAATTTTTATCAACTCATCTTAATATATTTTATAGTAAAAACAAACAAACATTATTTATGCTTTTATGCAAGTGACTGTGTATGCGTTTATATATATATATATATATATATATATATATATATATATATATATATATATACTAAGGCGCCATAGATGAAACTGCTGTAAGGTGCTGCCTCTTGCATATGTTTGGCTCGTTGAAAACTGGTGCCCCTCTCTGTAACACCACAAATTATTTAGCTTGGGGGGGGGGGGGCTTGAAAGTGCCCAAATCGCCTTTCCTTGTGGCTGGCAACATAAAAGCACCTATATGGCGGGAGGAGGACCATTATATGTGCGGCCCCTCGGTGGACGCCTAGTTTGCCTGAAAATAAATAAAAATACTATGTGAAGATTGGGCTCACAACCAATGCACCCCTTTCATACCCTATCACCCAATTACACTAAAACTTTTTGACTTGTTTGGAAAAATATGAGAGAGTGTAGTGTGGTATGTGCTAGTGCTTCTATGAAAAAAATATCTTTTCAATAGACGAGTAGCAACATTTGATTGTTTTATATTTCAGCCAATCGGGTTCGTTCTCTGCTGAAAATGACACAAGTGTTGAAAGAAACGGTAAGACTAATTACTTCCCTTTTCATTCATCCCTAAGATCCGGTATTACTTCCCTTTTCATTCATACCGAAACACCATCAATCTTAACATCAAGTATTTTAAGCATTTTAATTTTTGTTGTTGCTTGGTGTGGGGGGGGGGTATAAATAATTACCTGTAACTTTTTTACCTTTTGTTTACAACGACCAGTCATTTACCGATAACCGTATTTATAAAGTTCAACTGGAGGCGATATTAGAAAAAAATATATATCAGCCATAAAGTAGGATTGAAAGCCGTCGTGCGGTGTAAAACGTCAAACTGACGTTAAATTCTTTGGGATCGAGATTTGTATAGGGTCAAGGCGAGGCTCTCAAGATCAGTTTGCCGCTTCTACTCCGATAGATACAGATGGTCGTGTGGTAAAGTGCTCGACTGTCGACCTGAGGGTCCCTGGTTTGATCTTCGATGAGGACCAACGGATATTTCGGGCCATGGCTAAAGTCCCTGCTATATCTCCCGTGGTGCCTCCATGAACATTGCACTATCGTCTATGGTGGGGATGAAATAAGGGCACCATAAAAACCGTCCCATTAGTGGTTTATAGGATCTGAGAGATTTCATCTCATCACTTACAGTGGCTTCACACACACAATCAAATAGATAATTATGAAAATGTAGACTTCATCAGACTTTTAATAGTCCATATAGACTGCTTAAAAAAGAGGGAAATTTAATTTACCCTAGCTTTTCTGTCGGAATGTTAGTTCAAAGACACATTTTCAAAAGTGGGCTTAGAAATCAGACGTAAGGCTAAAATTTTTCAAATTACTAAGTCGATTACGATATTCAAACACATTTTCAAAAGTGGGCTTAGGAATCAGACGTAAGGCTAAAATTTTCATATTACTAAGTCGATTACGATTTTCAAACAGCTGCGATATTTCCTCGATTGCCCCACCTGTAATGTAACCGTTATAAATGCATTCAGTTTAATTTCATACATACATACATACATTTACTTGAACATTGTTTCTCTTTCCACAGTGACTTGTCTGAATTTCAACGACTCGTGTGTGGGAGAGGTGAACGGCGCTCACCCCCCATGCGAGGACTGTGCCATAATTAAAAAGGCGATCTGTATCAATGGCTTGAGAAAAGACGTATTGTGTAGACCGGTGAGTTCATAAATAAAAGACGTATTGTGTAGACCGGTGAGTTCATAAATAAAAGACGTATTGTGTAGACTGGTGAGTTCATAAATAAAAGACGTATTGTGTAGACCGGTGAGTTCATAAATAAAAGACGTGTTGTGTAGACCGGTGAGTTCATAAATAAAAGACGTGTTGTGTAGACCGGTGAGTTCATAAATAAAAGACGTGTTGTGTAGACCGGTGAGTTCATAAATAAAAGACGTGTTGTGTAGACCGGTGAGTTCATAAATAAAAGACGTGTTGTGTAGACCGGTGAGTTCATAAATAAAAGACGTGTTGTGTAGACCGGTGAGTTCATAAATAAAAGACGTGTTGTGTAGACCGGTGAGTTCATAAATAAAAGACGTATTGTGTAGACCGGTGAGTTCATAAAAAAAGACGTATTGTGTAGACCGGTGAGTTCATAAATAAAAGACGTGTTGTGTAGACCGGTGAGTTCATAAATAAAAGACGTGTTGTGTAGACCGGTGAGTTCATAAATAAAAGACGTGTTGTGTAGACCGGTGAGTTCATAAATAAAAGACGTGTTGTGTAGACCGGTGAGTTCATAAATAAAAGACGTATTGTGTAGGCCGGTGAGTTCATAAATAAAAGACGTATTGTGTAGACCGGATTCATACATTAAAACATAAATATATATGTATAGGCCTACATCAATTTAAAGGACGCTATTTGAACTTTTATTAATCTTTGTTCTTTAACTTAATAAAAAAAAATGCGCTAATTTTGAAGAAACAACAAATAGCCTGCATCTGCTTTGAAATACTAAGTATTTAATTAAACAAATGATTAAAAAAAAAAAACCAAAAAAAAAAAAACGTTATGTTGTCTTTCATGAAAAGATCAATCCATTTGATATGATATATATGTATATATGTAAATAACTAATTAGTTCTGAACTAGACAATTATTGGAGTTTGAACGATTTCCAGAAATGAATTCAGTTCCGACTATGGTGTTTTACTTTATCTATAGTATGCGTGAGATATCATTTTCATTGTTATTGTTTTGTGTTTATTGTAGTTGTTTTATGTATTTGGATAATTCATCTAATTATCATATATAGGCCTACAGGCTACATTATTCAATTATTGTCTGGGTTTAAAAAAAATAATTAAAAACTAAAAATAGCTTTGCCTATAATGGCGTTCAGAGTCGTAAAAAATATTTTGTTAATTGTATTGATGTCAAATAGGATGTGTGATTTAAAAGCTTTTACAAGCTTTTTTGCACTGAATTAAGAAAACTATGGCCGTTTCGAGTCAAATTGAAATTTGTGTAGCGTGTAGGTATCGAGTCAACATGAAGAAACATATACACAGTCATTTTTCGTTGATCCCAATTGTTTATAGAAAGAAAGGTTTTCACATGTTACGACTATCATGCATAACCTATTCACTGCTTCGTGAATGTCCGTAATATGTTGAATACATTTGTTTCCGTGATATGTTGAATACATTAATTTCCGTAATATGTTCAATACATTTGTTTATTCTCATTCGATGTTTCAGAAACACCACCAGCAGACGTACTATGACCAGGCCAGTGGGGAGTGTATCGTGAATTGTCCATCGGTAATTGAGATAAGTATATCCAGGGCCGTTCATTTATAAAGGCAAATAAGGCAACTTCCTAGCCCTCCATCCAGTGTTAATTTCTATTAAATGTCTGGTGAGTTGAGTGGCCCCCTGGTGAATTGAGTGCCCCTCTGGTGAACTGAGGGCCCCTTGGTGAATTGGTGGACCCTGGTGAATTGGTGGCCCCTGGTGAATTAGTAGGCCTGGTGAATTGAGGGCTTCCCTGATGAATTAAGGGTTCCCCTGTTGAACTGAGGGCCCCCTGGTTAATTGAGGGCCCCTTGGTAAATTGGTGGCCCATGGTAAATTGAGTGCCCCCTTGTTGGATTGTGGGTTCCCCTCTTGAATTGAGGCCCCTTCCTTGTGAATCGAGGGCCCTCATCAAACACTTTTGCAAAGCACCCCTAATTACTTTAGAACTCGCTGCCTACGGCCACAATAAATCTAAGAACGGCACTGAGTATATCAATAGAGCTTTAATTTATTTATCAATAAGTCGATCTTAAACATTTCTGTTTATTTCATGTTTATGTCTATATTGATATATATATATATATATATATATATATATATATATATATATCCGTGTATTTAACAACGTGTCTTTATCAATCGACACATCAATATATCTATTAATCATCTATCTATCTTTCAATAATTCCATCTTTCTATCAATCTTTTTATCATCTATTTATCTAATTGTTCTATCTATGTATCAAACTATCTATACTTTATGTTTGTCTTATAGCTTATATGTCTATCTATCCATCTATCTATAAATCTATATATCTACGAAACTATCTATACATTATGTTATCTGTCTATCTATCCATCTATCTATAAAGCTATATATCTACGAAACTATCTATACATTATGTTTATCTGTCTATCTATCCATCTATCTATAAATCTATATATCTACGAAACTATCTATACATTATGTTTATCTGTCTATCTATACATCTATCTATAAATCTATATATCTACGAAACTATCTATACATTATGTTTATCTGTCTATCTATCCATCTATATATACATCTATCTATCTACCAAACTATCTATACATTATGTTTATCTGTCTATCTATACATCTATCTATAAATCTATATATCTACGAAACTATCTATACATTATGTTTATCTGTCTATCTATCCATCTATATATACATCTATCTATCTACCAAACTATCTATACATTATGTTTATCTGTCTATCTATACATCTATCTATCTACCAAACTATCTAAACATTATGTTTATCTGTCTATCAATCCATCTATCTATCCATCTATATAACAAACTACCTAGGGATGACCTTATCGCCCCTGGCTCGATCTCCCTGTTGACCAATGGATTTTAACAGTTCATGGTTATAATCCTCGCTATATCCTCGAGGTGCCCTTCAAGGCTATAATAGGGATGATGAAAGAAGGGCACCATAAAAAAAAACCCTCCCATTGCTGGTTTATAGTTTATAGGATCATCACATCTCTGCTGCTCCTAGGTCACGAAGTCACGACTTGCAATACGTAAATTTATACGGTGCTTTGGTATACGGAAATTCCCTATTCATAGCGCATCAACGAGGGCAAGGAAAGAAATATAGCAATATAGTGCGTACATCAGCATCGCATTAGTTAGCAAGTTTATTTGTTGTTACGTTGATAACAAGTGTGTTTTTTTTTATATTCCAGACCACTACTACCACAGACACCACAACAACAACCCAAGAAATCACTAGTCCACCCATACCTACTGTGTAGTCCATCATATAAATCTTGACCTCTTCACCTCTATGTCTAATATCGAACCTCTTTTAAAACATAAATGAAATTGATACATAGTTTTAGTTGAAACTTAAATTTAGAATTTAAAAAAAAAAATAAATAGATAGCTTAAATAGTAACAATGTTTTATAGTATATTGCTGATTATAAATAAAATAGTTCTATCACTGAGAAATGTTTTTTTTTTGTGTTTGTTTGTTTTGGTTTCAGTTACCATAAACCTGAGCTGTATCTTGGGTCTAAATCAGGCAAATAATTTGAAAAAAAAACGACTTTTTGTTTTCTATATGTGTATTTGTAGTGTATGAAAACTGTAAACATTGTGGTGGTAAAAATAATAAACACCATTAGTGTAGTGAAGAAGCTGTCTCATGTTATATATACTCTCTATTCATTGCATGTCCCATGGGCGTGCCTATTTGTCAAAATTTTCCACCCACAGGTTCAGAAAAGTTTGCCTACCCCCATGATCTCACTGAAGTCAGTGTCAACCTTTTAAAAATAAACAAAGAACAGCTACCTCACACCTAAATAAACTAACTTTAAAAGGGAGGCCACTGAATGATCAAAAGGGAGGCAACTAAATGATCAAAAATTTGCAAATAAAAACAAACAATTTGTCAAGTCATCCTTTTATTTGTTATTATTGTAATAACAATAATTATTGTATCATTATTGGTTTATTGCTAAATGTTTAAATAATCAATGAAAAAATCACATAAAAGAACATTAAATACTGAAGATAAAATTATGGAGAACATTACAAATGCTACATATAAGGAAAAAGGTTTGAAAAAGTACGTAACAAAATTAGTAAATGTTTGGTTCCATTTTGTCCACATTCATCATTTGTTGTATTTTGCTGTTAAATACAGTTGAGGCCCAATTTTTATTCTAACATTTACTTTAATAATGTTTGAAAAATTAAATTTTTACCTTTTTATGTGAGTAGATTCATAAACGTTCAATAAAATACTTATGTAAGAAAAACTGTAGCTAACTACTGAGATTATTTACAAAATGCTGTTTCAATTAAAATATTGTCTAAAAATACAATGAATAAGTCTGACATTTGACAAAATTAGATCATTTGAACAACTATAGCTAAAAAAATCAAAGCCTCTTTGAATAAAATGAAATGATACTAGAAAATATTGTACAGTATTCAATCACACATTAAAAAAAATAATGTCAGAGACTAACAGCTAAGTCTACAACTTTGTTTAAGAAGTAACAAAACATTTTTTTTAAAAATACAGTATATTAACAGCTCAACATTATGCTAACAACAGAGGATAAAAAAATTTTAATGACTTGCTTATACAGACGGAGAAACGTTTTGAATAGTGGGCTCTTAACTTTGGCAGAAGGGCCCTGCCAAGAGCAGATAGATGGGATGTTTGTGTTGTAATTAATTTGTATAAGATGTAGTAAAGCTAATGGAGTTAGTAAATCTCAAGTCAATAGTAAAACTTAATGAAGATTTCACTATTAGACAAAATCACAAACTTATACAAATATTTGTTAAAGGGCAATAGCTCTGCACTACAATATGAGGGTTATTCCCCTTTATTCTAGACTGAATAGGCCAGAGATGCACAAAACTTATAATCCCTGATGGCTACATTGAGCCTTTTATTCTGGTCAGGGCGGTCGCCAGACTAATTTATGCTGACATATAATTTATGCAGAAAAAATATATACATATTTTTTTTCACGAATGTCATTTTACATAAATTTCGGCCGCAAGTTTTGCGGTAAAAGGTAAATAAATTCTAGATGTTAAAAAAAAAACAACATGTTTTAATAAATCATAAACAGCTATTGACTAATAATATTTTTAGAAGAGGAATAAGTAATTTAAATTCTCTAAATTAAAAAAAAACAAGCATATGTGTTAATCATTCATATATTAACCTGACAACCAATAGAGTGCTTTCCTAAATTGTGGTTATGGAGGTGGACTGATTGAGAGGTTTGTGAACAAAATATATTTACATGTGATTGCATATTATATTATTACATTTTAATTATAATCAACACACACCTGAAAAATATATTTTGACTTAAAAAAAAGAAACCGGCATATTGTCTTATCTTAAATACTTTTTTTTTAAACAATCAAATCACTGTGAGATAAATCTGAAAAAGTAAAAAGAAAAGAAAAAAGTCTTTGAATATCAATAAGTTAATTACCATTTTTTGATTAATTAGTTACAGAGGAATGCGATAACATTAGATAAAAATCAAATCAAGATGTAAGTAATGGGAGACAAGAAAGGCTCTTCTGGCAAATTGACAGTATCGTTTTTTAGTTATTTCCATTAGGTCTTCTATAACATGTCTTTGTAGTGTAACCATCAACTGTATTTCAAAAACTATTTTTCCATAGATTCCATGCAACTTGTATGTCACCTTGAACATTTCTCCAAATAGTGAAAGTTTTTCCTTTTTTTAAAAAAAGTGATAGCATTAACTCCTAGATTTTTTTTTTTTAATTCAGTTTGCGGGGATTCATGAAAAGAAGAGTCCATTTAACTTTACACCTATAGGAGGGAATAAAAGTGATTCCGAACTCAGATGGTTTGGAGTTATAACAATTTCCAAGAACAGATTTAGTTTAAATACTGTGCGCATGTTTTACTGGACAAGAAATTTAAAATTAACGTCAAACTGATTCAATCACATCACTGATAAGTTGACCCTGATAATGCAGGGAAAAAAGACACCCACTGCGACAAACAAACAAAAAAAAAAATATTTTGCTATATTAAAAATCACATAAGATAAAATATGGACATTAATAAATATTTTCATTTACTGATTTTTTTAAAATTACAAAAAAAACAGTTTTCATTTAAACATAAAAATAATTGATTAAATTTGTGACCTGAAAAAAACCAAAAACAAATATTTCAAGAAAAAGCAAATTATTAATAAATTTCAAATCCAATATTAAAAAAAGAAAGACAAATGCTAATTTTAGGAAAAAAAATGACAATGGTGAAAGCTCAGTTTTGTATACAATTTTTAACTTTGTGCCTTAATGGTAAAAAAAATATTTTTTTTCTTTCTCCCTGAATTTTATTAAAAAATTATACATTTTGGCTAAGGTCTACAAAATTTTTTTAAATAAAAAAAAAAAAAAAAATTTTACTAAGTTTAGTCACTGTAAAAAAAATTAATAAATAAAATATATGTCATCATTATTATGAAAGTTCATCATACCAGCCCATATGATTTTTTACAATTTTTTCATAAAAATAGAAATAAAGAGAGTGTGGATACTGACTTAATAGTTTACAGATTAAGAAAATCATTCCTTGGAAAACTCTATGAATATTTTTCATAAAATGTATTGTTCACATACAGGACTATATAAAAAATCAATTAAAATATGATTTTAAAAAAAGATAAAATCAAATATCACCAAAGTAAATTGTAAAAAAAAATTCTAATTTAAATGTGGTAAAAAAAGACAACATTTTGATATCCCAACTTTTCAGCTAACTTTAGTCAACAAAATTTGGACTTAAGGTTGCTTTTTCTTTATACTCAACAAAACAAATCATTTTTAAATACAAGCTTGGTTTGCAAAAGATATTCAGGCTTTATAATCCACAAAACTTTGCAAAAAAATGTAAAAACGCAATAAAACAGTTTAAGAGATTAATGAATTTCTCTGCTAACTCTTTTGGTTTATAAACAGTACAAAAAAATATTTGTAGTTTTTAAATATACTTAAGGTACAAAAACAATAATTATATAATGCAATAAAGTAATAGTAAACAAGGCTTAAAAACACAACATACATAATCATAAAACAGAAGTTAACATTTTTTTAGGGTCATCAACATTAAAAAAAAAAAAAAAACCATTCACATAGTGCGCCTAATTGTTATTATCTGGAAGATTTTTTTCATTAGAAAAGAAAAATGAACTACAGTGTGTGTGATTAAAATATAAAAAAAAAAAATGAACTACAGTGTGCGTGATTAAAATATAAAAAAAAATGAACTACAGTGTGCATGATTAAAATATAAAAAAAAAAAAATGAACTACAGTGTGCGTGATTAAAATATAAAAAAAAAAATGAACTACAGTGTGCGTGATTAAAACATTAAAAAAAAATGAACTACAGTGTGCGTGATTAAAACATAAAAAAAAATGAACTACATTGTGCGTGATTAAAATATAAAAAAAAAAATGAACTACAGTGTGCGTGATTAAAATATAAAAAAAAAAAATGAACTACAGTGTGCGTGATTAAAATATAAAAAAAAATGAACTACAGTGTGCGTGATTAAAATATAAAAAAAAAAATGAACTACAGTGTGCGTGATTAAAATATAAAAAAAAAATTGTGGTTTATTTTTTTTTTATTTTTAGCATGAACTAGTTACACACAAAAAAAAAACACATTTTAACTTGATAAAAACAGGTTTAAAAAAAAAAAATACAGTAACCGTAAATGACATTTAAGATTTTAAAAAACAATTACTCCGCATAAAAGTCAAGGTCGATTCCCCCCCATATTCTCACTAAATAGATTCATCAAGAATAAGGATGCTATTTTATTTTATTAAGGTTAATATTGAAAGAACGATAAAAAAAAATGACCAGTATGAAACACATTGGGATCTTTTGGGCCCCCTCTTAAAAAATATAAATGAAAAACTACTACATACATGTATATCGAAGTTAGCATTAAAGACTCCGCTGTATTTAGAAAAAAACATCATTGAAAAAACCAATCTGCTTATTTAAGTACAGTTCATCAAAAAAAGAAGAAAAAAAACCACTGGCTGGCTATACAGTCTTATCAGTTATATATTTTATATATTTAACAATGTGGACTTAGAGAAGTTAATGAATACACTAGGGAAATATAAACGAATCATTGTTTTTAAAGGTTTGCTTTTAGTTAACGGAAGAAATGTTTAAAATAAAAAAAATGATAAGCATTTATCACAGGCACTGTTAAGCTAGTTTCTATAAATTGACTCCTTTGGATCTTAAATGCCATTTTAAGGTATTTTATAATACAGCTCCGAGCAAAATACAAGGTGGAATTTATTAAGATTGAATGCACAAAAAAACATCAACAAATTTATTTAAATAAAATAAATGAAACAAAAAAAATTACAAAAAATCTGGACTATTTGAAATGATAATCTGTTTAAGGCCACATATCTATTTTATAAGCATTACAAAGGTGTATAACATTAGCAAATATTTTATGTATAAACAAACAAAAGTGAAACAACCTTAGACACAAGTTTTCCTCTCGAGGTCACTGGGTTATTGGTTTGAAATATAAAGACTACCTTGATCACCTTGACGTGGCGACAAGATGAGAAATGAGAATCAAGCCAAAACTGGACCAGATGAAAAAACCAGGTGCCATGAAATCCCAGAAATCTGATTTTGCTCCTGTAATGGTAGATAAAAAAAGACATATTACACATACGTATTTAACACAGCTTCCATAGTAGGACAAATGTTTAGATTTATTTTTTACTGAAAACAAACAAACATTTTACATTCAAAAATGTATTCGATGATGAACAACGTCTTTATACTAAATGAAATATAACTTTGCAGTTAATTACATTTTCTTTTCACGTGTTCAAATTTTATTTTGACCCCTGACACATTATCCAAAGATTACTTGCAGTAAAAAATAGAATGCGATTAATTACTTTCAGTTCTCCACGGTATCCCAATGCATACTCCGTGAAATGGCTGCTCTCCATTTAGTGAATCGATCTTCACGATCTAAAATTGAGATAAAAATAAATAAAAAAGAAGTTAGAGATACAGACATGATTTGGTTGAAGGCTTTGCTGATTTGAAATTTATCTGTGCACGTTTCAATGCTGGTGCCTCTGTAGGCAGTAGGCAATATATTTACAGAGAATATTGACAATGCTCAGAAAATTATTCTTCCCTTTTCAAACTGGTTCCTGTGTCTATCTGTCAAGCTGGGTGACTCTGTGGCTCTTCAGTTGCTAGCATCATTTACATGCTGTAGGTTATGGGGTTCGAAATTCCAGCAAGACCAGTCACCTGCTTACGTCTTCCTGGTCATTGCACTCTCGGCTATGGTGTGAATGAAATAAGGGCACCACAAAACCTGTCCCAAGTGCTTCACCGTATGGGATCAAGGGGTAGACATCCCATCCTTTCCGGGATTTAAATAATTGATCAAGCTTGTTATTTAATAACAATTATAGCTTTTATCACTGTATTATTTGGATTATTTAAATAACAATTAAAACTTTTATCACAGCATTATTCTGGATTATTTAATAACAATTATAACTTTTATCACGGCATTATTTGGATGAATTTTTATGTAGTTTTTTTTTTGGGGCATCTTAAATTGTCAGTGAGTTTTGTTTTATCTGGACAAAATCAGGGAAGCCAAATGAAAAGAGAAAACTATTACATGATGAGATTATTCTGTATTTTCTTGACTTACTTTAAGGGAAAATGTCTTGTTTATTTATAAGCAGTCCACTGGAAAAATAGGTTTAGTCACAAAATATTACCAGGACTCCGGATGGTCGAGTGGTGTAGATACTCAAATGTTGACTTGAGAGTCATGGGTTCGAACCATGAAATTTTTCCAGGTGTTATTTGGTGCAAAGTTGTCCCACTATTCCACCCAGCTTTAAATGGGTACCTGGCTTAAGTTGGGAAGTAAAGGTGGCTGGGCATTGTGCTAACCACACAATTCCTTCATATGCCGAGGTTATAGAAACAGTTGAATTCTACACTTCATCTGCCTCGATGGCAGAGTAAAGGAAACTTTACTTTTACAAAATATTACAATGGAGAAAATAAAAATTTTAACATAACATCATCATCATCATCATGCTCTTCTGAAGCAATTCTCAAGAGCTTGTTCTGAAAATAGTTTATTGAGATTATAATGAGATTTGCAAAAAAAGAGGTTACCAGCAGTGCATGGGAGAAGAAGCTCCATTTTCATTCTATTTTTCTTTATTTTGTGACTATGTAACACAATTTTTCTCATGAACTAGTCATATGTTCAAGCTAGGTCTAGTATTACAACATTCACCTCTTAAAGATATAGAGGGCTCAAAGACATCAGAGGTAATGGGCGCCAAGCTGTCCAAGCTTTTCCAAACATTCACACCTTCAGCAACACCTGGCTGCCATGGCAGCACCAAGGGCAGTGGCCTCCGTCATTGAAGGTCTTACTGTAATTAATATTAATGGGTAGAATATGTCATTGAAGGTCTTACTGTAATTAATATTAATGGGTAAAATATGTCAATTGAAGGTCTTACTGTAATTAATATTAATGGGTAGAATATGTCATTGAACTGTAATTAATATTAATGGGTAGAATATGTCATTGAAGGTCTTACTGTAATTAATATTAATGGGTAATCG
>JAGDYQ010000182.1:1925139-1984612 GCA_021962125.1 Bulinus truncatus | reverse complement strand
TATATATCCCCTCAGAGGCTTGATTGGTAGGCTAGGTTATTTTTGGTTTCGGGCAGATCCGATTTTTTCATGATTGTATTTTTAAACTGGAATATTGTTGTATTAATTCTTTACTTTCGATATAATGCAGAACCCACACCGCTATTATTTATATAGATATATACAGTGTATATATCTCTGTCTATATTTAAGATAAATATAGATATGCAAAATCATGCTGTGTTTTATCTATATGGTTAATGCAGTATATATTAACCTCATAGGTTCCAGTGGAGATAAAATATTGATTGTCGGTGACAGTGCTGGTGGAAATCTGGCCATTGCCACTGCCATGAGGGCTGCATCATTTGGCATCAGATCCCCTGACTCTGTCGTCTGTGTGTACCCCTGCACGGTTGTAAGATACACTCCATCACCGGCCCGACTTTTGAGCCTCCTGGATCCTGTGTTACCTGTTGGGCTTGTAGTTCGTTGTCTTGCTGGTAATAAACGTACCTTAAAAAAAACCCAATAATTTGATACAAAACCATACCTCCGAATGTGAATTAAATCTGTTCCTTAAATTTATTTTGATTCCATTTAATTCAAATTTAAAGTTCATTAAGTATTTGATGAAATTTAGCCTATGTTAATTAAGTCATTGTAGATGTTGAAGTCTTTAGAGAACTGTTTGTATCTATCTATTAGAAAGATAACTTTAAAGCTCATGGTTTTTTTTTACTGTTTCTCAGCGTATGCAGGTGTCAATGAGGAGCATCCTTTATCTACCCCGAAAATGGATGATGTTCATTCCCAAAAGAGTTTGACCCGAATTCAGCTGGGAACTTATGAGACCCATGACAGTGATTGGCTCATTATAGATAAAGATAGATGCCCTAAGGACATTTTGAAAAAAGATACCCCACACACACCAGAGTATGGAACACCTTCAGATTTATCTGCGACTGACATAGGAGATAGAGGCTTCAGAAAAAGTGAAAGTATGTTCAATATGAACAGCGTTGACATCAGCCTGGTCAATCATGGCAACAACATCAGGCGACAGAGTGACACTGAAATATTTTCACAGCTAATCAATGATGGTAGCTGTGTCTTCCCGGCTGGTTCCAACGTTAGTGATCCTAAGCTGCCTGGTGCATCTTCATGTTCAACAACTGTGTTGGATTCCAGCGGGCATAGAAACGTTGATGGCCCATTTAATCTTGGCCGCCTTCAGCAGAGAGCCAAACTGATGATGGAGAGTGCTCACAGTTTGTTCAACAGCTTGGCATCACTCATGCCTTCATCTCATGACATTTCACCCAGCTTTTCAAAACTCCGCTCAAAACATTCTCACAAGCCTCCAGCTACTGTGTTTTCCTCTCATGTTTTACTGCCATCTCAACACAGTTCTTCAAACGATTTGTTCAGTGTCATCTCCGATGGAGAAGAGAACAGTACAACAGAGGAAAGTAGCTCTATGCATTTGGATAATTCACTTTCACTTCCTCAGGGTCCACATCACAGCGAGCAGGCTGATTTTGATGAGGCTAATCTTGAAACCTGTGATGACAACAGAAAAATGGATTCCAGTATAAACAACAGCAGCTTGCCTTCAGATGATCAATCGCCATCACCAACATCCTCATCATCTCTCATTGACACTTCACCTAGCTTTGCCACAGCATTGTCCTCCCCCTTTTCTCCATCTGAACAACGTATCCGGGAAATCGGTGCAGAATGTGATGACTCATCAGGGGCTCACCTGGCTGCTGCTGGGAGCTTGAATCTCACCGATTCCTTGGTACGGGGAATAAATGTTTCTAGCTTGGGTGAAGCTGATAAGGAAAAAACATTGGATCAAACTGTTGAAGAGGACCCCTCTCATCCGCCCCCTGAAGCTAATGCTGGACCACCTCACGACGACAACGTTGATCCATCTTCTAGCGTTACCGAAAATCCTCACCTGGAGGAAAAAAATGGCTGTGATAATCATCAGTGTGTAGATGAATCTAAAGGAACCCATTCGTTGGAGGTCTGTGGTGACGAAGACCAGACTACTTTTCTATGTGAGGGTGGCCTGTCCAGTGGGGAGGTATCACCAGAAATGATGGCCACTCTACCAGAGGAGAGCAGGCTTCTACTAGAAGATGCTTTAGAGTCTGTGGATCAGCTGGACTTTTCACTTCTGTCACTTGCAGGGAACACAGATGCAGGGAATGGGATATCGGAAGCAGCACCTTCAACAAAAACTAATCCCTTGAACTCACTTAACATACCTGATAATTTTAATAGTGCAGTGAGCATTGATGCAGATCAGTTGAATATAAACAGGCTTATACCAGAACAAATTGATAACGAATGTTCTAAGAATACAATTAGTAATAATTTATCAACCGTCAGGAATCATTCTACTTGCCTCCCTGATTCCGAATCGGGTGAAGAGGCCGGCTGCCTGGAGGTAAAGCCCCGAGAAATTTTACAAACTGGACAGCCAGCTGTAAAACCGCCCAACACTTTGACCCTAAAGAAATCTTTCACCACGTACAGCAATCACCCATCCTCACCTGAATCTCCTCTCACCAGTGGAACTCCGGGCAGCACCAGGTCAGAATCTTCACTCCATCAGTCCTCTCCCAAACAGTTTTCATCTTGCCCGCCTTCAAAAATTTTGAAGTGTGGCTCAGCACCTGTCTTGAGCTCCCTATCCCACTCAGTATCAAAGTCATCTTCATTGTCGACTCTGTTTTCAGAGACTGAGCTGCCACATTTTTCCAAGGTAAGTCTCGACAAAAGGATTTTCAATAGTTCTGGCTTAAATAAAATTACACTTGAGATAGGGGGACTTATAGCCAAACATTTTTTTTTTCACACCATCATTATTCTCTTTACTGTACATGCTAATGGTTTAACTTGTGCATGCTAATGGTTTAACTTGTGCATGCTAATGGTTTAACTTGTGCATGCTAATGGTTTAACTTGTGCATGCTAATGGTTTAACTTGTGCATGCTAATGGTTTAACTTGCAGAGATATATTTTAACTATGAAACAGGTTTATTTATGCAAATTAATATCCTCCGAAGAAATAAGATGCAATTTTTGGTGTATTCACTACAAATCCTTATCTTCAACTACAGCAGCATAAATATTTCTGTCTGGTCGTTCGCACCTGGTGATCTAAAACTAGGTCAAGTCCAGGTGGTATCCAACTCATTCTGTTAGTTTCTCTTTATTTTAATGTTTTCTGCGAGACAAGATACTTGTAAGTAACTTTTGTATTAGGACCTAACCTACATTCAGCACAGTATCAGAATATTGCTGCTAACCCTCTATTATTCAACTGACTATAAAATTGGAAAGAAGTGCATGTCACCAACTCATTGTAGTTTTGTAGATAAATCAATATTAATCTATTTCATTTGGGTACAATAATGTGGTAATTAGGTTACGTTTTCTTGAAAGTTTAGCTAACATAAGTTCATGTTTATTTAATGAGTTTTAAATAACGCAGTGGCTACGGTTCCAAGGAGTGGGGCTACGTATTATTTTTTCCGGGGTCCAACTATAGATGCGCATGCGCTCTAGCGCTCTAGACGGACTTTATTTTTTTACGGCTTCTTCTTCTTTGTTCTCGATATATTATTATGGAGGATTTCAAACGACCAGGCCTATAGTTATGATGAACTGCACGGTGGCATCCAGGTCCGTCTCGCTCCCATAAGGTTTTTGATTAAACTTTTTACGGCTGAAGATGCGCGATAGCCTGACTACAAATTTTTTTCGGGGTCCGGCTATAGATATTGCTCCTAACCCTATTCCTAACCCTAACCCTAGCTCCGAAAACAAAAAATATGCAATAATAAGCAGTCCGTCTGCCGCGCACAACATCT
This sequence comes from Bulinus truncatus, assembly GCA_021962125.1. NCBI lineage: Eukaryota > Metazoa > Mollusca > Gastropoda > Planorbidae > Bulinus > Bulinus truncatus. The sequence goes on along the minus strand of JAGDYQ010000182.1, from coordinate 1,980,742 downwards.
ATAGCTGGACCCCGAAAAAAAATAATACGGAGTCCCACTCCTTGGAACCGTAGCCACTTCCTTTAAATAATTAAATTTGATTGTACTAGAATATAGGCATCACATGTATTATCTTTAGATTAATAAGTGTCACATTTAACTTATTAATATGAACTATTAATGAAAGTATAGTAAGTAAAGTTCCCTTAACCCTAACGGGCCATTGGGACAGATGAAGTGTAGAATTCATCTGTTTCTGTAACCTCGGCATATGAAGGGGTTGTGTGGTTAGCACAACGCCCAGCCGCCTTTACTCCCCCAACTTAAAGTCAGGTACCCATTTAAAGCTGGGTGGACGGGTTGTGTAGATACTCGACTGTCGACCTGAGAGTCCTGGGCTCGATCCTCTGTGAAAACCCTGTGGAATTTTTCCAGGTGAAAATGTGTTTCAAAGTCGTCCCACAAGTCCACCCAGCTTTACTTTACTTATTAATGAAAGTACGGATATGTCTATGCACGTGTAATGTTGCCTGTTGTATCAGACAGGAATGTCTCCCACTGATTTCGACACAAGAGTTTTTGCATGTCACAGCCCACTTCATAAGCTCAGGAAAGCTCCAGTGGTAAAGAATCCCTACATGTCACCGTTGTTGGCGTCTGATGAGCTCTTGAAAGGGCTGTCAAAGGTTTGCATAGTGGTAAGAAAAATTCATTTATTTACAGATTTTTCAGCATGTCTAATATCATCATTGTGTTCTTGAAATTTGTTTTGTTAAATCTTATTGTTGTTATTTTTAGTTATTTAAGAAAAAAAAAAGATTTTTTTTTCCATTCTTTTTTTTTTCAGGCTTGTCACTTGGATCCATTGTTGGACGATTCAATCAGCTTTGCTCGGCGACTACGCAAACTGGATGTCCCAGTAGAGCTTCATCTTATTGATGACCTACCTCATGGCTTCCTCAACTTTGCCCTCTTTAGTTATGAAGCCAAGAAAGCTTCAGAATACTGTGGTAAAAAAATAGCAGAGCTCCTTCAAAGTACGGGTGTTTAAAAAAGCTTGTATTATTAGTTTTTCTTTTTACATAAATACAAAAAAAAGGGGGGGGGGGTAAAGTTTAAAGTTGAGACAATCTGAAGTGTGTACATTTTGACTGAAATTAACTTTGATGTGAATATATTAGGTTTAATTCTTCTGTCTTTCACCGCTCATATCTTTGTGTCTTTCTTTCTGTTTGTATTTTGTGATAATAATCATGTTCATTTCATGATGAGAAATGCAGCTCTCTGACAAGTAAACAAATATCAGGTTTTTAAAGAATACAGTAGACCTTCAGATACATGTATATAGGCTGCAATTCTATGTATAGCTCTCCCCCCCTTCCATTATTTATTTTTATTTAACTCTCCTAAATAATTCCTCCTTTTATGTTTTCTTTATCTTTAAATGATTTTAATGTGTCAACCTCAAATTTTTTCAGAATGTGCATAAAAAATTAAATATTATTTAGCCAAATTGCCAAATTTTATTTTTGAATAAGTTTATCTTATCTTTGTGATAAAACCACAAAGTAATGTTTTTTGTAACTGTTTTATAATTATTAAAATGAAGGACTGAAATGCATTGTTGGCAACCCCCTTCAGCATGACACATGTAGAAAGTCCTAATTTTATAGCCTTGGTATATAATTTAACATTTGAACTTACCAGATGCTAGAGTACCATCCGCACCCCCTTTCCTCTCATGATTGGGAATGTTGGCGGCCGGTTAGTCTGGTTGAAAGAACTAAAAAGCTTTAGTATTACCTTTTCAAAGTGATAACATTAATAATTTTGTTGCATCAAGCCAAAGTTATGTATTGGGGCAATATATTGTTATATTTGTTTTTATTATAAATTGTAGGCACATTGTCTTGATCTGCCAAAAATTTGAAGTATCTTGTGATAAATGTGTATATCATCTGTCCACTACGTTTTGCTTAGACTTTTCACTCATTACTTTTAGAGAGAGAGAAAAGTAGTAAAAAAATATATTATTTTATTATTTAAATAATAGTTCTGGCTTGATTCAATAAGTACACACATGTTGTGCATAATTAAACAGCTGTTTAATGCAATTTTTTTAAACCTTTGTTGTTTTATTATTTTCTGAAAAGCGCAAATGTTTTTGTTAAAATGCAAAAATACTTTATCTTGATCTAAAGTAAATTTACAAACACTAAAGTATAATATTGTCAAATAATATGTTATATGAATTTTATATTATTTCAAATTTTTGAGTGCTTAAATAAAATGAAAATTATCATCCTGACAGGGGTTTCTCATAGGTTTTGTGCCCCTTACTCAATAAGGGTCTATAAGCATCACAATCCATGAGTTGTTCACCTTTAATATTCACCTTTAATAATTATTGATTATACAATGCTGGTTCAATTTCAATCATTAGTGATTGTTTCTCTCTCCTCCTTACTGGAAGTTCTTAACACTTTATTTACTTTGAAGCTTGATGATAGTGATTATCTAAGCTAAATGGAGAATAGTTTAGATATGCACAATTCTTTTGATATTTTCATAACAAAGTTAAAATTAGTAAATTGGTGATAGTGTTATGTAATTTGAGTATGGTGCAGATAGTTTACTGTATTTTGATCTGATGCTTCAAAGAATAATGTATATTTTATCACTGTATTTCATAGCTGTATAATTAAAATTGTAAAAAATATATTAGTACATGTTTTTATCAACACACAGGACAATGCTCTTATTATTTATTACTTTAGATTACAGCTATTGCATAATATTTTAGGTAAATAATTATCGAAATTTAAACTCTTACAATAATTTCAACAGACATTACATACTCACAAACTCCTCACCAAATAGTAACATAGTCATACTCACAGATGCCAAAAAAATTATAGTCTCTTCAGGATCCTCACTACACTCAATTAACCCAGCTCAGAACAACTCTTCATAAACTAATCCAAAACACAAAGGAAACAGTTCTGCAATGGATACCAGGACACACTAAAATAAATGGAAATGAGATTGCTGACCAATTGGCAAAATCTGGCAGCAAAGAAATGCAAGTAGATGTCCCTCTAAATGCAGAAGAAATGAAAAGCTGTATAAATGAACAAATCCAACAAAAATGGATGAATAATCACCCAGATCATGACAAAAACGACCCCTATTATAATCTTCCCAGACAAGCTCAAAATATTATCTTCAGACTCAGAACTGGGCACAACAGACTAAGACAACACATGTTCCGAAGGCTAGGCATTGGAAACAGTGAGGACTGCCCATGTGGGATGTCTCCAGAGAATGCAGAACATGTTCTCCAAACATGCCCTTTACATGACACAGCTCGCAACAGGTTCTGGCCACAGATGACCTCCTTCAATCAAAAACTGCCACCGTGCAGTTCATCATAACTATAGGCCTGGTCGTTGAAATCCTCCATAATCATATATCGAGAACAAAGAAGAAGAAGAAGAACAGACATTAAAATATTTATACAAACATTGATATCTTTCTTTTGTTTGTATTGTATTATTTATAGAAATCTTTCATTAGCTCACTTACTAAGATGTAGTTTAAAATAATCTTATTTTATTTTCAATCTGTTGTCCATGTCCTGATGGTGTGTTAAATAATCTAAGTGCATCTATTACCTATATTCTAAATGTATATTAAATAACGCAGTTGTTACTAAACCAGCAAACTGGAATAATTTTTTTTTTCCGCCGACCAGCAATAGATGTGCGCATGCGCGACTAGGCGGACTCCGTACTATTTTTTTTCGGGATCCGGCTATAGATATTGCGCCTAACCCTAACCCTAGCCCCGAAAACAAAAAAATTTGCAATAATATGCAGTCCGAGTCTGTCAAGTCGCGCATGCGCACATCTATTGCTGGTCGGCGGAAAAAAAATTATTATTCCAGTTTGCTGGTCGAGTAACATTTGCATTTAATAAATAATGTACTTGAATATTAGTAGGGCATGGTTTGATAAGTCCCGTAGCAAGCCTGTCAATTACTGGAACAAACTAACGGATAAATCATCTCCATTTTCTTTTAGCAAAGGTTTTAGGAAAGTCTGTCAGTGATATCAAAATTACTTTGTTAGTATGAACAAACTGGTTCATTCATGTTTCGTAAAGATCATAATAATGGAAATGTGTTAACTCTCAACTGTTGTTCATTTTCGGCCATTTTTTAAGCTGATTTCAGGGTGTTTTGTAAAACTAGGCATTTTTCATTATGTTATAAGCTACCTAGTGAAGTTATACGTCGTTAAATTTGGAAATGAATAAGCTATTTAATGATATAAAACTTTTGATATATTAGAAATTTTTAATTTTGTAAAATTATAGTGTAAATGATTTTTTTAATTATTTTTTTTAACTAAAAATACAAATACATCACAAACGGTAAGTATAAAAAAAAAAAATTGAAGAATTAAAACAAAATCTTTATTATTTACATAAACATTATTCATTTGTACAACACATAAATAAATTTGGACTTAAAATTATGATAATTTTTTTTTTATTCAACTTTAAATGATACTATAGAAATTGGAAAAAAAAATAAGGACTCATGCCTCTAGAGTGAAAAAAGACATATAATTTTCACACAATGTTAGACAAGACAAAATTGATCATTAAAATTTCTATATTATTATTATAAGTGACAGGAAACACATTTAAATGAATAAAAAAAATAAAGTTTTCCACCATTTATTTGTTTTTCTAAGGATATTATACTTATTTGAAAGTTGATCACTTTTGTCACCCCTTCCATATTAAAAAAATCACCAAATTTCACTTTTCCCAAGAAATCATGCTTAGTCACCAAACAGCCCGGCCTCAAATACGCACGAAGCACTCCCTTTTTTGACATTTTGTCAAAAAGGGAGCCACAGTGACAAAAATTCCTAGTGCATTATGTCTTTTTTCAAAATAAAACTTGGAATATTTTACCAAGTACCAAATTTTTACAAAAATAAAAAATTTTTTTTTCTTTGCCACTGTATTCCAGGGTCGGCGTTGCACATATATAATAAAACATAAAAAAAAAATTGACCAAAAGTAAAAATATAAAGAATTATAACGTCCAAAAAATTGTTGCTCACCGGTGGTCGAAAAGTCAATGCTACGATGGTTGAGAGTTAAAAACGTGAATATTAAAAGAATTTTTTGTCTTCTATAAGTAGTATTACAATTGCAGCAAAACTTGTTATACACTAATTTTTTGTTCCTTAATAAAAAAAAAAAAAAAACTACATACATATAACTTAAGCAGAAAGATAGAAGCACTTTTTTTTGTCATTTTTAACAACCCATATGTTTTGACTTGGCTGCAATAGCACAGTATCTGCTGTTTTCCAACTGCCTTATAAGAGTCCAGTTTCTGTTGGGCCACATTAAAGGCAAAGATGTATAAAGGACCCAGGGTATTGTGCTGACGGTAGTGATAAGTGTTTATGTTTGAATACAGTATAGTCGACCTCCTTTGTATGGGGACGGATGGTATAAACGCTCGACTGTCAACCTGAGAATCCCTGGTTTAATCTCCAATGGATTTTCAGGACATGGTCCCTGCTATATTCTGTGTCGCCTCCATGGCCATTGCACTATTGGCCATGATGGGGATGAAAGAAGAGCACCATAAAAATCGCCCCATTAGGATCTTGAGATTTCATCTCATCCTTACAAGGGACTTCGCCCACACCTCCAGCTCACAGTTTAATGAGTGAAAACTCAGTAGCAGTTTAGTGTAGCATGCGAAATGATTTTGTTATTCTTCTAAGTACCCTTATCTCTTTTATTTTTGTTACATCTCTGTAAAATATGTTGAAAGCAGTTATATACTCAACAAACCTTTTTTTTTTTAATATGAGAATTTTTTATAATTCGGCTCAACTAGTTGGTATATTTTCCTCATAGAACAATACACCTGACACTCTGTAATGTAATTAGTTGAAAATTCTTAAAATTTTTTGCATAGCAGGGCTATCCAGTTTTGCTCTTCAATGTAATGCATTATCTATCCTATTCTGCTACTGGTGTCATCTAAAGACTACTTTCACATATTAAAACCTATTATTTTCAAGTTTTCATATCATAATTATCATAACTGTTTTCTTACAAAGAAGCATACAATTAGCAAGTGAATAGATTAAAAACTCAGTTCCACTATCTGGCAACACTATTCCTAACATCTGGTCTTGAAATAACTTTCTACACACATTTTGTGTGGTGTCCACAAAACACAAGAATAATATAATTAATAAAACAAATTTTATTTATTAACATGAGATGTGTAAACAGCACAAAACTGGAGCCATAAACATAAAAATCTGTAAATGACTTTCATAATCACATATTTATTATTAAACTCTTGAAATTATTTAAAAAATATGAGTTAAATATAATGTAATACCTCCTGTAATATGAGAAAAAATATAACTGAGAATTAATGTTGAACTTTTTTTTTAAAAAACAAATGGTATATCAGAATGGCTAAATGCTATTAGTCCTGTTTTTATTTCAATTGAATAATTATTATTTATAGTAAGAGAAAAAAAAATACCAATTATGTGAAATAACAAATATTGAACATTCAAAAAAAATTATCATACTTACAGAATTATTTTTGAGATGGAGACTTAAAAAAACAACTATTAAAAATAACACAACTATCTCACATAATTATTTTTTTTTACATGCATTCTTCACTTTAAAATCTATGATGTTCTGAACTAATTACACATTGCATAATAAACATCTACATGAATGACACTAGTTCAGACTTGCTGTCTATCAGTGACATTTTTTTTTTAAATGTGCTTCACCAGGTTTACTTATACAAGGGAATTATTTGTGCCCATTCAATCTCATGGGAGGCACAACATATAAAAAAAAAAGTCAAAACAATCATTGCAATTGTTTGCTTTTATCTAATCATTCACAACAAATATATATCAGATGACCTCATACACCATTCTAATTGTACAGGCATAAATATTAGAATAAATATATATATATGCTTGCATCATGTACTATAATATCGTTCCTATAACTAGCCTAATATTTTTACAATTAAAAAATCAAGTTTGGAGCAATTTCAAAAATATATAGCCTAAACACTACCATATTTTTACAATTTTCTGTAGAAACTTATTATATTCTGAATGCAAGCAAATTTTAGCAAATTTAAAAACTTTCTTTTTAAAAAAAATTATTTTAACCTTTTTCTCAGAGTTTGACATAATGAAAGATTTTCATCAGCACGAGCTTCAGTCTAAGTTATAAAAAAAAAATGCTTGACAGGTTATAGCATTCAAATTCAATGAAATGCGTAATGCAATGGTTCAATAAAATGCAAGTATAAAAAGCATGTTGAACAATATCCGTAAATGAAGTAACAAAACTTGAGGAGGAAGTACACAATTTTAGTCTAAAAAATATTTCACTGCCTGATGTTACAGTATATTTAAAATTTATTTAAACTATCTTTAACATATGATACAAATAAAAAAAAATATTTGAAGAGTTGTCATTAGAAGGAAAAGTGTTCATTGATTGATATCATTATAATACTGCACTTCGATTTTAGAAAAAAATAAGTAAAATTTCAAAATTTACGTTGTTTTTTTTAACATTCCCTATTTTTAAAAATGAACTTTGTAACGAACCAACCATAATGAAATAAAATAAGTAAAATTAGAAAGGCTATCAAAACATTCTTGAAAAGAGCTGCACAACATAAAACAAGGCCAATATATATAGTGTAAGACATTTGTTCCTTCAGACTCTACTATACTGTACAAAGTCATCACTTGTTAGAAAACATTGCTCATCTTTATCTTAATTTGTTAAAAAAAAAAAAAAAAAAAAGAATCTTCTAAACTATCAGCAGCTAGACTCATCCAATTATCATGCCAATTCCAAAACGATATTGACTTTTGACATGGTTGGCATATCCACTAAGTGCAAGGGTAAAAGGGAAAGGTGCTAACTTCTTCTCTAAGACGCCTCCTATACACCAGTTGCTGTCCAATTGGCCTTTTTAATATGAATAAAAAAAATAGATAAGCACACAGTTAGGTAAATTTAATTTCATAAGTCATTAATATACTTTGAAAAATGTTCCATCTTCAACAAATTAGCCATTTATTTCAGATGTTCATCCTTTTATTTGTAATATCTCTATTTAATTTACAATACAACAAATTGTATTTCTTTTAGAAAATGGAACTTGGAAACATTATTTTCTTTCTCACTGCAATTATAATTTTAGTAACTTCAAACAAAAGCTCCCTTAAATGAATCTTATATTGTTTCAAAAGTTAGTAATTCATTGAAAATATTTCCCATTAAAAGAATACTTAAAACAATTAGCACTGACCTCTAAATACAACATCAGCTTTAGGAATGTCTATCTGGTATGCGATGGTGGCAGTACTCTCTGCCATACGTATGCTAGTTTCTAACTCGACTCCAACCTGCAAATTTTCATGAACTCTTTGGTAAAAACATGTGTGGAGATTTCCTGCCATAGGACTTAAATTAGTACTCAGTTGCCATTTTTCACCTAGAATTAAAATAAAAAAAAAAAATTACTAGAAATTATTTGAGCAATGAAAAAATATACAAAAGGCCAGTAGTATTTAAATGGATGCTGGTCTATCACCCACTGAGCTATAATATGACTGGAGTAAATATTAATAGTATTTTACAATTAATCATTAGTCTTTAAAAGTGCTACACCATATTGGTATCTTGTTCACTTGCATATCAAAATTTTCACAACAATTTTCAACCTCCTGTTTCAATCATGTAACATAGTGGGATAATTAAACAGACAAATAAGCTATTTGCTGAGCAACAATTACTGTATTTTTCGGACCGTAAGACGCACCAGTTTTTAGAGAAGAGAAATGCAGAAAAAATATTTTTAAACCTTTTTTTTTCTACATTTGGACCATAAGACACAGGGACCTTACCCCCTCATTTCTGGAGGAAAAAATGTGCTTCTTATAGTCCGAAAAATACGGTATTGTTTAGTTATGAATACATTAATTTGAACAATTTGAAAATTTGAGTCAATGTTTCCATGCCACCATTTCAATTTGTTTACTATATTATAAAATAATGGTAAGCACACACCATACAAAAATTAAGATATCTAGAGACTTTGCATGATATTCTTAAGTAACAATGTAAACAAATTGATTTATCTTAGCAGTCATTTTAATTTGTTTACCATTGTAAAAACTACATCTGCAAGAAAAAGTCTGGAACAACAGAAATGCACATTTTTGCTGCTCTGAAGTAGAAATGCGAAACTTATGCAGAATTTATGAGGTCTACATAAGGCATTTTTTTCAGTGGGGGCTTACCTTTAAAGTATTAAAGACACCTTTAATATGGTGGCAGATAAATATCTTCCTGCATTTCTGCCTGATGAGCACTCCAGTTATATTGAAACTCAGTAGTATCACCAGAATTTAACATGCAGTACATGATATCAAGATTTATTTATGTAACTTTCTACATGCCATGTATTAGTATTAATGCTTTAACTTACCTGACCATCGACCTGCTAACGACATAATGGCAATTTCACCTCCTGGCACTTGCTGACCTCTCTGGTACATGATTTCAGCTCCTAGAGCAAGACTTGGTGTGATGCGTTGTAGGTAATGACCAACTAATAAACCTTGATATGAGAAGATAAAAAAATACTGATGAAATAGATCCAAATATATAACCATTAAAACTATTTATTAATCAGTTTTGGAAAACTTAAAATATAACATTTCACTCAATACAGATAAAATAAGGTTTCCAATGCTTTACCTGATGCAGATAATGGATCTATGTTACCAGTTGTTAGAGATGCAGTAAAATCGTCTCCCTTATAATCTAAAGATACCTGCTGGCCCACACATTTATTTGGTTGAAACTATGTTTGAAAAAAAAAGGGGTGTGGTGGTTAAGCAACAAACTTTGATATTTTGGATCATAATACATTAAAGAATCCTGTTTATAGTGTCACATAAATATTTAAGAATCAATTTTAAAACATTGGTTTTAAAAATTACAAATCAATGGAAAGTTAAAAAAATGATAAGATATCAGCATATATAATATGCATTTATATGACAGTTCATAGATTGAAAACAAAATAAGCTATAAAATAATAATGCATTTGCAAACCTGTGCTACAAGCTTTGCCCTGAGACGATCAGTGATGGCATGGATGATATTAACATTCATATTACCACTTGAGTCAACATCTCCCAATAAAACTGGAAAAGACTGAAATGTAAGAGAATGTGAAATGATAATGTTGACAAATGATTTTTATTTCTGTTTATGGCTTCATCACTATAAAATAAGTGAGAATAATAAATTATGATGTTCAAATTACAAATTTTTTTTAAAGCATTATTAAAATGTACATTAAAATGCATGTGATATTCTCAATATAAATGTGTGTGCATGCAATTTTCAAGGATAAAGACATCAACGATAAATAACCTGAAAGTTGTTGAAAACAATAATATAATAAATGGACTAAAACTTTAAAAAAAGTATCTGAAACTAAATAATATGCATTCAGCACTTTGACAGCTAATACTCTATGATATTTCCAAAGCTTTCAATTAAAAAATCAGCACACATATTTTAACAAAATTACCTCTGCATTAACTAGTGCTTATAATGCTTATAAGTAAATCAAATTAAATATAAAGATGTAACAGATTACCTCAGTGGGTGAGATTTGCTTTGTACCTATATATGTTGCCCCAAATCGATATACTGATGGTGTAAATGTACTGAGAGTAATAGTATGGCTAATCTGAAAATGACTGCTCAATCCTTTTGCAACAATAACTTTAGCTCCTTCAAAAACTTGAGGGAATAGTTCTGAAATATAGATATAAGCTGCATTGTTAGAAAATATAATGATTAGGTTTCAATGTCCTAGAATAAGGATGCAAAGCAAATACTAAAATTAGTATGTATTAATGTGATTTCTAAAACAAAAAATAAAAGAAAAGGTAATAAAGAATTCAAAATCCTGGGTAAGCTGCTACACTGGAAATATTAAGTTCAAAAGTACTCTATAGCACTAGTTTTCAACTTAACTATGTAAGTCAATCCATGAATGTTGATATAATTAGCTTGACTACTGATAAAATTACAGATATTTTAATATGTCCATTATATATAGGTGATACAGCTAAGAAATAAGCCAGACTTTATGTTTAGCTTATAAAAAAAGAGCATAACTAAATTCATAAGAATCAAATAGGTCTTATTATTAGGTGGAATCAGAAAATTAAGGATCCTGGTAATTAAAGAAAATTCCACTATTTCCAATTCAAATATATTGTCCAATCAGTATTGTATAGAATATGATAACATGTTCATAAAATTACAAGAATCTATATATATATATTTCTCTTCTTCGCCCAACCTTGCAAGACAACGACGGCCTGCAAGAATTCCCGAATACATCACAGAAAGCAAGACGCATTCAACAATATATATAGATTTGTCGCGTTTGTAGAATTCCCGAGTAGGTCATTGTATAATAAGTCATAAGTTGATAAAGGACAGGTTGGAGGGGGGGAGCAGAAAATCATTTGGAAGAAATTCATTATGGCAATAGATTTATATTTTCCCCTATCGCAGGATAATAAAAAGTTATATAACAGTCTCTGTACAGTTGACTCGATATTTGAACTGAATTTGAGTGCATGAACAATGTGTACAATGACATTTACAAAAAGCCCCATGCAATCATCAATGAAAACTTATTAACATGAAATGCCCTATAACTGTAGCAGTTGTCTGGTGTAGCAGTTGTCTGGTATACCCTGTTGTCTTAAACAGTATTAACAATATTAGAAGTATTTTTTAAATGATTATTTGTTTTAAAGGAAAACTTAATTATTTAACAGTTTTTTAATTAAACATGACACAACATTGAATAAAACTCCCAACTGTCATCCAATCAAAGAAAAAGTTAACTGAAAAGTACGCCTACATAAAATAGTAATGGCTTTTAAAATAACTAAAATAAAGCTTGCCTTTAGTCTGTTTATGTAGATCTTCATATAAGCCTGGATTGACGTCCTGTACACTGGCATTTTCAGGAGCCCCTGATGTTTCTCGGGGTCTTGCTTTTGGAATTTCAGTTGGTGGTGCTGGTGGTAATAAAGGAGGTGATGGCAAATCTACCGTTGGCTTACTCGATTCAGCTGCACTCACGTTACCCATTGTGCTTGCTAAACGGGAAATTGTGTTAAAATAATGTTTTTTTAACAAGAAAACTCCACGGTGTTTATTCAGTTAGCTCGATAACCTTCAACCGGACGCCATGTGCAAGTTAGAAAAGAAACAAATGCGTTGCGCATGACGATTTCAAGACAACTTCCGAGAGCAAATTGGTAAAAGGAAATCTCAGTACTAAACACTGAGCTCTGTGTTTAACAATTGTATACAAGGGCTAAGAGGCACATAAATATTTGTATTTCTACCAACTAAAACAAATTAATTAGTGTTTGATACTAAATATTTAATGCTTTGGTTGGAGCTTTCTTATCAACCGCATAATGGGCCACTGAGACAAAACTGGGTTTTGAGACCGTAAAAACATATCTTAACTAGAATGAAATATATAGAACAATATTCAATTAATGTATAATTATATAATCTGTTATGTCAGATATTTTCGATTTTTTAAAAATAAAGATAAATCCTACAATAAAAGGGAATGAATAAGTCACGTTTTAAAATTCTCAAAATATTTATAAAGCTTAAAAAAATGTAAATCAAAGGTAATAATTCCCACATAGCCTATCGCTTTTGTCATAAACTGCCCCCACCCTCCACCCGCAAATGACGCCCCTGAAGACGTATTTATTATATATGAATTAATAGAAATGATGTACTGGTTCAGACTGATTTTCTTCTATGCATTGCATGCTGTCTCGCCGACCCAGAATAAAGGAGGAGAGAAGGGATTGGGAACATTTATATCGTAAGGGATTATTTGGTGGGGGGTGGGGGGGGGTAGGGAGTAATGCATTCGGAAATAATAAATGAAAGTAATGTCCACGAAGTCTTGATCTATTCGTGAACTCAAATTTTAATCTTTAAAATTGTAGTACAAAAGAATTGTATTTGGCAAGTAAAATAACATGTAAATTTAAATGTAGTCTTGTTCAACTTTACAACCTGCTGTTTTTTTTTTTTATTATTTTTTTTCCGCCATATAAAATATACGGTTTGAAATTGGGGTTGGGTGGGGGGTACATTTTAAAATATAATTTTATTAGGGAGTGTCAAGGAAAGTTTAAAAAGGCAAAAGGAGATTCTTAAAACTGTTTTACTTTGTTGATGAACGGTCCCATATAAATGTATTTGTATTATCTGTTATTATCATTATTGAAGTTAACTTTTTAAACTTAATCTTTTGAGTCACTTATTCGAAGTTATTTAAGTAATCTCCAACGCAATAACTTTTAAAGAAAAAAAAATGCTTTCGAAATCAATTTTTATGTATTTTTTTCGCTGCACAATCGAAGCCAACCGAGGAGAAAAAAAAAGGGGGTGGGGTGGGGAGGTTTTTCTGGAGCTAGGCTGTTTACCTAGTTTTCCTATCTATATGAACGTATTTGTTTTAATTTTTTTTGTAATTAAAAGTTTTTTTTATTAAGTATAACACTATTTTCTTATTTTAGTTGTTTTTATCTTTTTCTTAAAAAAAATTCCAGTTAATTCAGATCAGTTTCTCATACGATCGAATGGTCAGTACAAGTCTAGGTTCGTTATTTCGAAAGGAACATTCCAAAAGATAAATGAAATAATACAATAAAGCGCGCTTGATCGCTAAGGATGAGCAGTCAACTTGAGTTTCGTTATAATGGGGGGGGGGGGGGGGGGAGGAGGAATCGACGAGTTACTGCGGTCCTGAAGTAACTTCTGAATTGGTTTTTAAACAGGGAAAGAAAACTCGAATTTTATGACGTCACATCATATGGAACGGATCTGCCCCCCCCCCCCATAATTATTAAATTTGTACTGCTTTTTTAATGACTTTATCCAAGTGTAAGATACATTTTATACAATGAAGATAATAATCATTCAGCTTTTTTCTTAAAAAAAGAATCACACAAAGATAACAAAAATGTTTTATAAAATATTTACATCAGCCTACATCTTGGATTACTATTTTGTTTTATTGACATTCATGGAAATAAAAACAGAAACATTATACGATTTATAGACACTGAGAACTTTAGATTGTTTAAAAAAACAACAACATAACTGCAATGATTTTTTTTTTAAAGCATTACATAAATCTAGAAATGAATACGCTGTCGATTTCATTTTAGAGAGAATAGTATCAGTTGTCATGAAAACCTATAGTGGCTATAGTCTTATGTCTTTTCGCACACCATCATTATCAGCATTTGACATGATGACCGCAATACAAAACGTAATTTACATTGCCATAATTATAATTATCAGATCGGTGAATCATTTTTACCAGCCTACTAAAAAATATCTTAATAGCCAAAGATTAAAACTACATTTGTTAGTCAATGGTAAATTCACGAGCAACATTCGTTTAAGAATTAACTTGAGAATAGTCGATTTCTATGATATTAAATTCCTATCATATTAAAAAGTGATATTAGTTTCTATAAAATATTTAAAAATAATGCGATAAATAACTTAACAATGATAAGGGAAAAATATGGCGGAATGACCTGTGCGTATTAATTTGGTTTATGGAAACGTAATTTTGTGTATTAATAAAGTATATTTATTTTCTATTATTAAAAATAAAATTATGAGTCGATCTGTTTTAATTTATGTAAAATATTATCAAGTGAAAGTTTAAAAAAACTGGCTGGCATTTTATTGAACTTTATTTTGATAAGAGATATGTGATGCGGTTTTAGCTTATTAGAACATCTGCAAAAAAATTTCTCAGAATGGCAGAAAGTTGATGTTGACATTATTTTTTTCATTAGATTAGTCGGTTTTATGTGAATGTACTTGCATCCATTATTGTAAATACTTCCAGGATTTACCGTAAGGAAGGTGAACATGAAATTGCTTTGAGCAACTAACATAGTGTGTAGTAATCGGTTAGGTTTGTTTTGGATGACCCCTTGCTTGCTTGTGGAAAGTTTAAGACAGGAGCTTTTCAGTCATCGGAACAGATGCGTTATTATACTTGAATTTCGTTTACTGTTATTTTCAAGGACACATATTCCCATGCCTCATTTTATTTCTTCAGAGGTTGTAAAATAACAGAGAATGTCAATTTCAGAACGGTAAGTGAATTTATTAAAAAGAATCTCATGAAATGAATGAATCAGAACTATCCGGGACCCACCCATTCCTATTTTTCGGCCGTGTTGATGTTTGTTAGTATTTATTAGGAAGTAGGAAGTAGCTACATATGGTAATTGTGATATTTGTTTATAAAAATCAGATTTGGGTACAACATCTAAATGTCACAGGATTAATTTTTCTTGGTTTTGCAACTAAGCCATTGCAGACCATCCATACCATTAATGATACTGTGTTGACCAAACCTATTCAGGCAATTCACAAGTTGTTTGGTGTGTCATGCCATACATTGCATATTAGTGCTAGCTTTTATTATTGTAATCATATTTTGTTAAATTCTATTATAATATTGCTGTATAATTATGTGGAGTGTTCATGATTGCAGCACATACAATTTTTATTTGGCATAATAATAAATGATAATAATTAAATCTTGAAAACTATAAGAGTATAGAGTAATAAACTATACTGTCTATACATTCATATTATTATAATTAATAGAAAGCTTTCTTTTAACTTATGACGTGTAAAATATAAATAATAACTTTTTAAAATTATAACCAAAAGATTTTCTATTAACATCATGATTATTTTAACACAAATTCTATATCTAACAAAAATGTATTTATATACATAACATATGGCTGCTCTTATTTAGTCCTCTGATTTATTGTAAAGTACTTTTTAGTCAGTCTTTAGTATTCACAAGTCTATTTATTTACATTGCTGTCAATTTTATTGACAATATTCCTTGTCCCACTTTTTCATTAACCAAAAAATCTATCACCGTCAGTCTGCCTAAAAGCTCTTCTAAGTCTTCTTTTTAATAAATGATTTAAATTTGTGAATACAAATTAATTTATGAAACATGTATTGTAAAAAGTTGTATTGTGTAAAAAGGTGTTTCTAATTAAAATTTAAAGTTTACTAAAATACTAATAATTAATCTTTAGCCTTAATACTGGATATTGTAAATTTTTTTTTTGTGGTGAATGGTTTTGATTTTCCAAGTTAAAGAATTTTTTTGGTTTTTATTTTTAAAAACTGATAGGTATATAAATGACAAACATTTTTTTTACCCATTTCATCTATATATTGTTAAAGTAATACACAACCCTCTATTTTTACACACACATATTGAGTATTAATTGGTATTTGTTTTGCACCTTTAAACTGATTTGTGTAATGATATGTCCTATAAAATGAACTAGTATCATGCTCTAGTTTTCAGAAAGTTCAATAATGACCATTTAGTTTATATTAAATGGCTTAGAAGAATATTTTAAGGAATTTATGCTTTATTAATACTATTACATTTAAATCTCTGCATTTATTAATAAGGTTGTTTATGAAGAGTGCAAGGTGACTGTGACTGTAATATTGTGTCACTTCAATTGTTTGGCCTTAATAGTTTGTTTTAGAATCTGTTTATGTTAATTCTGTTATCATGCAGTAAACTTATGTGGGAGACACTAAGGCTATCTTCCGTTATTTTTCAGGTCGGAAGTTTTTTTTTTGGGAGTGTGGAAAATAATCCTTGTTAAAGTTTTACTCATTCATTTGTGTATTGAGAGCCGTCTGCTGTTCTGCATTGTTACTAGTTAAGTAAAAAAATAGCTAATCAACAAGAGACATCTTTGGCTGTACTGATTTAAAAAAAAGTAAAGTTCCCTTCTTAGCCCTAACGGGCCATCGGGGCAGATGAAGTGTAGAATTCAACTGTTTCTATAACCTCGGCATATGAAGGGATTGTGTCGTTAGCACAACGCCCAGCCGCCTTTACTTCCCCAACTTAAGTCAGGTACCCATTTAAAGCTGGATGGACTTGTGGGACGACTTTGCACCAAATTTCACCTGGAAAAATTCCATGGGCCTCACCAAGGATCGAACCCAGGACTCCCAGGTCGACAGTCAAGTATCTACACCACTCTGCCATCCGTCCCACTTACTGATTTAATGATGATTTAATAATGATCACAGCATTGTTGCTAGTTTGGAGAAAATATTAGCTAATTATCGAGAGTCATCTTATTGCTGTTCTCATTTAATGACCATATTATTGTTGCTAGACTAGTGAAAATGTAGCAGTTTAATTAAATAATATTAAGAAGAGGCAGAACATTTATATTCTCCCCTCTTATGCTATCATATATTCCTGGGTGTGTATTATTAGTCTTAACAAAGTTTATTTAGAAATTAAAGGGAACTGTTTTTTAATGTTACCCTAATTGATAACGTATTTATACCTTCCCATGACAACCGTTATTTCACTTGATATATATTTACTTAAACTGTTATGTTTCCTGACATAAATTCCAAAAAAAGCTGTCTCTTACCATATTATGGCGTCTATTTACTGTAGGTTTTTTAAAAAATATTTCCCAATATCTTGGGATACTGCAGTATGTATATAGTGTTTAATAATGTTAGTTTTCCGAAGCATAATTATTGTTATAGTAGTGTAGAAAGGGTTAATGAATGTGTAAATAGTTTATTACAGATATAGGGAGAGTATACAAATGTATATTAAGTTAGTTTCTTTTGGGATTTGGGCGGACTCTAAAACCTAGGAGATGATGATTTATTTATTTTTTTCGAGCCCTTAAAATGTTTTTTATGCTAGTAAAAAAAAATTACTGTTAGATTATAGTTGTAATAAGTAGATTTTCCTCATCATGACACTTTATAGTTTTTGTATGGTTGATATTACCCACTTAATTAATGGTTCCTAAAAAAAAATTGTAAAAGAACTATAGAATGTATGAAAATTAGATATGAGTATTAAAGTCCAGTGTCATTCCTTAAATATAAATAGCTTTTTATTTTTTTTTTAAAATCTTTTAAAAGATAAAAATATAACCAAAAAATACATTTGTAGTTGATATATTCAAACAAAGGAATATATTATACTGTTTTAGACAATTAATTACCCATACTTTAAACGAAATATGCTTATTGTCTGCGAAAATGGGAATTACTTTTTTCACTCTATTTTTTTACCAAAGTGCAGCCTCTGTGATAAGGGGATGTAAATGTGTTTTGAAAAGAGGCCGAAGGGTTTTTCTTGATTAATTCCCTTTACTTGATGGGCCGACTAAAACAGCGCTATGCTGCACTGCGTACACGCACATAACAGATAACTGCTGTTAAATAGTAACCTCTCTGAACGCAGATAACTTCTTAAAGTTAAGCGGTATTGTCGCCCACATTTAAGGGGAATTTGATTCTGTTTCTTGTTTTTATTCCCTCGACCCATCTGAAGTGAATGATGCGGAACTGATTACATGTAGTATTTCTCTTTCCTGTAGTAATAGGCATTTATGTCTTACCCATTAAACAAAACAGTCGTCTTGGTAATAATTAATAATTGAGGAACGTGCTTTGTGTTTTTAATATTAGATTTGAAAAAAAAAATAATTAACATCAAAATAGTTTTTTTTTCTAGATTTATAATGTTACAAAAAAAAAACTAGGTTACGCCCCCCCCGGACCGGATAGGCCGACTAGGACCCCTAAAACAACAACGTAGCAGTGTTTTTCATTTTTCAAAATGGAGCCTCACTCTTAAGTTGGCCTAGGGCCCCTTAAAATTGTAAAATCCGGCTCTGCCCCCACCACCTCTAAAAAAGAACCTACATAGAAGCAGACGATATAGTGCTAGGTGTGAATTAAAGAGTCCCTTCTGTATTCTCTGTATTTTACTTCTCAGAGTTTGCCCTATTTCGTGTTGTTATCGCTCGTTGGTTTCAAATTGCACTATGCCTTAGCAACACCCCCACAGAAATAAAAAAAAATTTCGGATACAATAATGTGTCTCGAAAATTGATTAATATTTTCATCGATTCCATTAGTGGTCTTTAAGATGATGTCCAGTTTTTTGTTGGCTGTTGTTTTCTAAAGCAGAGTTATAAAATACATTAAAGATAATTAGCCCTGATTCAGTTATAAAAAAAGGTAATAGTAAGGTAAAACTGAGAATGATGAAAAATCTGGCCAGTGTGTTGTCTTCCCCCCCCCCTTCCCCCTCTTTTTCGCCTATCAAGCAGCAGCACACCTCTTCCTTCTCCTGACACAAATGACATTTAGTGATGCCGTAGTTTTCTCGACTACGCCCTTTCAACAGTACCAAACACACTTTCACTCTCTCGTGCGTGTGTGTGAGTGTGTGTGTGTGTGTTCAAAGCTTGGAGCTTCCCTTTGTGTTGGTTGAGCGGATAAAAATATCCCCCCCCAGTGTACTCTTCCTATCTCGCTTATCGGTATGGAAGGAATACATTTCTCCCACCCCGGGGCCTCCGGGTAGACGACACCCCAAAACTTTTGTCAGCCCACCCCCCCCCCCGGTCAGCCCTGGGGCCCTGAAGCTGTTTCTAAATGTTGTAAAATATAGCCGTTTGAAGCCATGTAAGCAGAACCCACAATTGTTTAGTCTTAGGCTAGCGTGGCTTAAAACTAGTTAAAACGCTTCCTTGATAGATACACCTAAATGTAAGAAGTATTTTAAGCCATTACTTAGCCGAACCCACAGTGTGAACAGACCCGGGGGGTGTCGTCTCGGATTGTCAGGGGGGGGTGTTAAGGAGGTCAAAGAGGGTCTTATTTTGGCAAGTGTTATTGCTGTTCTTCAACCACAACATATTGGTTGGGTATCCCGTTTAAAGTTTATGCATATCTCTCTCTCTCTCTTCTCTCTATTTCTCTCTTTCCCTCTCGCTCTCTCTCCTCTCCCCTCAGCGTGTGGGGATGGGGCAGGGTTGGCCGGCCCCCCTGCGATTTTTCTGGCCCCTCTGCTTATTTGTTCTACTTAGTAAAATGTATTACCTGGCCCCCTCTGCTTATTTGTTCTACTTAGTAAAATGTATTACCTGGCCCCCTCTGCTTATTTGTTCTACTTAGTAAAATGTATTACCTGGCCCCTCTGCTTATTTGTTCTACTTAGTAAAATGTATTACCTGCCCCCTGATGTAGAATTTTCACGCTACGGGGCTGACCCCCCAACACTTACGCGGTGCTGGTTTTTATTGAAATAATTGTCTCACAATTAAAATATGATCAACAGACTGGTCACATTAAATTGCTAATGACGTGTGTTCTGTAATTTAAATGCGTTGCCCTGTCGGCCTCTTCTTTATTTCTTTCTCTCTCTCTCTCTCTCTTTTTGCGTGCGTTCATTTCGTTTAATTAATCGGACTCCAGGAAATGAAGTTTTGTGTGTTTTAGTCGGTTAATGTGTGCTGATGAACACATGACATTAAAGTAATAAACACGCTCTCGCTTGATGTTTCAAGTTTGTACAGGTGAATTGCAGACCCACGGATTTTTTTTTTGTTTTTTTTTCCGTTGATCTTTTTCGGCTGTCGTTTATATTTTTATTTTGTTCACAAGTAACTGTTCAGAATATTACAAATGTTTTGTCTAATATCATCTTAATTTTAAGGCTGTCTTCGCGACTCTGTCCGTTGATCTTAAAAAACAAACAAACCCCACAACAACCATATATATATATTTCTTTCGAACATACACATAATAACCTGTTAATACTTTGTATGTCTTTCCGTGTTTACATGTACACAGTTTATGATAACAAGATATGATGACGCCATTTGTACTCCCCCCCCCCTCTCTTTACAGCTCTGGTCTCGCCATTGCCTTTTTATAGCAATCCTATTTCACCGTTCTGACACATTTATTATGTAACTTGTCTTTGCTATTTTAATTGCGGTTCACCTGGGGGTGGGGGACGTCACAGAGCCACTGAATGTACACATGCATATGAATATATGCGAGACCATTAGACGGAGATTATTTTGTGTGTGTGTGTGTGTTGAAATTCCCCCACCAGAAAAGTTTTTTTTTAATGTGTGTATCATATCGGTTCGCTTCTGTTTACATTGCGTATGTGTGCGTGTGTGTGTGTGTCAAATGGCCGTGATATAAGCTGGCTAGTGTGCTTGTTACTTGTTGTGCAACACACCATTAGATCTTCTTTTTCGGATACGTCACGTGGGCTCGTTAATCGGAATATCAACTGGGCAAAAAAATAGCGTTATCAGTTGCTGTATTGTTTTTTTTACTATTATTTTATCATTTTTTTTCTCCCATATTTTTTTTTAAAATTATTGTCGGTAACGAACAAACTTGCGTGCGTGCACCGAAAGACAAGCAGCAGGTCACGGGCGGACAGGGATATTTACAATTTGAATTGAAAGAAACAAAATATATATTGCACAACTGGGATCTGTCCTTTTAGATTTTTTTTTAAAGTCATTTAAAGCCGAGTTGGTTGTGAAATCAGATTCTGTTGTTTTAAATAGCCGGCTATGGTCGAATCTCTCTCAACTCTGTTTATCACATTCCTCTAACGTAAGTAGATCGTTATGGCTTGTTTACAGTGGCTGTGTGTGTGTGTGTGTGTGTCAGTAGGCAAGTTAACTGTTTGTATACCTTCGTCTGCGTGTGTGTGTGAGTGTGAAAGTAGTCTGTATGTGTGAGTATAAACATTGCATGTGTGAGTGTAAAAATTGTGTGTGAGTGTGAACGTAGTCTGTATATGTGTGAGTGTAAACATTGTATGTGTGAGTGTAAACATTGTGTGTATGTGTGAGTGTAAACAGTGTATGTGTGAGTGTAAACATTGTATGTGTGAGTGTAAACATTGTATGTATGTGTTAGTGTAAACAGTGTATGTCTGAGTGTAAACATTGTATGTGTGAGTGTAAACATTGCATGTATGTGTGAGTGTAAACAGTGTATGTGAGTGTAAACAGTGTATGTGTGAGTGTAAACAGTGTATGTGTGAGTGTAAACAGTGTATGTGTGAGTGTAAACATTGCATGTATGTGTGAGTGTAAACAGTGTATGTGTGAGTGTAAACAGTGTATGTGTGAGTGTAAACAGTGTATGTGTGAGTGTAAACAGTGTATGTATGTGTGAGTGTAAACAGTGTATGTGTGAGTGTAAACAGTGTATGTATGTGTGAGTGTGTAGTGTGTGTATGTGTGAGTGTAAATATTGTATGTGTGAGTGTAAACAGTGTATATATGTGAGTGTAAACAGTGTATGTATGTGTGAGTGTAAACAGTGTGTGTATGTGTGAGTGTAAATATTGTATGTGTGAGTGTAAATATTGTATGTGTGAGTGTAAACAGTGTATATATGTGTGAGTGTAAACAGTGTATGTATGTGTGAGTGTAAACAGTGTATGTATGTGTGAGTGTAAACAGTGTATGTGTGAGTGTAAACAGTGTATGTATGTGTGAGTGTAAACAGTGTATGTGTGAGTGTAAACATTGTATGTATGTGTGATTGTGAACAGTGTATGTATGTGTGATTGTGAACAGTGTATGTGCGAGTGTAACCAATGTATGTATGTGTGAGTGTAACCATTGTATATATGTGTGAGTGTAAACAATGTGTGTGTGAGTATGAACACAATGTGTGTATGTGTGAAAACGTTTTCCGTGTATGTCTGAATATGTACATTTTTTTGAACGTTATTAAAACGTTGTTTGTTATTATTTATTTTTATTCCTGTGTTTGGCTAAGAAAAACAAACTTTTACCATAACATCTCTTCTCTCCATACAAGTGTCAGACTAAAAAACAACTAGTTTTGAATGTTCTTCCTTGTCCCAATGTTATGTGCAGAGTTACGCCGGATTGTGTCCGCTCCAAGGCATCATCCAGTGTATAACCGTGCCTTATTGCACCGGAAACTTTTCTTGGTCACTTGTTGAATTATGACTCAACCCCTCAACCACCGCGAGTACAAATACGCTCTTCAGGCGTCACCATGCTCTAGAAATATTAAAAATCCTTTGTTATTCTCGTCATGCCACGAGAAGGGTTGTGCGCACTTTTTTAAACCGCGGGCCGCAAAGGGTTTCTTAAACTTGAAAGAAGGGCCGGCCCAAGATCCGATGGATGGAGCGTATATATTTATTTATGGACTGATGAGAGTCATGTGTGGACGTCATTGATGAGGATCGCGTGCCGGATCAAACAGCCTGACTGGCCGTACTTTGCCCATGTCTGATAATATAGACCAGTGGTGGCGAACCTATGGCACGAGTGCCACAGTGGTCACACAGAGCCGCATCAGTCGGCACGCGACTGAAATACTAAAATATCACATTCTTTTTAATTTAAATGGGAGTGTTTGCACTTTGCTATAAATTATTGTTTTTTTTTCGGTTACATTTTGGGCACTCGGCCCCCCCCAAAAGGTTCACCGCCACTGATACTGGCTCATTTATTTTATTTTGTTCATCGTGCGTGTGATTTTATAATCTGGGGCGTGTGCTCTTCCCACCCTCTTCCACCGCCCCACACCCCCTCTTATTTTTCTCGTTCATAAATCGCCCCCCCCCCACCCGCACCACCCGCTGGTGTAACTGTCGACCTTATCGGTGATTGTTTACGTTCTTGCCGTCGTGTCTGTGGCTGTAATAAATGGAGATGTTGTTCCTGCGATGTAAGATGTAGTCAGTCAGTCACTTTGGGTTTGGGTTTTAGTCAGAGACATTCTTTATGTACGACGATCACCAATTTTTTTATAAACAATTATCTCCTCTCAATAATGTATCAACCATCTCTGTATATGTATGTGATGTTTTTTTTTTTTTTTTGTGGAGCTAGTCAAGTTTTATTTCGTAAATAAATTTTAGAGTCAGTGGGCCCTTCTCGACTACAAATGGGGTGGGTGGGGTGGGCGCCACCCCCCGAATAATGTTTAAAAATTATACACGCCCCCCACCCCCACCCTTCCTCCCCTTCCATGCTTCCTTTTCGTGGCCGCCTTATACATCGCCTCTTTCTGTGGCGCCCCAGTTCTACCCAGCCCTTCCAGTGTTTAGTAAAAATAAGTCGCGTGTGTGCCGTGGACTACAACCCGGGACGTAATCTTCCTGTGTCTAGGGATTGGAGGGTGGGGGGGGAGTGATGACACAGAGCATTACATTAATCTACCACATAAGCATATTTATGAAAAAAAATGTTGTGTGCGCCATGACATCAGTGCCGTAGCAGCAGTAGCAGTAGCATGTTGTCTTGCCGGATGACTTGCATTCAGGCACACTTTAAAAAAAAAAAACACATCAACAACAAAGTACAATCATGAATATGCTGGCACAGTTTGACGCGCGGTGCGACATGTGTGTGCAGTGGCGTAGTAAGGGGGGTGGTGGTTCATCATACCCCGGGCGCCACTCATAAAGGGGCGCCAAATGGTATATTTTACATTATATGGTTTTTGAATGGGGGGGCGCTAAAAAAAGGTATTGTGCCCCGGGCACGAGTTAGCTCGCTGCGCCACTGTGTGTGTGTGTGTGTGTCAAGTAAACATCCTTGCCAGAGATAACCGTTACACGCGACTGAGGTCGTAAAGCGACTATTAAAACTATGCAGTTCTGCCACATCGTCAAGCACGATTCTTATTATTACTTTCTTTTTTTTTTTTAATGCACGCGTGTTGTGACGAGATCTTTATAACACGTGCGCGCGAACTTCACCACAGAATTACACATCGGACTATGTGTGCCGCTGCGTCTCGCTAATGTGTATAACAACAAGAACACAGTACATGTAGTGCGGTGAATGTTGTTATGTGATGTGTTTACTCGGATTTGCGCGCGCGCGTGTGCTAAATGTTTAACGTTTTCGCGATAAGGATAGTATTACAGACTTGTCGTAGCTCGTGAGTACCAATCATACCCATCACTTGTGTCTCTACACATGCGGGTGGGGTGGTGGAGGTGGTTAGGAGTGGTCGATGGAGTGAAGAAGTTTAGTTGCCGCTGTGGGAGGACAGTGGTGGTGGTAGTGGTAGTGGGGAATATAAAACACGGGCCAAGCTTGTTTATAGGCAGGCCGCTGATGGTGTGTGTGTGTGTGTGGGGGAATATAAAACACGGGCCAAGCCTGTTTATAGGCAGGCCGCTGATGGTGTGTGTGTGGGGGGGCTGAAACACACGGGCCAAGCCTGTTACGAGAAAATCCGAGCGAAAAGAGAATAATTACCGCCGTTGTACACTTTGACACAATCCGACTTTTTGTGCTCTCTCTCTCTCTCTTGGGTTGGGGGGGGGATGGAAGATGAAGCACGATGACCATGAACTAATAACACAGCCGACTTAACAATATAGCCATCTTTAGAATGGGGGGGAACAACACGAAAGGCAGTTGGCTGATGTCATAGACAACATGGGGAATCACCAAGGAACCCCCCTCCTGCCCCCTCCCCCCACCATCGGGAATAAAACTCTCCCACATCCATACAGCTTTGTTTTTTTTTTTGTTGTTGCTTTACCCCCTTATCATCATTACACTTTATTACCAGTGGTTCTGCCTTGACATATTCTTTGTCAAATCTGATCTGTGTGTAAAGCGTATACGGATACGCTGTGCACCGCCAATTGTGTACGCATTGATTTGAACACACACACGATTTATAAGCGTTCATGCTAATGAAATATGGGGGAGGTTGCGTAGACCCCCCATCCCAGTAGATACTTTTGTCTTGCTCCCCCCTCCCACCACTAGCACACGAGAAGAGAAACGGGTTGTTGATGTTTCCAGTGTTATGTTTTATAGATTGTATGGTTGTCTTATAGTCTGGGGCTCACTTAATGCATTTTACCCCTTGACCCAAAAGTAGGGTCCACCCAACGTTTTTTTGCAGTTTCTATATCTTTAAAGCATGCTTATTAAGAATCCGATTGATGTCAAGCTGACACCTTTGGGGAAAAAATTTTTTAAGCGTTAAAGTTTGTTTGTAATATACACATTGTACAATCACATGGAATGTAAAAATTATATTATCTGGCACAATTATGCAATTATCAACAGACAATTTCTGTTTCAATTTAACTGTTTCAATATCAACAGACAGATTAATCAATTTCTGATTCAACGTCAGATCCTGAATCGCTTTCAACGTCCACTTCATCTACCAGTACATTAATTTTTGTCAATGGATTTTGACAATTTTCTGTTTCATAGCACTGGCAAAAGATTGTGCAAGGTAACTGTGCTCTGAAACACCCACATCGTCCGCTGCTACACGGTTCATCCAATCCACACCCGCAACGAATCATCTGAAGAATTTCTGGAGGCGCTACATCAACACCCACTGGAAGTGTTATAGGGATTAATGTTTTATTTACGTCATCTTTTTGCCAGCCAAATTTGGTGGGATCAAGATTTGGAGGATCTCGTAGTAAAGCATTTTTCCAAATGCATGTTTGAATATGGGCACGCTTAACATTCTCCTCAAACGCTTCTGATGTCGGGGGCAATGATTTCAATTTAGGTGCTATCGTGGCTTTTCGTTTACCAGTCCTGAAAGCCATTGGGCATACCGAGTGTCAGACATGTTTCCAGCATCCGACACCCGTAGCAAGCAGCCATGAAACTTGTAGCTTCTTTTACCACACTGTTCAAGTCAGATTCTATATCTCCCAATTTGAGAAGTGTGTGTCCCTTAAATAGCAACTTAAGAACAGTAGCTTTGCCGATACCAAACATGTATGCTACAGTATCACATCCTGATAGCGCATGCGCAGCTAAAAGGTGTGGTATTATTTGATGATGCTTTCTTGCTGTTTCTCCTATGTCGACCACTTTTCGAATCGTGGTGGTACTTTCCATGAGCAGCTGGCATGTCATATCCTCTGAAATATAGTAGTGTGTCAACAAAGCAAAAACATCTGTGTCATCTGATATAACTTTAATGCACATAGCTCCTTCATTGAATGCATACACAACTTGTTGTGGAATGATTACATCAGCTTCCTCGTGGCTTGTCTTCATATCTTCTCTAGCTTGTCGAATGCCAGAGCAAATTTGTTGTGGGATGGAGTCTTTCCCTGTTACAATTAACCGGCTATTGTATGAAGAAACTGTTGGATGTACATGTTGTACTTTGTTCAGTAGTTGCTCACAAATTATGTCAATAAGTTGAACTTTGTTTTCTGTTACTGTGAGAATGACTTTCTGTGGCTGTATGGGCATAGTTGGATTCAGCTTGTGTTGTCTGGTTGCCGATTTTGCTGCACGCCCACCTTGTTACACTTTTAATACTGTACTGAAAGTATCTGTCAAAGACAACATAAACATCATGTTGAGTCAATATTTTCATTATGTACATTATGAATCCATCAACAAAGTCTTGCAAGGTACCATTAACCGGCCAGTGTATGATCCATAAAAGTGCGCAACCATCAACAACAACAACATGTGGTGCTGGAGAATTTCTAGCTGAATGCTCAACTTGAAGTTTTTGTTTCAACACCGATTTTGACTTTGTGATTCGCATATTGCCGCTGTCATCAAACATTGATGGTGGTACTGAGGCTAATTCGTGCTTAAATATATCTCTAATTTGCAAATCACGGGATGGCATTAATCCAATTACTCTAGAATAAATGAGTTCTGTGTCATAACTTATACCGGATCCCATTGCTTCAGCTTTCTTTCTGTCAGCCATGGTAACAACTTTGCTAATGGAGCTATGAAATCCATCTGGCAAATGACACTCATAGTCATTCCACTGCTTCGTACCAAAAGAAATGGCATCATGAACATTTACAGATTCGGGAGCGAATTGGCCAGTGGCAATGTTTACTAAGCTGATGGGGTGGTCACCAGAATTGAGTGGATCAATACAAGTTTGAAGACGTTCATATATTGCTCGCCTGTCTTTCAAATCCTGTGCAATTCTTGCTGGCATTTCTTCTTTATGGCATGTAACTTCGTCACTGTATGCGTACATATCTTTCATGTCACTCATGTCTTTGGTTATAACACTACAGATGTGTAAACTAAGTGCCCATCTCTTCAGCGCTTGTGGATTGAGAGTGATGCCTATTATACCACCTGGACCATGACCATACCGCATAAAGGTAGACTCAATGTACATATCTGACCATAGGCCATTCCATAATCCAGGTTTGTGTCGCATTACATGTTCTCCCTCAAGGAACCTCAGAAGGACATCACTAGGAAGACGTTCCATTGAGCAAAGATAATATGCTTTCATACCTGGCGTAGTTAACATGGCCTGCTGAAAAAAATATGGCATCATTGCTGCAACAGATAATAGATGCAAAGACCAATCACCCTCTCTGCTCTCACAAATAACATCATAATCAGTACGGGTTTAATTAGGCAATCCACCCACAGCTTCGTTGTTTTGCTGGTGGATGCCAAACCATCAAGAACAATCATGAGATCATCATGAGATGTGCACTGCTGTACGACATCGTGCAAAACTGTTTCCACGACCAATCTCAGAGCCCTAGTGTTTTGAGGGAAATTCTTGCCTGTAAGCATACTACTAACGCCTCCAAATGCTGCTTTCATAATGTCTTCCAGACCGCTATAAAGACCGTTTATAAAGTAAATAATTAAGGTGCCTCTGTCATTAAAATGAAATACAGTAAAAACCTAATGTTAAAAAGTAGAATCTACGTGGTAAAAACCACTTTTGACATAATACAGAATTATTTTGGTACTTTACACCTTTACCTATATAGTCCGGTTCTATTGACCCATAACCTAAAAGTTGGATCCACCCAACGTCCACCTAATACCAAATCATAATAGTTGCTTATGCCAGTATTCTCAGTTTTCTTTTTCATGCCATGGGGCAACTTTTCCCCGCTATTAGATTTTGAAATTCCAACTTTCAGTTTTATCAGCCCACCCTATTGTGCATATATTATAAGTGAACTTTAACATTAAAAATAAAAATTTCCCCAATGGTGTCAGCTTGACATCAATCGGATTCTTAATAAGCATGCTTTAAAGATATAGAAACTGCAAAAACGTTGGGTGGACCCAACTTTTAGGTTATGGGTCAATAGGACCGGACTATTACTACACGTGTAGTCGACGGTACTTCTTTTTGTATATACATGTAATACATATATAACCTGACGGGGTAAGTTGTGCGTGTTAACACTTACTGCCACACTAGGTACCTAACACATTTTCTTGCCATTATTATTACTATTATTACCAGGCTTGCGGAGCCGCCATATTTTTTTCCGGCTCCGGCTCCCACAAATTTGACGGCTCCGGCTCCATATTAAGATAGTATCACACGAGACAAAAAATGTTGTAATTGCGCCACGCAAACATGCCGCTGATAAAGTTATGCAAATTTTGACGCGTTCAACCTCCATAGTCATACGCATTGTCGGTTTTACTAAAACAAACCATTTCAGTGCATCCAGAAGCATATCATTATTTTCGACCGAGGTTTCTCTAGTCGCCATTTTCATAAGTAATAAAAAGTTATTTCAATGATCAAATTAGCAAATAGTAAAATGATACCAGTACATTATTTAAAATAGTTTAAAGACTTCAGTATTTATATTTATTATTTATAAATCGAATTTTGACTATTCGACCCGGGAACCAATAAAGTCTGATTGTTATTCGGACCCACAGCCTTTAAATTTATCTACTCTATTTCAGCTATTCTGTTTATAATAAAATTGTTAAATACTGAAAACGACCATTTGGTTTTTAGTCAGTTACAAATTTGCGGTCAAATAAATGATTGATACAATTATTCCATGAATTAAAACTTTTTAACTTTATATATAACACAATAACATGCCATTAAAAACATTTCGGAGGGTAAACAAGATTTAAAACGAACACAAAACGATTCCCCATTAAAGATTTCTTGTGGTGATGTGCACACTATCATTTAAATGCTGTTACTGTTGTGGCGTTCGTAAAGCATGACAACATTTCAAATTGTAGGAGGCAAACAAACAAATTTAGAATTTTAAAGCTAAAAAATTCTGCTTTAAAAAAACATTTGGTAGCCGTGGAGCCGCCAGATTTTTCGGCTCCGGCTCCAGCTCCAGCTCCAGCAAAAAGTGCGGCTCCACGACCCCTCGGCTCCGGCTCCGCAAGCCTGATTATTACTAGCTGTACCCTGCAAAACCTTTGCATAGAGTTTTATCCCCTAGGCTTGATCGGTAGGCTAGGTTATTTTTTGGTTTTCGGGCAGATCCGATTTTTTCATGATTGTATTTTAAACTGGGATACTGTTGTATTAATTCTTTACTTTCGATTTAACGCAGAACCCAAAATCGCTATTATATTATTAGATTATTGCAAGGCATTTATTTATTTTTTCTTACTTATGATAACGTACCATCGCCGAGCTTTAAATGTAGGAAGTTTAAAAAAGCAACATATTTTCAGAGTCAAAGAAGAAACTCCACTCGTGTAGGGCGTACAATAGCCACCCGAGTAAAATAGACACAATAGAATAGAAAACTCATTAACAAATCACACACGGTAATAAAGTCTCATCGCCGCACCAGTCTGTGCTGCCAGAACAGGGTGAGATACATCAGACTAATTTTTTTAAACCTCACGTCTCCCCCCCCACATCACCCATCCCCCCCACATCACCCCTCCCCGTTATTATAGTCTGGGAAACGGTTTTTTTTTGTCATTAAGTTTTGACTGTACGATAACCATGTTATCAAAAGATATAGTTTTAGAAGATGGGATAATTCTCTTTTTTTATTTCTTTGGACACCTCAAGATTAAATTCCTCCGTTGTCCAAAAATGTAATATCGATCTAATGATACCAAAAATTCTTCGTTGTCCAAGAACGTAAGATCAATCTAATGATATCTAAAAATTCTTCGTTGTCCAAGAGAGCGTGTAATATCGATCTGATGATATCAAAAAATTCTTCGTTGTCCAAGAACGTAAGATCAATCTAATGATATCGAAAATTCTTCGTTGTCCAAGAGAGCGTAATATTGATCTAATGATATCTAAAAATTCTTCGTTGTCCAAGAACGTAATATCGATCTAATGAAATCTAAAAATTCTTCGTTGTCCAAGACTGTAATATCAGTCTAATGATATCTAAAAATTCTTCGTTGTCCAAGACTGTAATATCAATCTAATGATATCTACAAATTCTTGCGTTGTCCAATAACGAATGATCGATCTACAAATATCTAAAACTTTCTTCTGTTGTCCAAGAACGTACTATCGATCTAATAAATAAAAAAAATATATATAAAGAAGAATATGTGGTTGATTATCTTGACTGATGTTGCGTGTGGCTTTTCCGTTATTCCCACCCCTTTCCTTAAACTTTTTTTATTACTTACGTGCATGAAAAAAGCGTAAGTGAGGACTAGTTATGCGATGCAGGTCTTGAGCTAATTTGTTTTGATCTTTTCAGCGACGGTAACAGTCAAACTTTGTCGATTGAAATCAAAGAGCGGAGAAGGGAGGGGGTGGGGTTCCGATAAAGGCAATGCAGTTGCATGTTTTAAGTGCCTGTGGCTGTGAGGATAACAAGCCAGGAAGGTTCAGCAGAGATCACAGGTTCGCGTCTCAAGTAGGGCTGATGGACGCGCTCGCAGACATCTACTTTCTCGGGACACCCCCCCCAAATAATTGCCCCAGTGAGAAATTGTCAGATATACTTAAATATTTTGGCACTGACATGAAATATCTGGACTTATATACAGAGCCTCGTATCTCATTCAGCTTGGAGCTTTATCAAGCCCGAATCCGGGCCCTGTATACAGAGTAAAATATCAAATAGCACAACCGAGTCATGTGTGTATTACAATATCCGTCATATTTTACTTACAAATATATACAGTGTTGCAATATTGAATGAAAAAAACCTCAGGACTTAAATATTATTAGACAATAATGCGATCCACACATCAGAAGACAACGTGCTCGGAAGGATGTCTATGAACAGAAAAAAATACACGTCCATCCACTACGAGTTTTCGTTTATGATCAACTGGCCTTATATGGTAATCTGTCCGATTATTTGGGGGCATTCTCAAATGATCTCCCGTTAGAATTACATTGAAAAATGCATCAGAAAAGTCCATAGTCACGAGCAATGCTCCCTCTAAGGTGTGGTATGAATTGAGCTAAAAGTTTTGTCTCTGAGCGACATTTTGTTTGAGGCCAAAATTTGTGAGCGATTTAAGCGATGTCGTCCGTCGGAGTGAGCTATCGTACGTGTAGTATGAGCGACGCTCTGAATTCGTGTGAGCGATCGCTCACGCGCTCGGCTTAGAGGGAACATTGGTCACCACTGAAAGATCTACCAGGGTTTTGATACTTAAATGATAATGATAATCGGGGAAACACTTTTAACGGCACGTTTGCATTGGCTGCAGCGTCAAGACCATCGTTCTTTGCCGAAAGTCACACGTGGTCACATATTTAAGAATCATTAATAGCTTTTTTTTTTACATTTTATTTTTTTTGTAAGAAAAACAAATAGGTTAACACACTATACCAATTTCACATGGTCGTGACGTCAACTTTTGAAAAGGAAAAAATTAAAATTTTGGCTCTCGTAGACCTTCAAGCTTCGTTAACTCGTTCCCCAGAAAACAATCACCGGCAAGCGATCAATTTTTTCAACATTTATACTTTTACATTTCTCAACACTCATTCTATTTTGTTTTCTCAACAGGGTAGAGAAACGAAAAAAAAAACAAAAAATTAAAAAAAAAAACAAAGCGTCCCCCTCCCCCATTTTTTTTCAGTGTTTCTGTGTTCATTCTTCCTTCCCCTTTCTTTCTAAAACCAGAATACTTTACGCCGCTGCCCATCATACCCACCACCAGCACCACCCATTCTCCCATCTTCTCATACCTGTGGCTTTTTTTTTTAATGCTAATCGCACGCTCTTGTCAATAAGTTTCGCTTGAATGAACTTTGCACTTTTCGTCCCAAATAGGTTTGGCTTTATTACCATTGCACTCCCTCTCTTCTCTCTCTCTCTCTCTTCTCCCCACCACCACTCTTCTTGCTATATTCTGCTGTTTATTGGTTGGTATGTTAGCAATTGTAATGGATATAATATATATATATATATATATATATATATATATATATATATATATATATATATATATATATATATATACACCAGGAATGTATTTTTCTAGATGTATGTGTTGTTTCTTGACCCCAGGGTAGGTTGTTACAGTCCAATGACTCACCGCCGTAACCCCCTCCCCCGTCTTGGTGTTGTTTGTTGCCCACCCCGGAGGTGGTTGTCCTCATCTCTCTCTCCTTCCCTACCCCCAGACGTTGTTATGTGTTTGTTTTGTGTTGTCGTTGCACTGTGTGTGTGTGTCATAGTTGGTCACGCTTTACTAACGCTTCAGTTACCTGTGTTTACACACCAGCACCAACTTGAACACAAAAAAACAAAACAAGTTTTATAGTTCTTACTTATTGATGAAACACACTTAGTGCAGAATTCAGTAAAGGGTGTAGTATTTCGATAAAAAAATTTAATACGTCCGGGGGGGTTGATGTGGGTTTGGGGGGGTCCCTGCCTTATAAGCTTGTGGTTTATTTTTAGTGAAGTACAGTTTATTTTTTATTGATGTATGATTTTAATATTCCCCCAGCCTTCCCCCCAATCATTCGCCCCCCACCCTTTCCTCTCACCGCCCCTCCTTTCCTCTCACCGCCCTCCCTTCTCCACCGCCCTTACCGCCCTCCCTTTTCCTCTCACCGCCCTCCCTTTGTTCTTACCGCCCTCCCTTAACGGTCATGTTTTCGCCAGTCAGATCCAATCGCGGATCGATACATTTCTCCGTTGTCGTTTTTGTAATTCATTTTTTTTAAGTCAATGCCTCGATTAAAGGCACATTCCCCGGGGGGGGGGGTCTCCCACTTAAAATATCCCATGTAGATAGAAATGAAAATGTTCAACCTCTGTAGACTTGAAATGTATCATCGTATATACAGGTGTGTCATCATCGGCGAACAGAATGTTGGAACCACTCAGCGATTTATTCCGTCTATCGATCGATGCGGTTAAACGCTTCCAGCTTTTAATTTCTTCTTCTTCTTTTATCGCCATTATCATTGAGGTGAATCAAATCTGGTGAATTTTAGAACCAGCAGTTGAACCGAAGATTCAACTTTTTAATTGTTCGATGACCGTCTTTTCGCATGTTTTTTTTTAATCCTTTAAGTTTTTTTTGGAAGTGAATATTGTGTTCCCCCCCCTTCACTTTCATGTTAAGCCATTTGTGTGCGCGTGTGAGTGAGTGTGTGTCATTGCCTTTATATTTAATATAATTTCTGTCCACATGTGATCTTTTAGGATTTAAAAACGGTTGGATTTTCAGCCGTACATGAGGCGGAAAAGTTTGTAGTGTTTTCATGAATACGGACCATCTTATAGTTTGGAGTTGAAAACATAAAGACAAACACAACAATAGTCGCTGGATAACTTGGATAGCTTTTTTAAATTCTTCCTGGGGGAGGGGAAGATGCCGCATCTCTTGCAGCTCTTCTACGGCGTCGACCTTGGACCCTTGGCTTCGCACCAAGCAGTAACGGATAGCTAAATCTTCTTGTACGAGTCTGAATTCGCTTGCTGGATCTTCGGTAAAGGAGTAAGAAAACTTGAGTCGCCTGTAATAATATATTTTAAATACATCTATGTGAACGATAACTTGACACGCTCCTGGGACGAAGGGAAAAAGAGAAAAAAAATGCCCCCCTCAACAGAAAATGGTGCTCCATGGATCTGCTTGGTTCCCGCGAGAGCTGAACAAATTTCCTGTTCCTGTCTCACGTCGGAGCCAAAGACGTGAAGGAGGAGCATGCTCCGGAGACCCGGCACAGCAAGGCCGAAAGCCCGTTCGCCACTTAAACTTAAAATCGGTAGGTGGCCACATATTTGCTATCTGTATAGCCATAACAAATGATCAGTTTTGCTTCACTCGGGACTAACATGGCTTTGTTTCAAAGTTTACAAAACTAGCAACCTTTTTTTTCTCTCTCACATTAGATACGTTAATGAAGATTTTCTTTCATATAACATTGCTACCAGCTTCATTTTTTGCTTACCTCGTTATTTTTAAAAGATTTTTTTCTTCCAGTATACTACATATATTGTAGACTTTCCAAAATTTACCAGATATATTGTAGGCTTCCAGTACGTATACTGTAGACTTCCTGTACCAGATATATTGTAGGCTTCCAGTACTACGTATATCTGTAGGCTTCCTGTACCAGATAATATTTCCAGTACTACGTAATACTGTAGTGCTTTTGTACCAGATATATTGTAGGCTTCCAGTACTTGTATACTGTAGGCTTCCTGTACTAGATATATTGTAGCTTCCAGTACTACGTATACTGTATCCTTCCTATACTAGATATATTGTAGGCCTATATGTTTGCTGTTTTATATCAAATACCCTTTTTTATTATTTTTTTTTTCTGTAATATTTTAACCAAGATAATATTAAGTTGTTGTTGTTTTTTAAATTTAATCTTCTGCTTTTAAGCTAGCCTGTTTCATATATATATATATATATATATATATATATATTCATTCATTCCTTATCTAATTCGTAAGGGAGACAGGTTTATTTACTTATAATATATATATATATATATTATATTTACAATCTATACCTATTTAATTTGTTTAAGTGGTGCAGCTTTTTCTTTGTCAGTGTGTGTGTGTGGGGGGGATATCACAAACATTCACACAGAGCACTCACTTCCTAGTTGTAGAACACAACTGATGTAGATGTAAGATAGGGATTTTTAACAACAATTGTGCTAAAATATTCTCGTCTGAAGAGGTTCAAAATGTTGAGTTCTTCCTTTTTTTCTTTTCTTTTGAAAAAAAAATTGTGTGAGTTGTCTAATTTTTCTGGTGAAGTAGAATCATGTAATGGCTCACACTGCCACACTGGTTTCTTATTTAGCGCAAATAAGGCTGCAAGAGCACACGGTGGCCAATTCATCAGGTTTAAGAACAAATGTTGACCTCACCGTGCACACGGCTCAAACCCAGCCGGTCATAGCACTTGTGTTAGGTTTTCCTTTTGTCAAATTGTGTTTTGAAAGGATATGGTCCGTACTTAAATGAATATTTAAAAAATAATTATCAGTTGTATGTCCAGACGGAACGTGCAATCACCAGAGACCAGCGGTTCTCAGATTTGTACGCACCGCGACCCTATTTGACAGCGGTATTTCTACGTGGGGGGGGGGCGTGCTTCACATTGGTGGAAGTTGATTAAAAGAGGGAGGGGCTGTAAAATTAGTCTTGAAAATAAGGCCCCAAGGTGACCAAGGTGCGGTAAGGACCGTATATCTGGTCATGGTGAAAGTTATCATCTATATCTCCCCGTTGTGCCATCCATTGCACTATCAGTTATGGTGTGGATGCAGATGTAAGGACCATAAACAAAAAACCCCGACACTAGCGCTACAAAAGGTTAAATATAGAGAATTATTAC
This sequence comes from Bulinus truncatus, assembly GCA_021962125.1. Lineage (NCBI taxonomy): Eukaryota > Metazoa > Mollusca > Gastropoda > Planorbidae > Bulinus > Bulinus truncatus. The sequence continues at coordinate 1,944,059 of JAGDYQ010000182.1, read as the reverse complement.
AAAAAGGTTAGGGGGACCATTGATACAATTCATATTAAAACTACACACTGTTAGTGAACTGGCGAGTTAATGAGCGTTACATTTAATTGAGGAAGTTGCCTTGCGTCATTATTGGTATATATAGTGCACTTCAAACAAACAAATAAACAAAGAAAAAAGATTTTGTTGTTATTTTTTAAAGTCCCACGGGAAGAGATGCGCACCGTTCTTAACGAGCAACACACATACAGAGTAGAAAGTATGTCAATGAAAAAAAAATCAAGTTTATTCGGCTTTGGTGGATCAGCTAAGCCGATTTGTATCCAAAGAAATGAGTTGGTTTTCCAACACACATATATGAACATAGGTCATACTATTGGGTACACCGGGGACTTTTACAATTCCTCAACCCAGCGAACAATCCTGGCTTGAGGAATACCCCACAATTTTTTTCATTAAATATTAAGTACATTATCTCATGTCTTGGTGTCGAATGTCAAAAATGCAGGGGCATCCATAGAGGCCAAACCCCCGGGCCCCCAAATCCCTAGGTTCGGCACTGCCTCAACCTTTTTCCTCGCCGCGGGACCGGCCAACGTTAAATAATTTCAACGTATCTAAATTTGATTATATTTAGATTTAATTTGTTTAAGTGGTGCAGTTTTCTTTTGTCATAAAGTGTGTGTGTGGGGATATCACAGAGCACTCACTTCCACTTGTAGAACACAACTGATGTAGATGTAAGATAGGGATTTTAACAACAATTGTGCTAAAATATTCTCTGGTCTGAAGAGGTTCAAAATGTTGAGCGTTCTTCGGGTTTTTTCTTTTCTCTTTTGAAAAAAAAATTGTGTGAGTCTAATTTTTCTAACCAAGGTGAAGTAGAATCAATGTAATGCCCCTAGGTTCGGCACTGCCTCAACCTTTTCTCTTCGCCGGACCGCCAACGTTAAATAATTTCAACGTGGCCTCGGGGGGATCGGGACTTTGATTATATTTTAGATTGTTTTGATTCGTAGTCGCTCACAGCCGCTCGCCCCCCTCCCCCGTTAAACCTCCTCCTCAGTCGCACAAATCCGAGAGAAATAGACTCTGTAAATTAAAAGGAAATAATTAAATACTTTGGGAGGCCCAGTACTATTTTGTACCGGCCCGGGGGCTGGGGACCACTGGTCTACAGTGCACCTTTAATACTGTTCTTGTCAGAATTATGACCGGGTGTCTTTTTTTCAACTCTTCGGTCTGGTTGATACACATAAATTACGGAAATGACAACTAAAGGAAGGCTCGGAGGCACATTGGTTGTTTAGTCCGACTTGAATGTATGGATACGGAGTTCAAATCCCTGCGAGTCCAGACCCTGGGGCTCCCATAGCCATTGCTGTGATGGTGATGAAAGAGGTGCACTACACAGACCGTGTCCCAATAGTGGTTTGTGCAAATTGTCAAGTGATCCACAATCTTCAACTAAACACGGTGCTGAACCGTTGCTAGTTTTTCTCATGGATTTTTGCTTTCTACTGTGTGTGTGTGTGTGTGTGTTTTGTGTTTTGTAAATTTTAATTTGTAATTGATTTTTGTCCACATTTGGTTATTACTTTTACTACAGTCTTGCACTCAGCAAGTACTCAGCTGTTCTGTTTATCTAAGCATAAGACGTACCGCCGATATATATTTTGCCAAAAAGTTCAACTCTTTTACATTAATCAACTTCTTCTATCCCACCCGCTCTTACATTACACCCCAGTCGGAATGAAGGTAGATTTGTTGTACAAGTGTTTTTTTTTCTCTGTTGTTGTGTGTAAAGCTAATGCGAGATATCATCACATACATACCAATAATTACATGTTAGATATCCTGAACGACTTAATGTCCGCTATTGGTGATCAAATTATTTCACCCGTCGCCTGGGTTTAGCTGTTTCTTTGATATGGGCTGGTGAAATTGACGGCCAAAGTCTAAGATAATAGCTGATTGATTGATTCAGTATATATATATATATATATATATATATATATATATATATATATATATATATATATATATATATATATATACAGTGGATTCCGCTTAATTGGGACAGCCGCATATTTGGGACAAATCTCAAAGAAAGCAATCCAAGAAGCCAATGATAAATGTGTATGTTTAATTGGGCACAGCCGCTTTAATTGGGACAAAAAGCCGGCCCCGATGTGTCCCAATTAAGCGGAATCGACTGTATATACTTTACACATGTAAAACATGGTATTGGCAGCATGTCTCTTAAATCTTCACAGATGTAATCTCAGACGATATAAAGATGATTTAGGGACATTTCGGTTCTAAAAAAAATGACATGTTTGTTGCGTATCTGAGTAATAACTGTGTAGCCAGATGTTTATCTGCATGCGACATTACACCATATACATGCCCGTCTCCACATAATTCGTAGATTAATGGTCATTTTTTCTTTATTACCAACAGCTTGTTACATACGAGGTAAAACCACTCCCCTCATACCTTGAAATGAAAGTTTTATTTACAAAATACAAAAAAAAATTAAAAATAACGGATTGTTTCCGCACAGTTGTGGATACTTCATTTATTCGCTGTATTTCTAAGTTTGGTAATTTGTGCATTTTTTTTTGTTCTTCTATTTGTGGCGGGAAGAATGGTCAGCTGGCGGCGATGTGTTTTCTTCTGATGTTGTGTGTAAACACTACTTTGCAGTTGTTTTGTCTGTTGTTGTTGTTGTTGTTGGAATTACCATTAGTCTTAATTATTGTGTTTTTGTATATAAGGGAAACTACTTTTTTTCCAATTTTTTTTTACTGATCCAGTGATTTGCGTGCTTTTATCGACCAAAAAAAAAAACGCGTTCAGTTTTACATGAAAGATATTTTTATATATATATATTTTTTTTTTATTTTAAGCATCGTACAACTAAAAAAAGTAAAACTAAAACTTTTTTGTGTGAGGTAGGTCGGAAAGGGTGTGGGGGTGAAGGCCATCAATTCATTGGCAGAGTTTGATTGGATCGTCATCGGATTTTGATTTTTTTTTAAATTCTCATTAAAGTCAGGCGGGGGGCGGCGGCGCTAGATTCTGACTAAATAGTGTAAAGGCGGCCCTCGACTTTCGAACATTGAACATTCCATTCGCACACACTTTTCAGGAACCAATTATGTGCGAAAGTCGAGGGCCGCCTGTATATCTACAGGAAAATGTCCACGCATCGCGTTAGCGCATCAATACTCTGTATTACCGGATTTACAATGCTTAAAAAATAAGTGAAAAGAGCTGCAAAGAAATGATTTCATTATTGAGCCCAAATAATTTAGCCGGAATACATTTCAATGGGGTGACCTGTATTATAATATACATGTCTGCTTGTTTCAGTTGTTACAAGCAGGCCTACTATGGGAATGTACTGTTTTAAAAAAATTAAAAATAACCATCCTTTGTTAATGTCCTCTTATCGATCGCGGGTTGTTTTTTTGGTCTAGGGGCAAAAAGGGGAGAAAGACGATGATATTGTTAAAGGTTATTCCGCGTGGCCGATTTATGGCATCGTTTAATCTCCTTGTTATACTCATCAAATCAGCTTTCACCGGAGAGAAAGGGTGCAGCTTGTCGTAGGGGTAGAATGATTGAACCCCCCTCCACTTCTCCCATCAGGCACCTTTAAAGTAGATCATGGCTGAGGTTTAATCAACATTTATTTCCGTATTAATTAACAGTATGGTTTTACCTGACACGGTTGTTGCATTTTTTTGTGTTTGAGGCAACTTCGATTTTTTTTGCTCTCAAAACTTTGTTCAAAATGTCTGATAGTCAAAACAGTAGGTAATGTTCGGTTACCACAAAGACCAGAATGAAACTGTCTTATTGTGTTAAGTGGACGTTCGGAAAAACATCTAAGGGAATGTAGATAAAAACTGCCGAAGAGCGACTATAAGACATGTCATGGGTAATTATTTATTGAACAGTTGTATGTGTATAATTTATATTTACTTCTGCTTCTGGTAGGTTGTATAATATATTACTGGTTAATTCTATCTCTTCGGAGTTTCTGACTTGACTGACTTCTATATATTAAAATTATATATTAAGTGTCCACATATGTATTAGACGAATCACAGTAAACTTTTATATTTATTTATATGTATATTTATTAAACTGTATAAGCATACATACAAAATAAAATTTGATGTGAGATGGAAAATCACGCCCTTCTAGTCAAGAATATAAAGTCGTCCGTCCTATGTCTGAAAAATCTAATATCCAACTTCCGCTAAGTGGCCAGATAATTAAACAATTACAAGCACAGTCATTCTAGCCTAGCCAAATCTGGCTATTCGCATAACCCCCCCTACCCCCCCAAAAAAACAATCCCCATCCCCGATAACACTGCTAGTCAAGCTCTGACTAGTTTTCGACATGTCACTGTACTAACTCACTCTCTCTGTACTAATTTCTAGTGACCCATCATTCAATCCTCACTTCTGACTTGCACTCCGTCACTGTAGTTATCATTCAACCTCACTCTGGACTGTCCTTTGTGACCTATCACTGTATATCATTCAACCTCGTCTGGACTGTTCTTTTCGACCTGTCACTGTACTATCATTCAACCTCACTTGACTGTTCTTGTGACCTGTCACTGTACTAATTTCACCCTCACTTTATACTGTTGAACACATTTGCTCCGATGGAATTCGGTAGAAAAATGATCTTCATTTATAACTTTAAAAAAAAAAATGGAACGCGCGTAGTCGTTCGCAAAGCTCATTTAAAACGTGCGTATCCTCAGACCTAATTTTGAATTTTTTCTAAGCTCCCATTTCTCCAATGTTGCCAGCGTGTGCTATTTCTCACCTAGTGCTACTTTTAAAGCCATGTGCTACAAAAAAGTTTTCTAAGTCGCGCAAAGCTATAGTTTATTTACAAAGTTTTAGAGACCGAAAATGTGCGCTCTCTTTTCCTTTTCTTTAAAAAAAAGTTTTGCGCTACTTTGGTTCAAACCTGTCTGGCAACACTGCTCCTCCGTAAAATTTCCCTTGAACTACTGACATTTCGAACTCATCACACAGTTTTTATTTTTAGGTAACCGAAGTCATCTCCAGTAGAAACACGCTTTACACGTCTCTTGTACCGCTAAGTCCCAAGAGACGTGTAGCGCAAGGTGTTTCTACTGAAATGACTTCTGGTTATCACTTCAAAATATAAAAACTGTGTGATGAGTTCAGGTGTCGGCTCAGAGGTGAGTTCAAAGGGAACACACGGAGGAGCAGTGTTGCCAGACAGGTTTGAACCAAAGTAGCGCAAAAAAAAATTTTAAAAAAAAAAGAATAGAGAAAAAAAGTGAGCGCACATTTTTCGGTCTCTAAAACTTTGTAAATAAACTATAGCTTTGCGCGACTTTAGAAAACTTTTTTTTTGTAGCACATGGCTTTAAAAAGTAGCGACTAGGTGAGAAATAGCACACGCTGGCAACATTGGAGAAATGGGAGCTAAGAAAAATTCAAAATTAAGTCTGAGGATACACGCACGTTTTAAATGAGCTTTGCAGGCGATACGCGCGTTCCAACCATTTTTTTTTTTAAAGTTATAAATGAAGATCATTTTTCATTACCGAATTCCATCGGAGCAAATGTGTTCAACAGTATAAACTGAGGGTGAAATGATAATACAGTGACAGGTCGCAAAGAACAGTCCAGAGTGAGGTTGAATGATAGTACAGTGACAGGTCGAAAAGAACAGTCCAGAGTGAGGTTGAATGATAGTACAGTGATAGGTCACAAAGGACAGTCCAGAGTGAGGTTGAATGATAGTACAGTGACAGGTCACAAAGAACAGTCCAGAGTGAGGTTGAATGATATACAGTGACAGGTCACTAAGAACAGTACAGAGTGAGGTTGAATGATAGTACAGTGACATGTCGAAAAGAACAGGTCGAGCTTGACTAGCAGTGTTATCTGGGGGATGGGGATTGATTTTTTTTTGGGGGGGGGGGGGGGGGGGGGGGGTTATGTCTTGTAATAGCCAGATTTGGTTAGGCTAGAATGACTGTACTTTGTAATTGTTTAATTATCTGGCCACTTAGCGGAAGTTGGATATTAGATTTTTCAGACAGATTTGGGTGTTTAACCGTTTTCGCATTTATCGTGAAACGCTTTCGCGTTTTCGTGCGCCGCTTCATCTCCGTTGTCTGTCTGTCTGTCACCACTAGATCTCAACAACCATAAGTCCTAGACCCATGAGTATTGACTTTTTTTTCCATTTCGCGATCTGACGATCTCAGGGCCGTAAAAGGGGCCTTATAAAGTACCGTTTTTTACTATATAAGCTATATTAATAATGCGCTATATCTCAGCCATAAGTCCTAATGTATATATCATTTTGTAGGTTTTGCCATGTGTACATCAAAAGTTCATTTCGCGATCTGACCTCTGAGGGCCGGGCTCCTAAGGGGCTTATATATTATATATATGGCCCCATTCTACATCTTGTACGTTCAATAACCCATTCATTAGGTGCGAAATACTGCAGCACGTAGTTTCACCAAGATTTATTAAGAAACTGATCAAATGAAATAGTAAGCTTGTGTTCTGAGTTTAATTGAAAGTATCAGAGCTATGCAACAATTGACGGAGTTTTTGGACGATTAAATGACTATAATTTCGAATGTTTTCAATTATGAGTCCTATTTCAGTAACCACAAACCACTTGTAGTTAGATTTAAGAGAAAATATTTTTTTTCAAATATAAAGAAACGTCTTTATAATATTTTTTTTTTACAGATATATGCATTGCACGATTGAATTTATAAACATTTCCAAAATTTACAAATATTTACTGAAAGCTAACAAACGTACTGATACATAACAAGAAAATGCGCTAACACGTCCTGTGTCCAGAATGGAACAGGCTTAATTGCTTGTTTAATGTATTTTTTGTTTAAAACAGTACATTTCCCATAGTAGGCCTGATTGAAACAACTGAAACAAGCAGACATGTATATTATAATGCAGGTCACCCCTTGAAATGTACTCCGGCTGCAGCCCTTTCCTTGCGGTGGCCCCTATTTGGGCCCTCAATAATGAAATCCTTTCTTTATAACTCTTTTGCTAGATGCGCTCACACGATGCGTGGCCATTTACCTGTTAATATGCATGTACACTATTTAATCAGAATCACACCCCCCCCCTTTCCATTCCTCCATAAAAGAATCTGAATGCAAGATTCTCAAAGCCGCCACTGTGTGGACGGACGCCTGCGAGGCCAAAAGTGTTCAGGTTGGTCTAGCGCCCCCCCCTCTCAGTCGGACTCATAATCAGAATCAAAAATCAATAATCCGACGACGATCCAATCAAACTGCCAATGAATTGATGACCCCCTCCCCACCCCTTCCGACTTACCTCACACACAAAAAGTTTTAGTTTTACTTTTTTTTTTTTTTAAAAGTACGTTCGTACGAGCCAATGCTAAAATAAAAAAAAATAAAAACATCTTTCATGTAAAACTGAACGCGTTTTTTTTTTGTCGATATAAGCACGCAAATCACTGGATCAGTAAAAAATATTGGAAAAAAAAGTAGTTTCCCTTATATACAAAACACAATAATTAAGACTAATGGTAATTCCAACAACAACAACCACCACACACACACAAAAACTGCAAGTAGTGTTTACACACAATATCAGAAGAAAACACATCGCCGCCAGCTGACCATTCCTGAACCTTCCCGCCACAAATAGAGCAAGAAGAACAAAAAAAAAATGCACAAATTACCAAACTTAGAAATACAGCGAATAAATTACATTGAAGTTTCCACAACTGTGCGGAAACAATCCGTTATTATTTTTTTTTTATTTTGTAAATGAAACTTCCATTTCAAGGTATGAGGGAGTGGTTACCTCGTATGTAACAAGCTGTTGGTAAGGGGGGGGGGGGCATAAAAGAAAAAAAAAGACCATTAATCTACGAATTATATAAATAAATTGTGGAGACGGGCATGGATATGGTGTAATGTCGCATGCAGATAAACATCTGGTTACACAGTTATTACTCAGATACGCAACAATCTGACATGTCATTTTTTTTAGAACCGAAATGTTCCTAAATCATCTTCATCTGAGATTACATCTGTGAAGATTTAAGAGACATGCTGCCAATACCATGTTTTACATGTGTAAAGTATATATATATATATATATATATATATATATATATATATATATATATATATATATACTTCGTCTGAATCAAGCAGCTATTATCGTAGACTTTGGCCGTCAATTTCACCAGCACATATCAAAGAAACAGCTAAAAACCAAATCGCCGCTTTGACGGGGTGAAATAATTTGATCACCAATAGCGGACATTAAGTCGTTCAGGGTAAAAAAGTAAAAGTAAAGTTCCCTTCTTAGCCCTAAAGGGCCTTCGGGGCAGATGAAGTGTAGAATTCATCTGTTTCTATAACCTCGGCATATGAAGGGATTGTGTGGTTAGCACAACGCCCAGCCGCCTTTACTTCCCCAACTTAAGTCAGGTACCCATTTAAAGCTGGGTGGACTTGTGGGACGACCTTGCACCTAATTTCACCTGGAAAAATTGCATGGGCCTCACCGAGGATCGAACCCAGGACTCTCAGGTCAACAGTCGAGTATCTACACCACTCAGCCATCCGTCCCACCCGTTTAGGGTATCTAACATGTAATTATTATTATTTATGTAATGATATCTTGCATTAGCTTTACACACTTAACAACAACAACAACAGAAAAAAAAACACTTGTACAACAAATCTACCTTCATTCCGACTGGGATGTAATGTAAGAGCGGGTGGGATAGAAGAAGACAATTGATTAATGTAAAGAGTTGAACTTTTTGGCAAAATTTATACCGGCGTTACGTCTTATGCTTAGATAAACAGAACAGTAGTAAAATAGCCGAATGCGGACAAAAATCAATTACAAATTAAAATTTACAAAACACACACACACACACACATACACAGTAGAAAGCAAAAATCCAAGGGAAAAAACTAACAACGGTTCAGCACCGTGTTTATTTGAAGATTGTGGATCACTTGACAATATGCACACACCACTGTTGGGACACGGTCTGTGTAGTGCACCTCTTTCATCACCATCACAGCAATGGTTATGGGAGCCCCAGGGTGTATAGTATACTGGACTCGCAGTGATTTGAACTCCGTATCCTACATTATGCAGGTCGGACTAAACAACTAATATGCCTCCGAGCCTTCCTTTAGTTGTCATTCCCGTAATTTACTTGTATCAACAAGACCGAAGAGTTGAAAAAAGACACCCGGCCATAATTCTGACAAGAACGGTATTAAAGGTATACTGTAGACCAGTGGTCCCAGCCCCGGGCCTCGGACCTGTACAAAATGGTACTGGGCCTCCCAAGAAACATTTCATTATTTCCTTTTAATTTACAGAGTCTATTTCTCTCGGGTTTGTGCGACTTCCCGTGGAGGAGGGGTTTAACGGGGGGGGGGGGAGGGGGGGAGAGCGGCCGTGAGCGACAGTGGCATTGTAAATCAAAACAATCTAAAATATAATCAAAGTCCCGATCCCGCGCCCCACCCCCCTACAGAGGCCGCGTTGAAATTATCTAACGTTGGCCGGTCCGCGGCGAGGAAAAGGTTGAGGCAGTGCCGAACCTGGGAATTTGGGGGCCCGGTGGGCTTGGCCTCTATGGAGGCCCCTGCATTTTGACATTCGACACCATGACATGCGATAATGTACTTAATATTTAATGTAAAAAAAAATTGTGGGGGCCTTCCCTCAAGCTGGGACCCGGGAGACTTTCGAATTACGCCTCTGGGTTGAGGACGACTGCTGTAAACAGTCCCGGTGTACCCAATAGTATGACCTAGCTATTCACCTATATGTGTGTTGGAAAACCAACTCATTCCTTTGGAAACAAATCGGCTTAGCTGATCCACCAAAGCCGTACTAAACGGGTTTTTTTTTCATTGACATACTTTCTACTCTGTATGTGTGTGTGTGTGTGCGTGCGTGTGTTGCTCGTTAAAGAAGAACGGTGCGCATCTCTTCCCGTGGGTGCTATGTGGTTTAAAAAAAAATAACAGCAAAATCTTTTTTTTTTTTGTGTTGTTGTTGTTTTGTCTGAAGTGCGCGCCTGCTATACCAATAATGACACTGAGACTCTGGTTAACCTTAGAAGCCAGGCAACTTCCTCAATTAAATGTAACGCTCATTAACTCGCCAGTTCACTAACAGTGTGTATGCATCTGTGTATGAGTGTATCAGTGGTCCCCTAACTTTTTTTTTTGCGCCCACCCCTTAACTAATTCTTTCCTATGTCTCACACCCCCCCCCACCCCCTCCAACCTTTTGTAGCACAGTGTGTGAAGTCCCTGTAAGGATGAGATGAAATCTCATAGATCCAATAAACCACTAATGGGACGGGGTTTTTTTTTTATGGTGCCCATCTTGCATCCCCACCATAGCTGATAGTGCAGTGGCCATGGAGGCACAACGGGGAGATACAGATGGTAACTTTCACCATGACCAGATATATATCCATTGGTCCTTACCGCACGACCATTGGTCACCTTGGGACCTTAGCGTTTTCAAGATTCAAGCAAGCTAATTTTACAACAGCCCCTCCCTCTTTTAATCAACATGACCCCCCCCCCAATGTGAAGCATGCCCCCCCCCCACGTAGGGAAATACCGCTGTCAAATAGGGTCGCGGTGCGTACAAATCTGAGAACCGCTGGTCTCTGGTGATTGCACGTCCCGTATGGATGATACATACAACTGATAATTATTTATTTATTTTTTTTTTGAATATTCATTTAAGTACGGACCATATCTCTTTCAAAACACAATTTGACAAAAGGGAAAACCTAACACAAGTGCTAGGGCAGAGGTTTTCAACCTGGGGTCCGCGGACCCGTGGGGGTCCGTGGGGAGCTTCAAAGGGGTCCGTGGACAAATCAAGGAAATGAGTGATTTTTCTTGTATAAAGTATTGCTTGGTTTGGTTGATTGGTTAGCTTTCAGCTAAACAAAATATACTAGCTATGTTAATATTTCAGGCACAGACAGCAATGTGTAGAATTGAAAACTTCGATGGTATTTCCTTATATTTTCATCTGAAGTCTGAACTAAACTGCATACTATTTTTAAAATGTGAATTGTCGTCATCAGAATGTAAAATATTTTACAGATAGTTACCTCTTCTAACCCTCTCTGAAACTTTGTCTCTAATTGTTTTCCCTTTGAGATCGGAGTCAATGACTCAATGAGACAAAATTGTTGTTGGTCATTTGTTTATCAATATTTGTATATGTAAATTGTCCAAGGCTAGTAGCATGGATTAATTTGTGAAGAGGAAAACTGACCAGTACCTGGAAGATTCTGATGATCAAGCAGCCAAAGACGAACGAAAAGGAAAACGGTGCAAGTATAATCCAGACTATATACCATTTGGTTTCATAGCAGTGTGGGCCGATGCTGACAAACCTCTTTTTTACATGTTTTGCGCGTAACTTAGACTAGGCGTACCGTTTAGAAGACATATTCTGGTCCAACCTGAGGTACGAAAAGTTGAGGCCAGGGCGCCTAGGGCAATGGGGGTCCGCCACCCGAGCTTGGAATGTGTTTGGGGTCCGCAGCATAAAAAAGGCTGAAAACCTCTGTGCTAGGGGAGATGGCGACAATTGTGAGCGGCTTTGGTTTGAGCTGTGTGCGGCTCTCGGTGAGGTCAATGATCTCATTTGTCCTTAAACCTAAATCTTGATGAATTGGCCACCGTGCGGCTCTTGCAGCTTTATTTGCACTAAATAACAAACCAGAAAGTGACCACTACTGTCCTAGCACATCACCGTGTGAGCGGGTGGGGGCATTACATGGATTCTACTTCACCTTGGTCAGAAAATTTAGACACATTATAACTCACACAATTTTTTTTTTCAAAAAGAGAAGAAAAAAAAACCCGAAGAACGCTCTTCAGACCAGAGAATATTTTAGCACAATTGTTGTTAAAAAATCCACCTGAATCACCCTATCTTACTTACATCTACTCTACATCAGTTGTGTTCTTCAACTAGGAAGTGAGTGCTCTATGTGAATGTTTGTGATATCCCCCCACACACACACTCACACTTTATGACAAAAGAAAACTGCACCACTTAAACAAATGAATTAGGTATAGATTGTAAATATAATAATATATATATTATAAGTAAATAAACCTGTCTCCCTTACGAATTAGATAAATGAATATATATATACATATATATATATATATATATATATATATATATATATATATATATATATATATATATATATATATATGAAACAGGCTAGCTTTAAAAGCAGAAGATTTAAATTAAAAAAAAATAACAACAACGTTATCTTGGTTAAAATATTACAAGAAAACAAATAATAAAGGGTATTTGATATAAAACAGCAAACATATAGGCCTACAATATATCTAGTACAGGAAGCCTATAGTATACGTAGTACTGGAAGCCTACAATATATCTGGTACAGGAAGCCTACAATATATGTAGTATACTGGAAGAAAAAAAATCTTTTCAAAAATAACAACAACGAGGTAAGCAAAAAAATGAAGCTGGTAGCAATGTTATATGAAGAAAATCTTCATTAGCGATGTCTAATGTGAGAGAGAGAAAAAAAAGGTACTAGTTTTGTAAGAAGCTTTTGAAACAAAGCCATGTTAGTCCCGAGTGAAGCAAAACCTGATCATTTGAAATTTGTTTTATATTTATATAGATATATTGGCCACCTACCGATTTTTTATGTTTAAGTGGCGAGCAGGCTCGGCTTTGCTGTGCCGGGTCTCCGGAGCATGCTCCTCCTTCACGTCTTTGGCTCCGACGTGAGACAGGAACGGAAATTTGTTCAGGCTCTCGCGGGAACCGAAGAGGTCCATGGAGCGCCATTTTCTGTTGAGGGGCATTTTTTTTTCTCTTTTCCCTTCGTCGAGGAGCGTGTCAAGTTATCGTTCACATGGATGTATTTAAAATATATTATTGCAGGCGACTCAAGTTTTCTTACTCCTTTACCGAAGATCCAGCAAGCAAATTCATACTCGTACAAGAAGATTTAGCTATCCGTTACTGCTTGGTGGGAAGCCAAGGGTTCAAGGTCGACGCCGTAGAAAGCTGCAAGAGATGCGGCATCATCTTCCCCTCCCCACGGAAGAATTTTAAAAAAGCTATCCAAGTTATCCAGCGACTATTGTGTTTGTCGTTATTTTTTTTCAACTCCAAACTTTAAGGTGGTCCGTATTCATGAAAACACTATAAACTTTTCCGCCTCAAGCACGGCTCATCGTCACTCTGAAAATCCAACCGTTTAAATCCTAGAAGATCACATGTGGACAGAAATTATATTACATATAAAGGCAATGACACACACTCACTCACACGCACACAAATGGCTTAACATGAAAGTGAAGGGGGAAAAAAACACAATATTCACTTCCAAAAAAAAACTTAAAGGATTAAAAAAAAACATGCGAAAAGACGGTCATCGAACAATTAAAAAGTTGACTCTTTGGTTCAACTGCTGGTTCTAAAAATTCACCAGATTTGATTCACCTCAATGAAAATGGCGATAAAAGGAGAAGAAGAAATTAAAAGCTGGAAGCGTTTAACCGCATCGATCAATAGACGGAATAAATCACTGAGTGGTTCCAACATTCTGTTCGCCGATGATGACACACCCGTATATACGATGATACATTTCAAGTGTCTACAGGTTGAACATTTTCATTTCTATCTACATGGGATATTTTAAGTGGGAGACCCTCCCCCCCCCCGGGAAATGTGCCTTTAATCGAGGCATTGACTTAAAAAAAAAAATGAATTACAAAACGACGATCAACGTAGCGAATGTATCGATCCGCGATTGGATCAATTGACAGGCGAAAACATGGCCGTTAAGGGAGGGCGGTAAGAGGAAAGGGTGGGGGGGGAAGAGAATATTAAAATCATACATCAATAAAAAAAAATAAACTGTACTTCACTAAAAATAAACCACAAGCTTTTAAGGCAGGCCCCCCTCCCCACCCACATCAACCCCCCCCCCGGACGTATTAATTTTTTTTATCGAAATACTACACCCTTTTACTGAATTCTGCACTAAGTGTGTTTCATTAATAAGTAAGAACTGTAAAATTGTTTTTTTTTGTGTTCAAGTTGGTGCTGGTGTGTAAACACAGGTAACTGAAGCGTTAGTAAAGCGTGACCAACTATGACACATACACACACAGTGCAACGACAACACAAAACAAACACATAACAACGTCTGGGGGTAGGGAAGGAGAGAGAGAGATGAGGTCAACCACCTCGGGGGGGGGGGGGCAACAACAACAATACCAACACGGGGGAGGGGTTTACGGCGGTGAGTCATTGGACTGTAACAACCTACCCTGGAGTCAAGAAACAACAGATGCATCTAGAAAAATACATTCCTAGTATATATATATATATATATATATATATATATATATATATATATATATATATATATAATATATATATATATATATATATATATATATATATATATATATATATATATATATATACCATTACAATTGCTAACATACCAACCAATAAACAGCAGAATATAGCAAGAATAGGGGTGAGTGGAAGGGGGTGAGAGAGAGAGAGAGAGAGAGAGAGAGAGAGAGAGAGAGAGAGAGAGGGAAAGAGAGAGAGAGAGAAAATGCAGGAAGTGTGAATAGTAATAAAGCCAAACCTATTTGGGACGAAAAGTGCAAAGTTCATTCAAGCGAAACTTATAGACAAGAGCGTGCCATTAGCATTAAAAAAAAAGCCACAGGTATGAGAAGATGGGAGAATGGGTGGTGCTGGTGCTGATGGGCAGCGGCGTAAAGCATTCTGGTTTTAGAAAGAAAGGGGGGAAAAAAGTCCGCGGTAAAAGAATAATGAAACACAGAAACACTGGGAAAAAAAAAAGGGAGGGGGACGCTTTGTTTTTTTTTTTTATTTCTCTACCCTGTTGAGAAAACAAAATAGAATGAGTGTTGAGAAATGCAAAAGTATAAATGTTGAAAAAAAAAAAAGTGATCGCTTGCCGGTGATTGTTTTCTGGGGAACGAGTTAACGAAGCTTGAAGGTCTACGAGAGCCAAAATTTTAATTTTTTCCTTTTCAAAAGTTGACGTCACGACCATGTGAAATGGTATAGTGTGTTAACCTATTTGTTTTTCTTACAAAAAAAAATAAAATGTAAAAAAAAAAAAGCTATTAATGATTCTTAAATATGTGACCACGTGTGACTTTCAGCAAAGAACGATGGTATTGACGCTGCAGCCAATGCAAACGTGCCGTTAAAAGTGTTTTCCCCGATTATTATCATTTAAGTATATCAAAACCCTGGTAGATCTTTCAGTGGTGACCAATGTTCCCTCTAAGCCGAGCGCGTGAGCGATCGCTCACACGAATTCAGAGCGTCGCTCATACTACACGTACGATAGCTCACTCCGACGGACGACATCGCTTAGATCGCTCACAAATTTTGGCCTCAAACAAAATGTCGCTCAGAGACAAAATTTTTCGCTCAATTCATTCCACACCTTAGAGGGAGCATTGGTGGTGACCTTTTTTTTTTTTCTACATCCCCGCGTGGCACAGTGGTCATTGAGGCACCACGGAGGTCACACACCCACTGCCGTTGTCACAACTCTGTCTGGCTTCCATCAATGAGAATTGAGTGATTTTTACTTCCTTTTGTTCTTGGAAAGTCACATATATTTCAAGGAAATTGACAGCTGAACTCGTGACTATGGGCTTTTCTGATGCATTTCAATGTAATTCTAACGGGAGATCATTTGAGAATGTCCCCAAATAATCGGACAGATTACCATATAAGGCCAGTTGCTCATAAACGAAAACTCGTAGTGGATGGACGTGTATTATTTTTTTTTGTTCTGTTCATAGACATCCTTTCGAGCACGTTGTCTTCTGATGTGTGGATCGCATTATTGTCTAATAATATTTTAGTCCTGAGGTTTTTTTTCATTCAATATTGCAACACTGTGTATATATTTTTAAGTAAAATATGACGGATATTGTAATACATACAAGACTCGGTTGTGCTATTTGATATTTTACTCTGTATACAGGGCCCGGATTCGGGCTTGATAAAGCTCCAAGCTGAATGAGATACGAGGCTCTGTATATAAGTCCAGATATTTCATGTCAGTGCCAAATATTTAAGTATATCTGACAATTTCTCACTTGGGCAATTATTGGGGGGGGGGGGGTTCCGAGAAAGTAGATGTCTGCGAGCGCGTCCATCAGCCCTACTTGAGACGCGAACCTGTGATCTCTGCTGAACCTTCCTGGCTTGTTATCCTCACAGCCACAGGCCTTAAAACATGCAACTGCATTGCCTTTTTATCCGAACCCCCCCCTTTCCCTTCTCCCCCCTCTTTGATTTCAATCGGCAAAGTTTGACTGTTACCGTTTTTCTTAAACGACTGGGCGCTATTCTTTTAACTCCACCTAGCCAATGAGGTGTCGGTTAAAATAACAAAACAAATTAGCTCAAGACCTGCATCGCATAGCTAATCTACACTTACGCTTTTTTCATGCACGTAAGTAATAAAAAAAAAAGGGGTTTAAGGAAGGGGGGTGGGAATAACGGAAAAGCCACACACCGACATCAGTCAAAGTTAATCAGCCACACGTTCTTCTTTATATATATATATATATATATATATATATATATATATATATATATATATATATATATTAGTTATTAGATCGAGAGTACGTTCTTGGACAACAGGAAGAATTTTTTTTTAGATATTTGTACATCGATCATTCGTTCTTGGACAACAGGAAGAATTTTTTTTAGATATGTGTACATCGATCATTCGTTCTTGGACAACAGGAAGAATTTTTTTTTAGATATTTATAGATCGATCATTCGTTCTTTGACAACGTAGAATTTTTAGATATCATTAGATCGATATTACACGCTCTCTTGGGCAGCGAAGAATTTTTAGATACCATTAGATCGATATTACGTTCTTGGACAACGAAGAATTTTTAGATATCATTAGATCGATATTACACGCTCTCTTGGGCAGCGAAGAATTTTTAGATATCATTAGATTGATATTACAGTCTTGGACAACGAAGAATTTTTAGATATCATTAGATCGATATTACGTTCTTGGACAACGAAGAATGTTTAGATATCATTAGATTGATCTTACGTTCTTGGACAACGAAGAATTTTTTGATATCATTAGATATCTATTACATTTTTTGGACAACAAAGAATTTCATCTTGAGGTGTCCAAAGAAATAAAAAAAGAATTATCCTATCTTCTAAAACTAAATCTTTTAATAATATGGTTATCGTACAGTCAAAACGTAATGACAAAAAAAAAAACCGTTTCCCAGACTAAAATAACGGGGAGGGGTGATGTGGGGGGGGGGGGGAAGACGTGAGGTTTAAAAAAATCAGTCTGATGTATCTCACCCTGTTCTGGCAGCACAGACTGGTGTGACGATGAGACTTTTATTACCATTTGTGATTTCTTAATGAGTTTTCTATTCTATTGTGTCTATTTTACTCGGGTGGCTATTGTACGCCCTACACGAGTGGAGTTTCTTCTTTGGACTCTGAAAATATGTTGCTTTTTTTAAACTTCCTACATTCGGTGATGGTACGTTATCATAAGTAAGAAAAAATAAATAAATGCCTTGCAATAATCTAATAATATAATAGCGATTTTGGGCTCTGCGTTAAAAAGAAAGTAAAGAATTAATACAACAGTATCCCAGTTTAAAATACAATCATGAAAAAATCGGATCTGCCCGAAAACCAAAAAATAACCTAGCCTACCGATCAAGCCTAAGGGGATAAAACTCTATGCAAAGGTTTTGCAGGGTACGGCTAGTGATAATCAGGCTTGCGGAGCCGAGGGGCCGTGGAGCCGCACTTTTTGCTGGAGCTGGAGCCGGAGCCGAAAAAATCCGCGGCACCACGGCTCCCAAATGTTTTTTTTTTAAGCAGAATTTTTTTTTTAGCTTTAAAATTCCAAATTTGTTTGATTGTTTGCCTCCTACAATTTGAAATGTTATGTTTTACGAACGCCACAACAGTAACAGCATTTAAATGATAGCGTGCACGCACATCACCACAAGAAATCTTTAATGGGGAATCGTTTTGTGTTCGTTTTAAATCTTGTTTACCCTCCGAAATTTTTTTAATGGCATGTTATTGTGTTATATATATAAAGTTAAAACAGTTTTATTTCATGGGATAATTGTATCAATCATTTAAAAATAAATTTTTACTACAACGACAAATAAAACGCGTCATTTTGTATATTATTTGACCGTTAATTTGTAATAGACTATTGAAGTCTTTTAAATATTTTAAATAATGTACTGGTATCATTTTACTATTTGCTAATTTGATCATTGAAATAACTTTTTATTACTAATGAAAATGGCGACTAGTGAAACCTCGGTCGAAAATAATGATATGATTCTGGATGCACATAAATGGTTTGTTTTTAGTAAAACCGACAATGCGTATATTTTTCAAGTTCCTGACTATGGGGGTGAACGCGGAAAAATTTGCATAACTTTTTATTAGCGGCATGTTTGCGTGGAGCAATTACAAAAATTTTTGTCTCGTGTGATACTATCTTAATAGGGAGCCGGAGCCGTCAAATTTGTGGGAGCCGGAGCCGGTAAAATATGGCGGCTCCGCAAGCCTGGTAATAATAGTAATAATGATGGCAAGAAGAAAATGTGTTAGGTCCCCTAGTGTGGCAGTAAGTGTTAACACGCACAACTTACCCCATCGGTGTTATATATGTATACATGTATATATAAAAAAAAAAAAGAGTACCGGCGACTACACGTGTAGTGA
>JAGDYQ010000182.1:1624769-1924639 GCA_021962125.1 Bulinus truncatus | reverse complement strand
TATCAGCATTAGACATGATGACCGCAATACAAAACGTAATTTACATTGCCATAACTTATAATTATCAGATCGGTGAATCATTTTTACCAGCCTACTAAAAAATATCTTAATAGCCAAAGATTAAAACTGCATTTGTTAGTCAATGGTAAATTCACAAGCAACATTCGTTTAAGAATTAACTTGAGAATAGTCGATTTCTATGATATTAAATTTCTATTATATTAAAAAGTGATATTAGTTTCTATAAAATATTTAAAAATAATGCGATAAATATCTTAACAATGATAAGGGAAAAATATGGCGGAATGACCTGTGCGTATTAATTTGGTTTATGGAAACGTAATTTTGTGTATTAATAAAGTATATTTATTTTCTATTATTAAAAATAAAATTATAAGTCGATCTGTTTTAATTTATGTAAAATATTATCAAGCGAAAGTTTAACAAAACTGGCTGGCATTTTATTGAACTTTATTTTGATAAGAGATATGTGATGCGGTTTTAGCTTATTAGAACATCTGCAAAAAAATTTCTCAGAATGGCAGAAAGTTGATGTTGACATTATTTTTTTCATTAGATTAGTCGGTTTTATGTGAATGTACTTGCATCCATTATTGTAAATACTTCCAGGATTTACCGTAAGGAAGGTGAACATGAAATTGCTTTGAGCAACTAACATAGTGTGTAGTAATCGGTTAGGTTTGTTTTGGATGACCCCTTGCTTGCTAAAGTTGCTTGTGGAAAGTTTAAGACAGGAGCTTTTCAGTCATCGGAACAGATGCGTTATTATACTTGAATTTCGTTTACTGTTATTTTCAAGGACACATATTCCCATGCCTCATATTATTTCTTCAGAGGTTGTAAAATAACAGAGAATGTCAATTTCAGAACGGTAAGTGAATTCATTAAAAAGAATCTCATGAAATGAATGAATCAGAATTATCCGGGACCCACCCATTCCTATTTTTCGGCCTTGTTGATGTTTGTTAGTATTTATTAGGAAGTAGGAAGTAGCTACATATGGTAATTGTAATATTTGTTTATAAAAATCAGATTTGGGTACAACATCTAAATGTCACAGGATTAATTTTTCTTGGTTTTGCAACTAAGCCATTGGAGACCATACCATTAATGATACTGTGTTAGCCAAACCTATTCAGGCAATTCACAAGTTGTTTGGTGTGTCATGCTATACATTGCATATTAGTGCTAGCTTTTATTATTGTAATCATATTTTGTTAAATTCTAATATAATATTGCTGTATAATTATGTGGAGTGTTCATGATTGCAACACATACAATTTTTATTTGGCATAATAATAAATGATAATAATTAAATCTTGAAAACTACAAGAGTATAGAGTAATAAACTATACTGTCTATACATTCATATTATTATAATTAATAGAAAGCTTTCTTTTAACTTATGACATGTGAAATATAAATAATAACTTTTTAAAATTATAACCAAAAGATTTTTTATTAACATTATGATTATTTTAACACAAATTCTATATCTAACAAAAATGTATTTATATACATAACATATGGCTGCTCTTATTTAGTCCTCTGATTAATCGGAAAGTACTTTTTAGTCAGTCTTTAGTATTCACAAGTCTATTTATTTACATTGCTGTCAATTTTATTGACAATATTCCTTTCCCACTTTGTCATTAACAAAAAAATCTATCACCGTCAGTCTGCCTAAAAGCTCTTCTAAGTCTTCTTTTTAATAAATGATTTAAATTTGTGAGTACAAATTAATTTATGAAACATGTATTGTAAAAAGGTGTATTGTGTAAAAAGGTGATTCTAATTAAAATTAAAAGTTTACTAAAATACTAATAATTAATCTTTAGTCTTAATACTGGATATTGTGAATTTTTTTTTGTGGTGAATGGTTTTGATTTTCCAAGTTAAAGAATCTTTTTGGTTTTTATTTTTAAAAACTGATAGGTATATAAATGACAAACATTTTTTTTACCCATTTCATCTATATATTGTTAAAGTAATACACAACCCTCTATTTTTACACACACATATTGAGCATTAATTGGTATTTGTTTTGCACCTTTAAACTGATTTGTGTAATGATATGTCCTATAAAATGAACTAGTATCATGCTCAAGTTTTCAGAAAGTTCAATAATGACCATTTAGTTTATATTAAATGGCTTAGAAGAATATTTTAAGGAATTTATGCTTTATTAATAGTATTACATTTAAATCTCTGCATTTATTAATTAATAAGGTTGTTTATGAAGAGTGCAAGGTGACTGTGACTGTAATATTGTGTCACTTCAATTGTTTGGCCTTAATAGTTTGTTTTAGAATCTGTTTATGTTAATTCTGTTATCATGCAGTAAACTTTTGGGGGAGACACTAAGGCTATCTTCCGTTATTTTTCAGGTCGGAAGTTTTTTTTTTGGGAGTGTGGAAAATAATCCTTGTTAAAGTTTTACTCATTCATTTGTGTATTGAGAGCCATCACAGAAAATTGTCTGGAGCACACATTGGCTCTTTTGGCTGTTCTGCATTGTTACTAGTTAAGTGAAAAAATAGCTAATCAACAAGAGACATCTTTGGCTGTATTGATTTAAAAAAAAGTAAAGTTCCCTTCTTAGCCCTAACGGGCCATCGGGGCAGATAAAGTGTAGAATTCAACTGTTTCTATAACCTCAGCATATGAAGGGATTGTGTCGTTAGCACAACGCCCAGCCGCCTTTACTTCCCCAACTTGTCAGGTACCCATTTAAAGCTGGGTGGACTTGTGGGACGACTTTGCACCAAATTTCACCTGGAAAAATTCCATGGGCCTCACCGAGGATCGAACCCAGGACTCTCATGTTGACAGTCAAGTATCTACACCACTCTGCCATCCGTCCCACTTACTGATTTAATGATGATTTAATAATGATCACAGCATTGTTGCTAGTTTGGAGAAAATATTAGCTAATTATCGAGAGTCATCTTATTGCTGTTCTCATTTAATGACCATATTATTGTTGCTAGACTAGTGAAAATGTAGCAGTTTAATTAAATAATGATAAGAAGAGGCAGAACATTTATATTCTCCCCTCTTATGCTATCGTATATTCCTGGGTGTGTATTATTAGTCTTAACAAAGTTTATTTAGAAATTTAAGGGAACTGTTTTTTAATGTTACCCTAATTGATAACGTATTTATACCTTCCCATGACAGCCGTTATTTCACTTGATATATATTTACTTAAACTGTTATGTTTCCTGACATAAATTCCAAAAAAAGCTGTCTCTTACCATATCATGGCGTCAGTTTACTGTAGGTTTTTTTAAAAATATTTCCCAATATCTTGGGATACTGCAATATGTATATAGTGTTTAAATAATGTTATTTTTCGGAAGCATTGTTATTGTTATAATAGTGTAGGAAGGGTTAATGAACGTGTAAACAGTTTATCACAGATTTGGGGAGAGTATACAAATGTATATTAAGTTAGTTTCTTTTGGGATTTGGGCGGACTCTAAAACCTAGGAGATGATGATTTATTTATTTTTTTGAGCCCTTAAAATGTTTTTTATGCTAGTAAAAAAATTACTGTTAGATTATAGTTGTAATAAGTAGATTTTCCTCATCATGACACTTTATAGTTTTTGTATGGTTGATATTACCCACTTAATTAATGGTTCCTAAAAAAAAATTGTAAAAGAACTATAGAATGTATGAAAATTAGCTATGAGTATTAAAGTCCAGTGTCATTCCTTGAATATAAATAGCTTTTTATTTTTTTTTTTAAATCTTTTAAAAGATAAAAATAGAACCAAAAAATATATTTGTAGTTGATATATTCAAACAAAGGAATATATTATACTGTTTTAGACAATTAATTACCCATACTTTAAACGAAATATGCTTATTGTCTGCGAAAAATGGGAATTACTTTTTCACTCTATTTTTTTTTACCAAAGTGCAGCCTCTGTGATAAGGGGATGTAAATGTGTTTTGAAAAGAGGCCGAAGGGTTTTTCTTGATTAATTCCCTTTACTTGATGGGCCGACTAAAAACAGCGCTATGCTGCACTGCGTACACGCACATAACAGATAACTGCTGTTAAATAGTAACCTCTCTGAACGCAGATAACTTCTTAAAGTTAAGCGGTATTGTCGCCCACATTTAAGGGGAATTTGATTCTGTTTCTTGTTTTTTATTCCCTCGACCCATCTGAAGTGAATGATGCGGAACTGATTACATGTAGTATTTCTCTTTCCTGTAGTAATAGGCATTTATGTCTTACCCATTAAACAAAACAGTCGTCTTGGTAATAATTAATAATTGAGGAACGTGCTTTGTGTTTTTAATATTAGATTTGAAAAAAAAATAATTAACATCAAAATAGTTTTTCTTTCTAGATTTATTATGTTACAAAAAAAAAACTAGGTTACGCCCCCCGGGGGCCGGATAGGCCGACTAGGGGCCCCTAAAACAACAACGTAGCAGTGTTTTTGAATTTTTAAAAATGGAGCCTCAATTCTTAAGTTGGCCTAGGGCCCCTTAAAATTGTAAATCCGGCTCTGCCCCCACCACCTCTAAAAAAAGAACCTACATAGAAGCAGACGATATAGTGCTAGGTGTGAATTAAAGAGTCCCTTCTGTATTCTCTGTATTTTACTTCTCAGAGTTTGCCCTATTTCGTGTTGTTATCGCTCGTTGGTCTCAAATTGCACTATGCCTTAGCAACACCCCCCACAGAAATAAAAAAAAAATTTCGGATACAATAATGTGTCTCGAAAATTGATTAATATTTTCATCGATTCCATTAGTGGTCTTTAAGATGATGTCCAGTTTTTTGTTGGCTGTTGTTTTCTAAAGCAGAGTTATAAAATACATTAAAGATAATTAGCCCTGATTCAGTTATAAAAAAAAAGGTAATAGTAAGGTAAAACTGAGAATGATGAAAAATCTGGCCAGTGTGTTGTCTTCCCCCCCCCTTCCCCCCTCTTTTCGCCTATCAAGCAGCAGCACACCTCTTCCTTCTCCTGACACAAATGACATTTAGTGGTGCCGTAGTTTTCTCGACCACGCCCTTTCAACAGTACCAAACACACTTTCACTCTCTCGTGCGTGTGTGTGTGTGAGTGTGTGTGTGTTCAAAGCTTGGAGCTTCCCTTTGTGTTGGTTGAGCGGATAAAAATATCCCCCCCCCCAGTGTACTCTTCCTATCTCGCTTATCGGTATGGAAGGAATACATTTCTCCCACCCCGGGGCCTCCGGGTAGACGACACCCCAAAACTTTTGTCAGCCCACCCCCCCCCCGGTCAGCCCTGGGGCCCTGAAGCTGTTTCTAAATGTTGTAAAATATAGCCGTTTGAAGCCATGTAAGCAGAACCCACAATTGTTTAGTCTTAGGCTAGCGTGGCTTAAAACTAGTTAAAAACGCTTCCTTGATAGATACACCTAAATGTAAGAAGTATTTTAAGCCATTACTTAGCCGAACCCACAGTGTGAACAGACCCGGGGGGGGGTGTCGTCTCGGATTGTCAGGGGGGGGGGGTGTTAAGGAGGTCAAAGAGGGTCTTATTTTGGCAAGTGTTATTGCTGTTCTTCAACCACAACATATTGGTTGGGTATCCCGTTTAAAGTTTATGCATATCTCTCTCTCTCTCTTTCTCTATTTCTCTCTTTCCCTCTCGCTCTCTCTCCTCTCCCCCTCAGCGTGTGGGGGGATGGGGCAGGGTTGGCCGGCCCCCCTGCGATTTTTCTGGCCCCCTCTGCTTATTTGTTCTACTTAGTAAAATGTATTACCTGGCCCCCTCTGCTTATTTGTTCTACTTAGTAAAATGTATTACCTGGCCCCCTCTGCTTATTTGTTCTACTTAGTAAAATGTATTACCTGGCCCCCTCTGCTTATTTGTTCTACTTAGTAAAATGTATTACCTGCCCCCTGATGTAGAATTTTCACGCTACGGGGCTGACCCCCCCCCCCAACACTTACGCGGTGCTGGTTTTTATTGAAATAATTGTCTCACAATTAAAATATGATCAACAGACTGGTCACATTAAATTGCTAATGACGTGTGTTCTGTAATTTAAATGCGTTGCCCTGTCGGCCTCTTCTTTATTTCTTTCTCTCTCTCTCTCTCTCTCTTTTTGCGTGCGTTCATTTCGTTTAATTAATCGGACTCCAGGAAATGAAGTTTTGTGTGTTTTAGTCGGTTAATGTGTGCTGATGAACACATGACATTAAAGTAATAAACACGCTCTCGCTTGATGTTTCAAGTTTGTACAGGTGAATTGCAGACCCACGGATTTTTTTTTTTGTTTTTTTCCGTTGATCTTTTTCGGCTGTCGTTTATATTTTTATTTTGTTCACAAGTAACTGTTCAGAATATTACAAATGTTTTGTCTAATATCATCTTAATTTTAAGGCTGTCTTCGCGACTCTGTCCGTTGATCTTAAAAAACAAACAAACCCCACAACAACCATATATATATATTTCTTTCGAACATACACATAATAACCTGTTAATACTTTGTATGTCTTTCCGTGTTTACATGTACACAGTTTATGATAACAAGATATGATGACGCCATTTGTACTCCCCCCCCCCCCTCTCTTTACAGCTCTGGTCTCGCCATTGCCTTTTTATAGCAATCCTATTTCACCGTTCTGACACATTTATTATGTAACTTGTCTTTGCTATTTTAATTGCGGTTCACCTTGGGGGTGGGGGGACGTCACAGAGCCACTGAATGTACACATGCATATGAATATATGCGAGACCATTAGACGGAGATTATTTTGTGTGTGTGTGTGTGTTGAAATTCCCCCACCAGAAAAGTTTTTTTTTAATGTGTGTATCATATCGGTTCGCTTCTGTTTACATTGCGTATGTGTGCGTGTGTGTGTGTGTCAAATGGCCGTGATATAAGCTGGCTAGTGTGCTTGTTACTTGTTGTGCAACACACCATTAGATCTTCTTTTCGGATACGTCACGTGGGCTCGTTAATCGGAATATCAACTGGGCAAAAAAAAAATAGCGTTATCAGTTGCTGTATTGTTTTTTTTACTATTATTTTATCATTTTTTTTTCTCCCATATTTTTTTTTTTAAAATTATTGTCGGTAACGAACAAACTTGCGTGCGTGCACCGAAAGACAAGCAGCAGGTCACGGGCGGACAGGGATATTTACAATTTGAATTGAAAGAAACAAAATATATATTGCACAACTGGGATCTGTCCTTTTAGATTTTTTTTTAAAGTCATTTAAAGCCGAGTTGGTTGTGAAATCAGATTCTGTTGTTTTAAATAGCCGGCTATGGTCGAATCTCTCAACTCTGTTTATCACATTCCTCTAACGTAAGTAGATCGTTATGGCTTGTTTACAGTGGCTGTGTGTGTGTGTGTGTGTGTCAGTAGGCAAGTTAACTGTTTGTATACCTTCGTCTGCGTGTGTGTGTGTGAGTGTGAAAGTAGTCTGTATGTGTGAGTATAAACATTGCGTGTGTGAGTGTAAACATTGTGTGTGTGGACGTAGTCTGTATATGTGTGAGTGTAAACATTGTGTGTATGTGTGAGTGTAAACAGTGTATGTGTGAGTGTAAACATTGTATGTGTGAGTGTAAACATTGCATGTATGTGTTAGTGTAAACAGTGTATGTCTGAGTGTAAACATTGTATGTGTGAGTGTAAACATTGCATGTATGTGTGAGTGTAAACAGTGTATGTGTGAGTGTAAACAGTGTATGTGTGAGTGTAAACAGTGTATGTGTGAGTGTAAACAGTGTATGTGTGAGTGTAAACATTGCATGTATGTGTGAGTGTAAACAGTGTATGTGTGAGTGTAAACAGTGTATGTGTGAGTGTAAACAGTGTATGTGTGAGTGTAAACAGTGTATGTATGTGTGAGTGTAAACAGTGTATGTGTGAGTGTAAACAGTGTATGTATGTGTGAGTGTAAACAGTGTGTGTATGTGTGAGTGTAAATATTGTATGTGTGAGTGTAAACAGTGTATATATGTGTGAGTGTAAACAGTGTATGTATGTGTGAGTGTAAACAGTGTGTGTATGTGTGAGTGTAAATATTGTATGTGTGAGTGTAAATATTGTATGTGTGAGTGTAAACAGTGTATATATGTGTGAGTGTAAACAGTGTATGTATGTGTGAGTGTAAACAGTGTATGTATGTGTGAGTGTAAACAGTGTATGTGTGAGTGTAAACAGTGTATGTATGTGTGAGTGTAAACAGTGTATGTGTGAGTGTAAACATTGTATGTATGTGTGATTGTGAACAGTGTATGTATGTGTGATTGTGAACAGTGTATGTGCGAGTGTAACCAATGTATGTATGTGTGAGTGTAACCATTGTATATATGTGTGAGTGTAAACAATGTGTGTGTGAGTATGAACACAATGTGTGTATGTGTGAAAACGTTTTCCGTGTATGTCTGAATATGTACATTTTTTTGAACGTTATTAAAACGTTGTTTGTTATTATTTATTTTTATTCCTGTGTTTGGCTAAGAAAAACAAACTTTTACCATAACATCTCTTCTCTCCATACAAGTGTCAGACTAAAAAAACAACTAGTTTTGAATGTTCTTCCTTGTCCCAATGTTATGTGCAGAGTTACGCCGGATTGTGTCCGCTCCAAGGCATCATCCAGTGTATAACCGTGCCTTATTGCACCGGAAACTTTTCTTGGTCACTTGTTGAATTATGACTCAACCCCTCAACCACCGCGAGTACAAATACGCTCTTCAGGCGTCACCATGCTCTAGAAATATTAAAAATCCTTTGTTATTCTCGTCATGCCACGAGAAGGGTTGTGCGCACTTTTTAAACCGCGGGCCGCAAAGGGTTTCTTAAACTTGAAAGAAGGGCCGGCCCAAGATCCGATGGATGGAGCGTATATATTTATTTATGGACTGATGAGAGTCATGTGTGGACGTCATTGATGAGGATCGCGTGCCGGATCAAACAGCCTGACTGGCCGTACTTTGCCCATGTCTGATAATATAGACCAGTGGTGGCGAACCTATGGCACGAGTGCCACAGTGGTCACACAGAGCCGCATCAGTCGGCACGCGACTGAAATACTAAAATATCACATTCTTTTTAATTTAAATGGGAGTGTTTGCACTTTGCTATAAATTATTGTTTTTTTTTCGGTTACATTTTGGGCACTCGGCCCCCCCCAAAAAAGGTTCACCGCCACTGATACTGGCTCATTTATTTTATTTTGTTCATCGTGCGTGTGATTTTATAATCTGGGGCGTGTGCTCTCCCCACCCTCTTCCACCGCCCCACACCCCCTCTTATTTTTCTCGTTCATAAATCGCCCCCCCCCACCCGCACCACCCGCTGGTGTAACTGTCGACCTTATCGGTGATTGTTTACGTTCTTGCCGTCGTGTCTGTGGCTGTAATAAATGGAGATGTTGTTCCTGCGATGTAAGATGTAGTCAGTCAGTCACTTTGGGTTTGGGTTTTAGTCAGAGACATTCTTTATGTACGACGATCACCAATTTTTTTTATAAACAATTATCTCCTCTCAATAATGTATCAACCATCTCTGTATATGTATGTGATGTTTTTTTTTTTTTTTGTGGAGCTAGTCAAGTTTTATTTCGTAAATAAATTTTAGAGTCAGTGGGCCCTTCTCGACTACAAATGGGGTGGGTGGGGTGGGCGCCACCCCCCGAATAATGTTTAAAAATTATACACGCCCCCCACCCCCCACCCTTCCTCCCCCTTCCATGCTTCCTTTTCGTGGCCGCCTTATACATCGCCTCTTTCTGTGGCGCCCCAGTTCTACCCAGCCCTTCCAGTGTTTAGTAAAAAAAATAAGTCGCGTGTGTGCCGTGGACTACAACCCGGGACGTAATCTTCCTGTGTCTAGGGATTGGGGGTGGGGTGGGGGAGTGATGACACAGAGCATTACATTAATCTACCACATAAGCATATTTATGAAAAAAAAATGTTGTGTGCGCCATGACATCAGTGCCGTAGCAGCAGTAGCAGTAGCATGTTGTCTTGCCGGATGACTTGCATTCAGGCACACTTTAAAAAAAAAACAACAAAGTACAATCATGAATATGCTGGCACAGTTTGACGCGCGGTGCGACATGTGTGTACAGTGGCGTAGTAAGGGGGGTGGTGGTTCATCATACCCCGGGCGCCACTCATAAAGGGGCGCCAAATGGTATATTTTACATTATATGGTTTTTGAATGGGGGGGGGCGCTAAAAAAGGTATTGTGCCCCGGGCACGAGTTAGCTCGCTGCGCCACTGTGTGTGTGTGTGTGTGTGTGTCAAGTAAACATCCTTGCCAGAGATAACCGTTACACGCGACTGAGGTCGTAAAGCGACTATTAAAACTATGCAGTTCTGCCACATCGTCAAGCACGATTCTTATTATTACTTCTCTTTTTTTTTAATGCACGCGTGTTGTGACGAGATCTTTATAACACGTGCGCGCGAACTTCACCACAGAATTACACATCGGACTATGTGTGCCGCTGCGTCTCGCTAATGTGTATAACAACAACAACAACAACACAGTAGTGCGGTGAATGTTGTTATGTGATGTGTTTACTCGGATTTGCGCGCGCGCGCGCGCGCTAAATGTTTCACGTTTTCGTGATAAGGATAGTATTACAGACTTGTCGTAGCTCGTGAGTACCAATCATACCCATCACTTGTGTCTCTACACATGCGGGTGGGGTGGTGGAGGTGGTTAGGAGTGGTCGATGGAGTGAAGAAGTTTAGTTGCCGCTGTGGGAGGACAGTGGTGGTGGTAGTGGTAGTGGGGAATATAAAACACGGGCCAAGCTTGTTTATAGGCAGGCCGCTGATGGTGTGTGTGTGTGTGGGGGGGGAATATAAAACACGGGCCAAGCCTGTTTATAGGCAGGCCGCTGATGGTGTGTGTGTGGGGGGGGGGGCTGAAACACACGGGCCAAGCCTGTTACGAGAAAAGAGAATAATTACCGGCGTTGTACACTTTGACACAATCCGACTTTTTGTGCTCTCTCTCTCTCTTGTGTTTGGGGAGGGGGGGATGGTTGATGGAGCACGATGACCTTGAACTAATAATACAGCCGACTTAATAATATAGCCATCTTTAGAATGGGGGGGGGGGGAACAACACGAAAGGCAGTTGGCTGATGTCATAGACAACATGGGGAATCACCAAGGAACCCCCCCCTCCTGCCCCCCTCCCCCCCCACCATCGGGAATAAAACTCTCCCACATCCATACAGCTTTGTTTTTTTTTGTTGCTTTACCCCCTTATCATCATTACACTTTATTACCAGTGGTTCTGCCTTGACATATTCTTTGTCAAATCTGATCTGTGCGTAAAGCATATACAGATAAGCTGTGCACCGCTGATTGTGTACGCATTGATTTGAACACACACACGATTTATAAGCGTTCATGCGTAATTAAATATGGGGGAGGTTGCGTAGACCCCCCCCCATCCCAGTAGATACTTTTGTCTTGCTCCCCCCTCCTCCCACCACTAGCACACGAGAAGAGAAACGGGTTGTTGATGTTTCCAGTGTTATGTTTTATAGATTGTATGGTTGTCTTATAGTCTGGGGCTCACTTAATGCATTTTACCCCTTGACCCAAAAGTAGGGTCCACCCAACGTTTTTTTGCAGTTTCTATATCTTTAAAGCATGCTTATTAAGAATCCGATTGATGTCAAGCTGACACCTTTGGGGAAAAAATTTTTTTAAGCGTTAAAGTTTGTTTGTAATACATACACATTGTACAATCACATGGAATGTAAAAATTATATTATCTGGCACAATTATGCAATTATCAACAGACAATTTCTGTTTCAATTTAACTGTTTCAATATCAACAGACAGATTAATCAATTTCTGATTCAACGTCAGATCCTGAATCGCTTTCAACGTCCACTTCATCTACCAGTACATTAATTTTTGTCAATGGATTTTGACAATTTTCTGTTTCATAGCACTGGCAAAAGATTGTGCAAGGTAACTGTGCTCTGAAACACCCACATCGTCCGCTGCTACACGGTTCATCCAATCCACACCCGCAACGAATCATCTGAAGAATTTCTGGAGGCGCTACATCAACACCCACTGGAAGTGTTATAGGGATTAATGTTTTATTTACGTCATCTTTTTGCCAGCCAAATTTGGTGGGATCAAGATTTGGAGGATCTCGTAGTAAAGCATTTTTCCAAATGCATGTTTGAATATGGGCACGCTTAACATTCTCCTCAAACGCTTCTGATGTCGGGGGCAATGATTTCAATTTAGGTGCTATCGTGGCTTTTCGTTTACCAGTCCTGGAAAGCCATTGGGCATACCTCCCGAGTGTCAGACATGTTTCCAGCATCCGGACACCCGTAGCAAGCAGCCATGAAACTTGTAGCTTCTTTTACCACACTGTTCAAGTCAGATTCTATATCTCCCAATTTGAGAAGTGTGTGTCCCTTAAATAGCAACTTAAGAACAGTAGCTTTGCCGATACCAAACATGTATGCTACAGTATCACATCCTGATAGCGCATGCGCAGCTAAAAGGTGTGGTATTATTTGATGATGCTTTCTTGCTGTTTCTCCTATGTCGACCACTTTTTCGAATCGTGGTGGTACTTTCCATGAGCAGCTGGCATGTCATATCCTCTGAAATATAGTAGTGTGTCAACAAAGCAAAAACATCTGTGTCATCTGATATAACTTTAATGCACATAGCTCCTTCATTGAATGCATACACAACTTGTTGTGGAATGATTACATCAGCTTCCTCGTGGCTTGTCTTCATATCTTCTCTAGCTTGTCGAATGCCAGAGCAAATTTGTTGTGGGATGGAGTCTTTCCCTGTTACAATTAACCGGCTATTGTATGAAGAAACTGTTGGATGTACATGTTGTACTTTGTTCAGTAGTTGCTCACAAATTATGTCAATAAGTTGAACTTTGTTTTCTGTTACTGTCAGAGAATGACTTTCTGTGGCTGTATGGGCATAGTTGGATTCAGCTTGTGTTGTCTGGTTGCCGATTTTGCTGCACGCCCACTCCTTGTTACACTTTTAATACTGTACTGAAAGTATCTGTCAAAGACAACATAAACATCATGTTGAGTCAATATTTTCATTATGTACATTATGAATCCATCAACAAAGTCTTGCAAGGTACCATTAACCGGCCAGTGTATGATCCATAAAAGTGCGCAACCATCAACAACAACAACATGTGGTGCTGGAGAATTTCTAGCTGAATGCTCAACTTGAAAGTTTTTGTTTCAACACCGATTTTGACTTTGTGATTCGCATATTGCCGCTGTCATCAAACATTGATGGTGGTACTGAGGCTAATTCGTGCTTAAATATATCTCTAATTTGCAAATCACGGGATGGCATTAATCCAATTACTCTAGAATAAATGAGTTCTGTGTCATAACTTATACCGGATCCCATTGCTTCAGCTTTCTTTCTGTCAGCCATGGTAACAACTTTGCTAATGGAGCTATGAAATCCATCTGGCAAATGACACTCATAGTCATTCCACTGCTTCGTACCAAAAGAAATGGCATCATGAACATTTACAGATTCGGGAGCGAATTGGCCAGTGGCAATGTTTACTAAGCTGATGGGGTGGTCACCAGAATTGAGTGGATCAATACAAGTTTGAAGACGTTCATATATTGCTCGCCTGTCTTTCAAATCCTGTGCAATTCTTGCTGGCATTTCTTCTTTATGGCATGTAACTTCGTCACTGTATGCGTACATATCTTTCATGTCACTCATGTCTTTGGTTATAACACTACAGATGTGTAAACTAAGTGCCCATCTCTTCAGCGCTTGTGGATTGAGAGTGATGCCTATTATACCACCTGGACCATGACCATACCGCATAAAGGTAGACTCAATGTACATATCTGACCATAGGCCATTCCATAATCCAGGTTTGTGTCGCATTACATGTTCTCCCTCAAGGAACCTCAGAAGGACATCACTAGGAAGACGTTCCATTGAGCAAAGATAATATAAGCCATACCTGGCGTAGTTAACATGGCCTGCTGAAAAAAAATATGGCATCATTGCTGCAACAGATAATAGATGCAAAGACCAATCACCCTCTCTCTCTGCTCTCACAAATAACATCATAATCAGTACGGGTTTAATTAGGCAATCCACCCACAGCTTCGTTGTTTTGCTGGTGGATGCCAAACCATCAAGAACAATCATGAGATCATCATGAGATGTGCACTGCTGTACGACATCGTGCAAAACTGTTTCCACGACCAATCTCAGAGCCCTAGTGTTTTGAGGGAAATTCTTGCCTGTAAGCATACTACTAACGCCTCCAAATGCTGCTTTCATAATGTCTTCCAGACCGCTATAAAGACCGTTTATAAAGTAAATAATTAAGGTGCCTCTGTCATTAAAATGAAATACAGTAAAAACCTAATGTTAAAAAGTAGAATCTACGTGGGTAAAAACCACTTTTGACATAATACAGAATTATTTTGGTACTTTACACCTTTACCTATATAGTCCGGTTCTATTGACCCATAACCTAAAAGTTGGATCCACCCAACGTCCACCTAATACCAAATCATAATAGTTGCTTATGCCAGTATTCTCAGTTTTCTTTTCATGCCATGGGGCAACTTTTCCCCGCTATTAGATTTTGAAATTCCAACTTTCAGTTTTATCAGCCCACCCTATTGTGCATATATTATAAGTGAACTTTAACATTAAAAATAAAAATTTCCCCAATGGTGTCAGCTTGACATCAATCGGATTCTTAATAAGCATGCTTTAAAGATATAGAAACTGCAAAAAAACGTTGGGTGGACCCAACTTTTAGGTTATGGGTCAATAGGACCGGACTATTACTACACGTGTAGTCGACGGTACTCTTTTTGTATATACATGTAATACATATATAACTCCGACGGGGTAAGTTGTGCGTGTTAACACTTACTGCCACACTAGGTACCTAACACATTTTCTTGCCATTATTATTACTATTATTACCAGGCTTGCGGAGCCGCCATATTTTTTCCGGCTCCGGCTCCCACAAATTTGACGGCTCCGGCTCCATATTAAGATAGTATCACACGAGACAAAAAAAATGTTGTAATTGCGCCACGCAAACATGCCGCTGATAAAAAGTTATGCAAATTTTGACGCGTTCAACCTCCATAGTCATACGCATTGTCGGTTTTACTAAAAACAAACCATTTCAGTGCATCCAGAAGCATATCATTATTTTCGACCGAGGTTTCTCTAGTCGCCATTTTCATA
This sequence comes from Bulinus truncatus, assembly GCA_021962125.1. Taxonomy (NCBI): domain Eukaryota; kingdom Metazoa; phylum Mollusca; class Gastropoda; family Planorbidae; genus Bulinus; species Bulinus truncatus. The sequence goes on along the minus strand of JAGDYQ010000182.1, from coordinate 1,909,365 downwards.
AGTAATAAAAAGTTATTTCAATGATCAAATTAGCAAATAGTAAAATGATACCAGTACATTATTTAAAATAGTTTAAAGACTTCAGTATTTATATTTATTATTTATAAATTCGAAGTGACTATTCGGACCCGGGAACCAATAAAGTCTGATTGTTATTCGGACCCACAGCCTTTAAATTTATCTACTCTATTTCAGCTATTCTGTTTATAATAAAATTGTTAAATACTGAAAACGACCATTTGGTTTTTAGTCAGTTACAAATTTGCGGTCAAATAAATGATTGATACAATTATTCCATGAATTAAAACTTTTTTAACTTTATATATAACACAATAACATGCCATTAAAAACATTTCGGAGGGTAAACAAGATTTAAAACGAACACAAAACGATTCCCCATTAAAGATTTCTTGTGGTGATGTGTGTGCACACTATCATTTAAATGCTGTTACTGTTGTGGCGTTCGTAAAGCATGACAACATTTCAAATTGTAGGAGGCAAACAAACAAATTTAGAATTTTAAAGCTAAAAAAAAAAATTCTGCTTTAAAAAAAAACATTTGGTAGCCGTGGAGCCGCCAGATTTTTTCGGCTCCGGCTCCAGCTCCAGCTCCAGCAAAAAGTGCGGCTCCACGACCCCTCGGCTCCGGCTCCGCAAGCCTGATTATTACTAGCTGTACCCTGCAAAACCTTTGCATAGAGTTTTATCCCCTTAGGCTTGATCGGTAGGCTAGGTTATTTTTTGGTTTTCGGGCAGATCCGATTTTTTCATGATTGTATTTTAAACTGGGATACTGTTGTATTAATTCTTTACTTTCGATTTAACGCAGAACCCAAAATCGCTATTATATTATTAGATTATTGCAAGGCATTTATTTATTTTTTCTTACTTATGATAACGTACCATCGCCGAGCTTTAAATGTAGGAAGTTTAAAAAAGCAACATATTTTCAGAGTCAAAAGAAGAAACTCCACTCGTGTAGGGCGTACAATAGCCACCCGAGTAAAATAGACACAATAGAATAGAAAACTCATTAACAAATCACACACGGTAATAAAAGTCTCATCGCCGCACCAGTCTGTGCTGCCAGAACAGGGTGAGATACATCAGACTAATTTTTTTAAACCTCACGTCTCCCCCCCCCCCACATCACCCATCCCCCCACATCACCCCTCCCCGTTATTATAGTCTGGGAAACGGTTTTTTTTTTGTCATTAAGTTTTGACTGTACGATAACCATGTTATCAAAAGATATAGTTTTAGAAGATGGGATAATTCTCTTTTTATTTCTTTGGACACCTCAAGATTAAATTCTCCGTTGTCCAAAAAAATGTAATATCGATCTAATGATACCAAAAAATTCTTCGTTGTCCAAGAACGTAAGATCAATCTAATGATATCTAAAAATTCTTCGTTGTCCAAGAGAGCGTGTAATATCGATCTGATGATATCAAAAAATTCTTCGTTGTCCAAGAACGTAAGATCAATCTAATGATATCGAAAAATTCTTCGTTGTCCAAGAGAGCGTGTAATATTGATCTAATGATATCTAAAAATTCTTCGTTGTCCAAGAACGTAATATCGATCTAATGAAATCTAAAAATTCTTCGTTGTCCAAGACTGTAATATCAGTCTAATGATATCTAAAAATTCTTCGTTGTCCAAGACTGTAATATCAATCTAATGATATCTACAAATTCTGCGTTGTCCAATAACGAATGATCGATCTACAAATATCTAAAAACTTCTTCGTTGTCCAAGAACGTACTATCGATCTAATAAATAAAAAAAAAATATATATAAAGAAGAATATGTGGCTGATTATCTTTGACTGATGTTGGTGTGTGGCTTTTCCGTTATTCCCACCCCCCTTTCCTTAAACCTTTTTTTTTTAATTACTTACGTGCATGAAAAAAGCGTAAGTGAGGACTAGTTATGCGATGCAGGTCTTGAGCTAATTTGTTTTGATCTTTTCAGCGACGGTAACAGTCAAACTTTGTCGATTGAAATCAAAGAGCGGAGAAGGGAGGGGGGGGGTGGGGTTCCGATAAAGGCAATGCAGTTGCATGTTTTAGGTGCCTGTGGCTGTGAGGATAAAAAGCCAGGAGGGTTCAGCAGAGATCACAGGTTCGCGTCTCAAGTAGGGCTGGTGGACACGCTCGCAGACATCTACTTTCTCGGGACACCCCCCCCCCCCAAATAATTGCCCCAGTGAGAAATTGTCAGATATACTTAAATATTTTGGCACTGACATGAAATATCTGGACTTATTTACAGAGCCTCGTATCTCATTTAGCTTGGAGCTTTATCAAGTCCGAATCCGGGCCCTGTATACAGAGTAAAATATCAAATAGCACAACCGAGTCATGTGTGTATTACAATATCCGTCATATTTTACTTACAAATATATACACAGTGTTGCAATATTGAATGAAAAAAACCTCAGGACTTAAATATTATTAGACAATAATGCGATCCACACATCAGAAGACAACGTGCTCGGAAGGATGTCTATGAACAGAAAAAAAAATACACTTCCATCCACTACGAGTTTTCGTTTATGATCAACTGGCCTTATATGGTAATCTGTCCGATTATTTGGGGGGGGGGGGCATTCTCAAATGATCTCCCGTTAGAATTACATTGAAAAATGCATCAGAAAAGTCCATAGTCACGAGCAATGCTCCCTCTAAGGTGTGGTATGAAGTGAGCTAAAAGTTTTGTCTCTGAGCGACATTTTGTTTGAGGCCAAAATTTGTGAGCAATTTAAGTGATGTCGTCCGTCGGAGTGAGCGATCGTACGTGTAGTATGAGCGACGCTCTGAATTCGTGTGAGCGATCGCTCACGCGCTCGGCTTAGAGGGAACATTGGTCACCACTGAAAGATCTATCAGGGTTTTGATACTTAAATGATAATGATAATCGGGGAAACACTTTTAACGGCACGTTTGCATTGGCTGCAGCGTCAAGACCAATCATTCTTTGCCGAAAGTCACACGTGGTCACATATTTAAGAATCATTAATAGCTTTCTTTTTTTACATTTTATTTTTTTTTTGTAAGAACAACAAATAGGTTAACACACTATACCAATTTCACATGGTCGTGACGTCAACTTTTTGAAAAGGAAAAAATTAAAATTTTGGCTCTCGTAGACCTTCAACGCTTCGTTAACTCGTTCCCCAGAAAACAATCACCGGCAAGCGATCACTTTTTTTTCAACATTTATACTTTTACATTTCTCAACACTCATTCTATTTTGTTTTCTCAACAGGGTAGAGAAACGAAAAAAAAAAAACAAAAATTAAAAAAAAAAAAACAAAGCGTCCCCCCCCTCCCCCATTTTTTTTCAGTGTTTCTGTGTTCATTCTTCCTTCCCCTTTCTTTCTAAAACCAGAATACTTTACGCCGCTGCCCATCATACCCACCACCAGCACCACCCATTCTCCCATCTTCTCATACCTGTGGCTTTTTTTTTTTTAATGCTAATCGCACGCTCTTGTCAATAAGTTTCGCTTGAATGAACTTTGCACTTTTCGTCGCAAATAGGTTTGGCTTTATTACCATTCACACTTCCTGCATTCTCTCTCTCTCTCTCACCCCCTCCCACCACCACTCTTCTTGCTATATTCTGCTGTTTATTGGTTGGTATGTTAGCAATTGTAATGGATATAAATATATATATATATATATATATATATATATATATATATATATATATATATATATATATATATACACCAGGAATGTATTTTTCTAGATGTATGTGTTGTTTCTTGACCCCAGGGTAGGTTGTTACAGTCCAATGACTCACCGCCGTAACCCCCTCCCCCGTCTTGGTGTTGTTTTTGCCCCCCCGCCCACCCCGAGGTGGTTGTCCTCATCTCTCTCTCTCCTTCCCTACCCCCAGACGTTGTTATGTGTTTGTTTTGTGTTGTCGTTGCACTGTGTGTGTGTGTCATAGTTGGTCACGCTTTACTAACGCTTCAGTTACCTGTGTTTACACACCAGCACCAACTTGAACACAAAAAAACAAAACAAGTTTTATAGTTCTTACTTATTGATGAAACACACTTAGTGCAGAATTCAGTAAAAGGGTGTAGTATTTCGATAAAAAAATTTAATACGTCCGGGGGGGTTGATGTGGGTTTGGGGGGGGGGGGTCCCTGCCTTATAAGCTTGTGGTTTATTTTTAGTGAAGTACAGTTTATTTTTTTTTATTGATGTATGATTTTAATATTCCCCCCCCCCCAGCCTTCCCCCCCCAATCATCCAATTTCTCGCCCCCCACCCCTTTCCTCTCACCGCCCTCCCTTTCCTCTCACCGCCCTCCCTTTCCTCTTACCGCCCTCCCTTTCCTCTTACCGCCCTCCCTTTCCTCTCACCGCCCTCCCTTTCCTCTTACCGCCCTCCCTTAACGGTCATGTTTTCGCCAGTCAATTGATCCAATCGCGGATCGATACATTCGTTACATTGATCGTCGTTTTTGTAATTCATTTTTTTTTAAAAGTCAATGCCTCGATTAAAGGCACATTCCCCGAGGTGGGGGGGGGGGGTCTCCCACTTAAAATATCCCATGTAGATAGAAATGAAAATGTTCAACCTCTAGACACTTGAAATGTATCATCGTATATACAGGTGTGTCATCATCGGCGAACAGAATGTTGGAACCACTCAGCGATTTATTCCGTCTATCGATCGATGCGGTTAAACGCTTCCAGCTTTTAATTTCTTCTTCTTCTTTTATCGCCATTATCATTGAGGTGAATCAAATCTGGTGAATTTTTAGAACCAGCAGTTGAACCGAAGATTCAACTTTTTAATTGTTCGATGACCGTCTTTTCGCATGTTTTTTTTTAATCCTTTAAGTTTTTTTTTGGAAGTGAATATTGTGTTCCCCCCCCCCCCTTCACTTTCATGTTAAGCCATTTGTGTGCGCGTGTGAGTGAGTGTGTGTCATTGCCTTTATATTTAATATAATTTCTGTCCACATGTGATCTTTTAGGATTTAAAAACGGTTGGATTTTCAGCCGTACATGAGGCGGAAAAGTTTGTAGTGTTTTCATGAATACGGACCATCTTATAGTTTGGAGTTGAAAAAAACATAAAGACAAACACAACAATAGTCGCTGGATAACTTGGATAGCTTTTTTAAAATTCTTCCTTGGGGGGAGGGGAAGATGCCGCATCTCTTGCAGCTCTCTACGGCGTCGACCTTGACCCTTGGCTTCGCACCAAGCAGTAACGGATAGCTAAATCTTCTTGTACGAGTCTGAATTCGCTTGCTGGATCTTCGGTAAAGGAGTAAGAAAACTTGAGTCGCCTGTAATAATATATTTTAAATACATCTATGTGAACGATAACTTGACACGCTCCTCGACGAAGGGAAAAGAGAAAAAAAAAAAATGCCCCTCAACAGAAAATGGCGCTCCATGGACCTGTTCGGTTCCCGCGAGAGCCTGAACAAATTTCCGTTCCTGTCTCACGTCGGAGCCAAAGACGTGAAGGAGGAGCATGCTCCGGAGACCCGGCACAGCAAGGCCGAGCCTGCTCGCCACTTAAACTTAAAAAATCGGTAGGTGGCCAATATATCTATATCTGTATAAATATAAAACAAATTTCAAATGATCAGTTTTTGCTTCACTCGGGACTAACATGGCTTTGTTTCAAAAGCTTCTTACAAAACTAGTACCTTTTTTTTCTCTCTCACATTAGACATCGCTAATGAAGATTTTCTTCATATAACATTGCTACCAGCTTCATTTTTTGCTTACCTCGTTGTTGTTATTTTTAAAAGATTTTTTTTCTTCCAGTATACTACATATATTGTAGACTTCCTGTACCAGATATATTGTAGGCTTCCAGTACTACGTATACTGTAGACTTCCTGTACCAGATATATTGTAGGCTTCCAGTACTACGTATACTGTAGGCTTCCTGTACCAGATATATTGTAGGCTTCCAGTACTACGTATACTGTAGGCTTCCTGTACCAGATATATTGTAGGCTTCCAGTACTACGTATACTGTAGGCTTCCTGTACTAGATATATTGTAGGCTTCCAGTACTACGTATACTGTAGGCTTCCTGTACTAGATATATTGTAGGCCTATATGTTTGCTGTTTTATATCAAATACCCTTTATTATTTTTTTTTCTTGTAATATTTTAACCAAGATAATATTGTTGTTGTTGTTTTTTAAATTTAATCTTCTGCTTTTAAAGCTAGCCTGTTTCATATATATATATATATATATATATATATATATTCATTCACTTATCTAATTCGTAAGGGAGACAGGTTTATTTACTTATAATATATATATATATATATTATATTTACAATCTATACCTATTTAATTTGTTTAAGTGGTGCAGTTTTCTTTTGTCATAAAGTGTGTGTGTGTGTGGGGGGGATATCACAAACATTCACACAGAGCACTCACTTCCTAGTTGTAGAACACAACTGATGTAGATGTAAGATAGGGATTTTTAACAACAATTGTGCTAAAATATTCTCTGGTCTGAAGAGGTTCAAAATGTTGAGCGTTCTTCGGGTTTTTTTTTCTTTTCTCTTTTTGAAAAAAAAAATTGTGTGAGTTATAATGTGTCTAATTTTTCTGACCAAGGTGAAGTAGAATCAATGTAATGCCCCCACCCGCTCACACGGTGATGTGCTAGGACAGTAGTGGTCACTTTCTGGTTTCTTATTTAGCGCAAATAAGGCTGCAAGAGCCGCACACGGTGGCCAATTCATCAAGATTTAGGTTTAAGAACAAATGAGATCATTGACCTCACCGTGAACCGCACACGGCTCAAACCCAAAGCCGGTCACAATTGTCGCCATCTCCCCTAGCACTTGTGTTAGGTTTTCCCTTTTTGTCAAATTGTGTTTTGAAAGGGATATGGTCCGTACTTAAATGAATATTTAAAAAAAAATAATTATCAGTTGTATGTATCATCCAGACGGAACGTGCAATCACCAGAGACCAGCGGTTCTCAGATTTGTACGCACCGCGACCCTATTTGACAGCGGTATTTCCCTACGTGTGGGGGGGGGCGTGCTTCACATTGGGGGGGGGTGGTCATGTTGATTAAAAGAGGGAGGGGCTGTTGTAAAATTAGCTTGCTTGAATCTTGAAAACGCTAAGGCCCCAAGGTGACCAATGGTCGTGCGGTAAGGACCAATGGGTATATCTGGTCATGGTGAAAGTTATCATCTATATCTCCCCGTTGTGCCTCCATGGCCATTGCACTATCAGCTATGGTGTGGATGCAAGATGGGCACCATAAACAAAAAAAAACCCCGTCCCATTAGTGGTTTATTGGATCTAAGAGATTTCATCTCATACTTACAGGGACTTAACACACTGTGCTACAAAAGGTTGGGGGGGGGGTGTGAGACATAGGAAAGAATTAGTTAAGGGGTGGGCGCAAAAAAAAAAAAGGTTAGGGGACCACTGATACACTCATACACACTGTTAGTGAACTGGCGAGTTAATGAGCGTTACATTTAATTGAGGAAGTTGCCTGGCTTTTAAGGTTAACTCGAGTCTCAGTGTCATTATTGGTATAGCAGGCGTGCACTTCAAACAAAACAACAACAAAGAAAAAAAAAAGATTTTGTTGTTATTTTTTTTTAAACCACATAGCACCCACGGGAAGAGATGCGCACCGTTCTTTTTTAACGAGCAACACACATACAGAGTAGAAAGTATGTCAATGGAAAAAAAAAACCGTTTAGTACGGCTTTGGTGGATCAGCTAAGCCGATTTGTATCCAAAGAAATGAGTTGGTTTTCCAACACACATATAGGTGAATAGCTAGGTCATACTATTGGGTACACCGGGGACTGTTTACAGCAGTGGTCCTCAACCCAGAGGCGTAATTCGAAAGTCTCCCGGGTCCCGGCTTGAGGGAAGGCTCCCACAATTTTTTTTTTCATTAAATATTAAGTACATTATCTCATGTCTTGGTGTCGAATGTCAAAAATGCAGGGGCATCCATAGAGGCCAAACCCCCGGGCCCCCAAATCCCTAGGTTCGGCACTGCCTCAACCTTTTCCTCGCCGCGGAGCGGACCGGCCAACGTTAAATAATTTCAACGTGGCCTCGGGGGGGGGGGGGATCGGGACTTTGATTATATTTTAGATTTAATTTGTTTAAGTGGTGCAGTTTTCTTTTGTCATAAAGTGTGTGTGTGTGTGGGGGGGATATCACAAACATTCACACAGAGCACTCACTTCCTAGTTGTAGAACACAACTGATGTAGATGTAAGATAGGGATTTTTAACAACAATTGTGCTAAAATATTCTCTGGTCTGAAGAGGTTCAAAATGTTGAGCGTTCTTCGGGTTTTTTTTTCTTTTCTCTTTTTGAAAAAAAAAATTGTGTGAGTTATAATGTGTCTAATTTTTCTGACCAAGGTGAAGTAGAATCAATGTAATGCCCCTAGGTTCGGCACTGCCTCAACCTTTTCCTCGCCGCGGAGCGGACCGGCCAACGTTAAATAATTTCAACGTGGCCTCGGGGGGGGGGGGATCGGGACTTTGATTATATTTTAGATTGTTTTGATTCAAAATGCCACTGTCGCTCACAGCCGCTCGCCCCCCCCCCCCCCCCGTTAAACCCCTCCTCCTCGGGAAGTCGCACAAATCCGAGAGAAATAGACTCTGTAAATTAAAAGGAAATAATTAAATGTTTCTTGGGAGGCCCAGTACTATTTTGTACCGGCCCGGGGGCTGGGGACCACTGGTCTACAGTGCACCTTTAATACTGTTCTTGTCAGAATTATGACCGGGTGTCTTTTTTTCAACTCTTCGGTCTGGTTGATACACATAAATTACGGAAATGACAACTAAAGGAAGGCTCGGAGGCACATTGGTTGTTTAGTCCGACCTGCTTAATGTAGGATACGGAGTTCAAATCCCTGCGAGTCCAGTATACACCCTGGGGCTCCCATAGCCATTGCTGTGATGGTGATGAAAGAGGTGCACTACACAGACCGTGTCCCAATAGTGGTTTGTGCAAATTGTCAAGTGATCCACAATCTTCAACTAAACACGGTGCTGAACCGTTGCTAGTTTTTCTCATGGATTTTTGCTTTCTACTGTGTGTGTGTGTGTGTGTGTTTTGTGTTTTGTAAATTTTAATTTGTAATTGATTTTTGTCCACATTTGGTTATTACTTTTTACTACAGTCTTGCACTCAGCAAGTACTCAGCTGTTCTGTTTATCTAAGCATAAGACGTACCGCCGATATATATTTTGCCAAAAAGTTCAACTCTTTTTACATTAATCAATTGTCTTCTTCTATCCCACCCGCTCTTACATTACACCCCAGTCGGAATGAAGGTAGATTTGTTGTACAAGTGTTTTTTTTTTCTGTTGTTGTTAAGTGTGTAAAGCTAATGCGAGATATCATCACATACATACCAATAATTACATGTTAGATATCCTGAACGACTTAATGTCCGCTATTGGTGATCAAATTATTTCACCCCGTCTAAGTGGCGGTTCGGTTTTTAGCTGTTTCTTTGATATGGGCTGGTGAAATTGACGGCCAAAGTCTAAGATAATAGCTGATTGATTGATTCAGACGAAGTATATATATATATATATATATATATATATATATATATATATATATATATATATATATATATATATACAGTGGATTCCGCTTAATTGGGACAGCCGCATATTTGGGACAAATCTCAAAGAAAGCAATCCAAGAAGCCAATGATAAATGTGTATGTTTAATTGGGACAGCCGCTTAATTGGGACAAAAAGCCTCGGCCCCGATGTGTCCCAATTAAGCGGAATCGACTGTATATACTTTACACATGTAAAACATGGTATTGGCAGCATGTCTCTTAAATCTTCACAGATGTAATCTCAGACGATATAAAGATGATTTAGGGACATTTCGGTTCTAAAAAAAAATGACATGTCAGATTGTTGCGTATCTGAGTAATAACTGTGTAGCCAGATGTTTATCTGCATGCGACATTACACCATATACATGCCCGTCTCCACAATTTATTTACATAATTCGTAGATTAATGGTCATTTTTTTTTCTTTTATGCCCCCCCCCCTTACCAACAGCTTGTTACATACGAGGTAACCACTCCCTCATACCTTGAAATGAAAGTTTTATTTACAAAATACAAAAAAAAAAAATTAAAAATAACGGATTGTTTCCGCACAGTTGTGGATACTTCAATGTAATTTATTCGCTGTATTTCTAAGTTTGGTAATTTGTGCATTTTTTTTTTTTGTTCTTCTTGCTCTATTTGTGGCGGGAAGGTTCTGGAATGGTCAGCTGGCGGCGATGTGTTTTCTTCTGATGTTGTGTGTAAACACTACTTTGCAGTTGTTTTGTCTGGTTGTGGTGGTTGTTGTTGTTGGAATTACCATTAGTCTTAATTATTGTGTTTTTGTATATAAGGGAAACTACTTTTTTTTCCAATTTTTTTTTTTTACTGATCCAGTGATTTGCGTGCTTTTATCGACCAAAAAAAAAAACGCGTTCAGTTTTACATGAAAGATATTTTTATATATATATATTTTTTTTTTATTTTAGCATTGGCTCGTACTAACGTACTGTAAAAAAAAAAGTAAAACTAAAACTTTTTGTGTGTGAGGTAGGTCGGAAAGGGTGTGGGGGTGAAGGCCATCAATTCATTGGCAGAGTTTGATTGGATCGTCATCGGATTTATTGATTTTTTTTTAAATTCTCATTAAGAGTCAGGCGGGGGGGGGGCGGCGGCGCTAGATTCTGACTAAATAGTGTAAAGGCGGCCCTCGACTTTCGAACATTGAACATTCCATTCGCACACACTTTCAGGAACCAATTATGTGCGAAAGTCGAGGGCCGCCTGTATATCTACAGGAAAATGTCCACGCATCGCGTTAGCGCATCTCTCAATACTCTGTATTACCGGATTTACAATGCTTAAAAAAATAAGTGAAAAGAGCTATAAAGAAATGATTTCATTATTGAGCCCAAATAGGGGCCACGGCCGGAATACATTTCAATGGGGTGACCTGTATTATAATATACATGTCTGCTTGTTTCAGTTGTTACAAGCAGGCCTACTATGGGAATGTACTGTTTTAAAAAAAAAAAATTAAAAATAACCATCCTTTGTTAATGTCCTCTTATCGATCGCGGGTTGTTTTTTTTTTGGTCTAGGGGCAAAAAGGGGAAAGAAAGACGATGATATTGTTAAAGGTTATTCCGCGTGGCCGATTTATGGCATCGTTTAATCTCCTTGTTATACTCATCAAATCAGCTTTCACCGGAGAAAAAACTGGGGGGGGGGCATTCTGAAGGGTGCAGCTAAGTGTCTGGTGTAGGGGTAGAATGATTGAACCCCCCCCCTCCACTTCTCCCATCAGGCCACCCCTTTAAAGTAGATCATGGCTGAGGTTTAATCAACATTTATTTCCGTATTAATTAACAGTATGGTTTACCCGACCTCTCCAGACACGGTTGTTGCACTTTTTTTTGTGTTTGAGGCAACTTTCGATTTTTTTTTTAGCTCTCAAACGCTTCTTTTGTTCAAAATGTCTGATAGTCAAAACAGTAGGTAATGTTCGGTTACCACAAAAGACCAGAATGAAACTGTCTTATTGTGTTAAGTGGACGTTCGGAAAATCACATCTAAGGGAATGTAGATAAAAACTGCCGAAGAGCGACTATAAGACATGTCATGGGTAATTATTTATTGAACAGTTGTATGTGTATAATTTATATTTACTTCTGCTTCTGGTAGGTTGTATAATATATTACTGGTTAATTCTATCTCTTCGGAGTTTCTGACTTGACTGACTTGAGTGTATATTAAAATTATATATTAAGTGTCCACATATGTATTAGACGAATCACATGTAGAAAGCACTGAGTAAACTTTTATATTTATTTATATGTGTATATTTATTAAACTGTATAAGCAATACATACAAAATAAAATTTGATGTGAGATGGAAAATCACGCCCTTCTAGTCAAGAATATAAAGTCGTCTGCCCTATGTCTGAAAAATCTAATATCCAACTTCCGCTAAGTGGCCAGATAATTAAACAATTACAAGTACAGTCATTCTAGCCTAGCCAAATCTGGCTATTACAAGACATAACCCCCCCCTACCCCCCCCCCCCCCCAAAAAAAAATCAATCCCCCATCCCCAGATAACACTGCTAGTCAAGCTCGACCTGTTCTTTTCGACATGTCACTGTACTATCATTCAACCTCACTCTGTACTGTTCTTAGTGACCTGTCACTGTACTATCATTCAACCTCACTCTGGACTGTTCTTTGTGACCTGTCACTGTACTATCATTCAACCTCACTCTGGACTGTTCTTTGTGACCTGTCACTGTACTATCATTCAACCTCACTCTGGACTGTTCTTTGCGACCTGTCACTGTACTATCATTCAACCTCACTCTGGACTGTTCTTTGTGACCTGTCACTGTACTATCATTTCACCCTCACTTTATACTGTTGAACACATTTGCTCCGATGGAATTCGGTAATGAAAAATGATCTTCATTTATAACTTTAAAAAAAAAAAAATGGTTGGAACGCGCGTATCGCCTGCAAAGCTCATTGAAAACGTGCGTGTATCCTCAGACTTAATTTTGAATTTTTTCTTAAGCTCCCATTTCTCCAATGTTGCCAGAGTGTGCTATTTCTCACGTAGTCGCTACTTTTTAAAGCCATGTGCTACAAAAACAAAAGTTTTCTAAGTCGCGCAAAGCTATAGTTTATTTACAAAGTTTTAGAGACCGAAAAATGTGCGCTCTCTTTTTTCTCTCTTCTTTTTAAAAAAAAAAAAGTTTTGCGCTACTTTGGTTCAAACCTGTCTGGCAACACTGCTCCTCCGTGTGTTCCCTTTGAACTCACCTCTGAGCCGACACCTGAACTCATCACACAGTTTTTATATTTTGAAGTGATAACCGAAGTCATCTCCAGTAGAAACACCTTGCGCTTTACACGTCTCTTGGGACTTAGCGGTACAAGATTGCATGTATACCACACGTTTAAAAAAAAAATTGCACAGTGAAAAATGTTTCCTGTTTTTTGAACTCACCCATCTAGGGACAGGGCCGGATAAAAGTTTCCATGGGCCGCAGGGTTTGTAAACAAAACAAGCAATTAAGCCTGTTCCATTCTGGACACAGGACGTGTTAGCGCATTTTCATGTTATGTATCAGTACGTTTGTTATCTTTCAGTAAATATTTGTAAATTTTGGAAATGTTTATAAATTCAATTGTGTAATGCATATATCTGAAAAAAGATATTAAAAGGACGTTTCTTTATATTTGAAAACAAAATTATTTTCTCTTAAATCTAACTACAAGTGGTTTGTGGTCACTGAAATAGGACTCATAATTGAAACATTCTAAATTGTAGTCATTTAATCGTCCTAAAACTCCGTCAATTGTTGATTTATATAAAGTACGGGAAGTAAGTCATGTTGAATAACTGTTACAAAAATAAATAATGATTACGCCCCTTTGATTAGCTTTTATTATTTATATTTAAAATATAAGCAAAACGGTACATAACAAACTCTTATATTTTGGCCCTGAGAGGTCGAATCGCGAAATGGACTTTTGATGTACACTTGGCAGGCCAAGACCTACACAATGATATATACATCATGGGTCTAGGACTTATGGTTGCTGAGATATAGGGCGGTCCATTATTAATATAGCTTATATAGTAAAAAACGGTACTTTATAAGGACTTATGGTTATTGAGATCTAGGGTGATGACGGACGGACGGGCAGACAGACAGACAAAACGGGGCCCTCAGAGGTCCTATCGCAAAATGAACTTTTGATGTACACATGGCAGGCCAAGACCTACAAAATGATATATACATCATGGGTCAAGGACTTATAGTAGCTGAAATATAGCGCTCCTTTATTAATATAGCTTATATAGAAAAAAAACGGTACTAAGGCCCCTTTTACGGCCCTGAGAGGTCAGATCGCGAAATGGAAAAAAGTCATTTCTTGGCAGGCCAAGACCTACAAAATGATATATACATCATGGGTCTAGGACTTATGGTTGTTGAGATCTAGGGTGATGACGGACAGACAGACAGACAGACAGACAAAACGGGGACAATAGAGCATTTTTTTTCGAAAATGCTCTAAAAACAAACAAAGGGCCTTATTTTGCAAACACAATGAGCAAACGCATCGTCTGTGAAATGTATGTTTCATTTACATAAACTGCAGATTTCTTGTCGTTGATTTAAAACGAATTAAGCGGTTGAAAATCGCGGATAAATCCTTTTTTTTTTTAAAGCCGGATAAAAGACTAAAGGTTAATCCGACCTTGTCCCAGACCTCGCCGTAGACGTGTTCTGTTCATTATTGTTGTTATGAACATTTAAAAAAAAATTTGGAAACTCACTGTGACGTAATATCTGCCCAGTACGAGGGAAAAACAATAAAACAAATAAGAGAAAATGACAACATATGGTGTAAGCCTGCTACATAAGGCGTAAACAATAAATGCATCTCTTTGTAGGGTATAAGTGTTTTTCAATTAATTTCGAATTAATAAAGAGTTTATTTTTGAGTTGGTTTCTTATGTTGACATTACATCTCATATGCAACAAACCACAGCCCCCCCCCTCATGCCTCGTATTAATTAAAACTACATTGCGTTGTTCTGAGTCCTCCACATCTCACTACATTCTTTTCTAAGTCCTCCACATCTCACTACATTTTTTTCCAAGTCCTCCACATCTCACTACATCATTTTTTTTTTACTGAATGAATGGTGTGACGGACTCGTGCCATGGATTATATCATCAGACATTTTTACGGAGATAGATGTGAAATATTTTTAGCCGACTGCAGCCCTCCTTGAAAGAGATTTCTCCCTTCAAACTGAAGTTATTGTGTGTTCAGAGGCGCACCTAGGGTGGGGGAGGGGGGGGCTTCAGATTCGAAAGTCGACATGAGGGTGCCCCCAGCATTTTTTTTACATTGAATATTACATTATCTCATGTCATGATGTCGAATGTCAAAATGCAGGGGCCCCCCAAAGAGGCCAAGTCCCCCGGGCCCACAATCCCTAGGTTCGGTCATGTGTGTGTTGTAATACTTACTCAGTCCTACTATGTGTGTGTGTATTTGTTGTCTGGCCTTAATATCCACCCCCCCCCCCCTTTTCTGCAGCATTATTCAATAGTCAATCATGAAAGAACATAGCATAGGAATAAATGAATCTATTTGTGTATTATTTTGACGTAACTCAAAGGTGGTTGCAGATGCGGTAGAAGTATTATTCATCTTTGTGATCACCTGTGCTAGTGCAGTATTACTAATTGAGAAAAAACAACAACACACAACCCATCAACCCACTGGTGTTTGTGTTTCATTGTTCTTCACATATGTTTGTCCTAATCGCTAATTATCTGTGGGGTATATATATATATATATATATATATATATATATATATATATATATACATGAATCACTGATCTGTTCATTTACTTTAAATTGTAAACAAAAAATATGCACACATTCATTTGTAATTCAACTCAGACGGTGTACTCATTGCTGGTTAACTGGTAGTTGAACCGTTGATTTCACGAATCGGCTCTTTGTGTGTGTGTGTGTGTGTGGCATTAATCTTGTACGGCTCTCGTTAACTAATTTACTGGTATCTTAAGTTAACACTTGTCGCGCCGTGCGGCAGCTACATCAGTCCATCTCACTTTTAGGGTCACCGTGACCTATTCTGCGCGGAGGCGGGTCATTACCTCGGCCTCCTCTGTTCACTGCCGACCTGATGTTTCCGGGTTCATTTCGGGAGACGTTACCGAGTATTAGCAGCATTACCTTCTAGCAAGCCGTGACTTGGGGGGTGGGCAGACTTTTTCGTATCGAGGGCCCATTCTGTACAATGTAGCCAGATTTTAACGATGTAGCCATATACCTTAACGCCGTAGCCCGTTCTGCATTATGTAGCTCGATCTGTTAGCTGTAGCCCGTTCTGCACGATGTAGCTCCGATCTGTTCCGCATGCTGTAGCCCGATCTGTTCTGCATGCTGTAGCCCGATCTGTTCTGCATGCCGTAGCCCGATCTGTTCTGCATGATGTAGCCCGATCTGTTCTGCATGCGTAGCCCGATCTATTCTGCATGCCGTAGCCCGATCTGTTCTGTAGGCTTTTGCCCCTTCTGTATGCTGTAGCCCGATCTGTTCTATATGCTGTAGCTCGATCTGTCATGCATGCTGTAGCCCGATCTGTTCTGCACGCTGTAGCCCGATCTGTTCTGCACGCTGTAGCCCAATCTGTTCTGCATGTTGTGGGATAAAGGGTTCAAGTGGCATAAAATGCCCGTGGTACATTTCATAGCCATTGCACACTCGGCTATGGTTAGAATATAATTCTATTTCTTGCTGGGATTCGAATAATAATTGTGAATATTCAGGACAACATATAATTGAAGAAAAAAAACAAGTATAATGTTTTCCGTATGCTACTGGCAATATGATATTAGATGAAAATGTGGAAACCATTCATACAACACAGATTACTTTTGATTTTAAAAAAAAAAAGTTCAAAGTTTGGAGGATTCCTGTTATTGCTTTAATGCGCCGTGTTTTGATTGTGGGCAGCACCATTGAACTTAAGGCATGTCTTAAAGAGCGCAGCAGTGTCTGTCGATCTTAATGTACGCCAAATACATGTGTAATAAAGTCTTACATATATGTAACGCGGTTCTGTGTTTCTCGTTAGTTAGCTGTAGTCACTACTCATTACCCCGCCTCTTTTTTTTTGTGTTGTTTTTGGGTGTGCACGTATTCAGCACAATTAGTTTCCTACTATTAATAGCAATACCAAGTGTGAATTCTGTTCTTTAATTGGCACCCATGAAACCACTCCTGTTGAAATAATAATGACTGTTTTGATAAGAGGCACTCACTTACACACACACACACACACACATATATATATATATATATATATATATATATATATATATATATATATATATTTCGAACAGGGCAATACATTTTGTTTATTGTGTGTCTAGGCTAGAGAGAGACAGGGCGTTATTCATGAATACATGTACCGTATTTCCCCATTATAAGCACCCCCTTTGTATAAGCCCCACCCCCCCCTCCCAAACCCAATTTTTGGACTGTGAAGTTTTGAAAAAAAAATATTTTATTAGAGAAACAAGTTATAAATTAAGAAAATTTACAAACAAAATTCAAGATTCAAGATTCATAATAATCACTCATACACCCATCATCACTGTCTTTTTGGGCTTGAAAATTTTGTAAAAAAGGGGTGGCTTATACATGGGGAAATACGGTATATTGCTTTATTTACAACAGCATTCACTTCATTTGCATCATTTCAAGTTTCAAATGGAGCGCCTTTATAGGGGGCAGATTTAACCCATACAGTTTTTTGTGAATAGGCCGCTAGCACAGGGTTTAAGAATCCCCGTTCGTAGATATCCCCCCTCCCCCCAGAAGTAGCCCATCGAGTTGAAGAGCCTCAAATTGGAGCTTGACGCCGCCTGGAGGCTAGAGCCATTCCTAGTTCATCACTCTCACAACACTTCAACCATCGCCTCGGCCACGGCCGTCGTCGTACTCGTGATGGGGGAGGGGAGACGACGACTCAAACCGATGACTATCTCCTCTGGACGGGGGGCACCAGGGCTGCCCTGCTATTTGCCTGTGTGCGGCGTGCATTTCTAGTAGATGGAGATAACCGCCAGTGCGGTCCACTTATATTTAGATCTGACCTAGGTGTGTGACAGTGGTGTGCAGACCTAGTTCATGTAATAGTCAATAGTTTTGTGAAAGGGGGAGAAAAAAGTGTTGTAATTTTTTTTTTACATTCTTAAAGCCTACGTGAAATATTGACCAACAGTATCATCTCTCTCTCTCTCTCTCTCTCTCTCTCTCTCTCTCTGTGAAGGATGCTAAGTGATGTGTTTTTTTTTATGCGCGTGTGTGTGTTTGATATTTTTCTTGAACAAAGGCAACTTTTCATTGTGTAATCAGGTCATCGATAAGTGTGTGTAAATACCCCCCACGTTTTGACCTGTATTTTTGACAGTGTGACTGACTATCTATTGTGTGTGGGTTTTTTTTTCTTTCTGTGATGTGCTTAGATGAATAATTTATGATTTCGTTATGTTAATGGAAGCTCATTAGTATTTTTACTTAAACATATTTGAAGAAAAAAAAACTTGGAGAATAACAAATAATAGATCATTAAATGTTAAACAGTTGTTTTTGTTTTTATCTGTGACCAGTTTGCTTTTATAAAAGAAACAGTGAAAATTCATTTTAAAAAAAATGGGATATTAATAAAAAATGAAGTTTCCCAACTTGTTATTGGTTCAGACAAAGAAAATATTCATATGCAGCCAACTAGTGTGACGCTGTTAAAATGCTGTGTGCTGAATCCTTCTATTATTTTACAATTGGAACTACCCGTTTAGCGCATTCCTTGGATATTGCTGACACACTTGATCAGATTCAAATATAGATCTTTTGAGTGAAGGATATGAAATAGATTTTATGCCCTGTTACATGTCTGTAATTTTTTTTTTGGTTTAATCGCACATGTCCAGCAGTGCACACACACACACACAGTAAAAGAAATAATGCAGCCTGTGTATACTCAAACAGCAAATGTTATTTTTTTTCGCCAACAGACTTAGCCAAAGAGGAGTAGATCATCCAAATGTAATGGGAAGGTGTGTGTACTCATTTTTTTTTTTTCTGTGTTCGATGGGAGGTGTACACATTATTTTCAAAATGTTGAGTTATCATGTGATGGGATAGTGTGTATTCATTATTTGCTTCTAGCTGAGTGATCCAGGAACTTTTTAAACCTATTCCCCCCCTCCCCTCCCCCCCCCCTCAGTGGTGGAGAGAGAGATGTGTTTTCTTTTAATGTTTTACACCAACCTACTTTTTTTTTTTTTTATTTCTGTTTACTTTTTATACAATTAAAAAAAAATTATATTGAAGACACATTTACCCCTAAGAATTTTTATTTAACCAGTTTGTGGGTAATGTAACCAGTTTGTGGGTAATGTGCTATAGTTTAATTACCCATGGCAGCGCTTCTCAACCTTTCTCCTCAAAGTCACTTTAATGAGAAATCAATTAGTTTCTAAAAAAAAAAAGAAAAAGAACTGTTCATTGTGTAGTTGCAAATCTATACTATCATCTAAACCTGACCTATATATAAGCTTATCTGAAGTAACTTTAGTCCCAACACATGAGGCCCATATACAAAATTTAATTTGTCACCCATGGCCTTTTTATTTTGACAATATCATTATTATTACAGCATGAAAATGTTTTAACAGTTGAAAGATAAGACAAAAATGTTATCTGTTATTTATTTTGATTAATCCGTGTGTTACATTTATCCCAATCTGGCTGTTAGTCATGCTCCTGACACAACTTTGTTTATTTCTTGAAGTTTAGTTGTTTTTTTTTTTTAAATTCCACTTCTTGACATTGATAAATCATCAATTCATGTATAGAAATTGTGTGTTTCATTTAAAACAAACGCATTTGAACTTAATTTTGAAAACTTCTCCAATAAAACATTCAATTTATTTGAAATCTCTTTTTTATTTTATTCAAGATTCTATCTGAGAAGGTAAACATGACATTACACTTGATCTCAACACTCTGCTTACAAAAAAAAAATCTGAAATGTCTGAAATTTGGTTTCTTGGGTTGGCTTTGTTCTCAGTCTGTTTTGTGATAGTGGTCAACAACTTGTAGATCACCCTGTGTCGGGCTCTTAATTTTATGGAAAACATCTATTTTTATTTTTTATTTTTAATTTGCATACAACATAGATCACTTATCAAACATGCATTACTTTTTTTTTGTTTGGTTTTGGTAACATTTTCTTCGCTGTGTTTTTTTTTCTCCGTTTTTTTTTATTCTTCCAAGTTTTTGTTTTTTTGTTGTTTTTTTTTTAATGTAAATTATTAATATTACTAGCAAAACCTTTGCATAGAGTTATATCCCCTTAGGCTTCGTCAGTAGGCTATGTTATTTTTTGGTTTCGGGCAGATCCGATTTTTTCATGATTGGAATGCTGTTGTATTAATTCTTTACTTTCGATTTAACGCAGAGTCCACACCTCTATTATTTATATAGATTCCTTTTTTTTTAAATGTAGGCAAATTTGTTTTAAACAGTCAGTAATTGTTAAGGAGGGGAAATCTTGGTGGTATTTGATACACATTGTTACAATGGGCCCACAAATGTATCTTTATCTTAGGGCCACCTACTACTTCAATGGTTCTATATGGAGTAAAGGATGTGCAAATTGCTCTTTCCTTAATAATTTTCCACAATCATTGTAAAATTTATGTGTTGCTAAAACTGTAAGTAAATCATCTCAGCAGTATTTTTGTTTGCATTGTTGTGGAAATAATATAACACAGTTTTAAAAGGCTATTTTCAACAGATTAACTTTATTGAATATGATTTTTTTTTAACTGCATAAAACTTCCTTGATATTGATAATTATTAAATTTCTCACTTTTAATAGAAAAAGTGCATTGTTAAATAAAACATTCTGTGTATTAAATAGAAATATGTGTATTTGATTTAAAGTATCCATTTCTACTAGAATTAGCCTCGTAGTTACTTGTCTCTTCTACTATTTACTTTGCTTTTTTTTTATCAGCTTTTAAAAAGGAAGCGAATTATAAAAAAAAAATTCAAACTGGTGTTGGAGGTTAATTTTTTAATATATTTAATATTTAATAACTAACATTTGTTACTTTTTCTATTAAAAATAAAAACAAAAACTGTTTATTATTATTATTATTATTAAATTCTGTTTTTTAAAATTATTGTATAGTATTGATACCAAAAATAATAAGTATTGTTTTACTGGATCGAACTAGCCGTAATGAAATCTCTGACCAGGAGTTGTAATTAGATTAGGTTAGGACTAACATCTCTACTCAGATAGAGAGAGATCTGTTGAAAAAACATTTTTGCTCACTGTTGCACTTATTTTCCTCTTGCCCGCTCAGGCTCTCCAGCATACCTTCTCAGAGGGATGACCCCAATGCTGGAACAGGCCGCAGCGTGGAGCCCTCTGACCCAACGGCTCTGGTGCAGAGGTGCGTCATCATTCAGAGGGACGAGAAGGGCTACGGCTTCACGGTCAGTGGGGACAATCCTGTATTTGTGGCTTCTGTGAAGGCAGGTCAGTATGGAGTTGTCATTCTTGATGTCTTTTTGTAAATGATTGGACAGTCTTTTTTCTTGGCAGTTTTGTAGTTTATTATTAATTTAATTTCCCAACCAATTATCCCCCTTTTATGCATTTAAATGCACGGACTATCGGAATGAGTGATATTTCTAAGGCTCATTTCTGTGTCACGCAGTCTCTTCATGTTGGGGGGGGGGGGCCTGTTTTGTGCATCCAGTGCTTGAACTCTCACATGCCACCAGGTGGCGTCAGGATTGTGATCCAGATCATCGCAGTGCGGGTTATCTGTTCGAGCCCAAGAAACCCCTTATAGTTACCTCCGACCTCTGTGGTGCATCCATATCTATGGTGTGCCAACAGGATTCTTGACAGGATTAAGAGATAAAATCTTTACAGGGATTTCATAGGATTGCTAATAGTAGCTGTCACGTTTGCTACCTTTTTTTTTTCTCAACAAGGATCTAGCGGTTAACTTCATAAAAATCTGTATGTATCAAATAACATTTATGCTCAGGCCCTATACATACAGTGGGATTATGTTCAAGCATTCTCTGAAAATAAAAAGGAAAGATTCTATTTGACAAGAGTTACTTATTTTTACATGCATTTTCAAAAAAAGAAAGCCATATATAATGAGCAAATGAAATAGATTGCATGAGTATAAGAGCCGCAGCTTTTGCCTGGGGAGAGTTGCGTGTTTGAGAGTAAGTATGCATTTAAGTGACCGGTGGCTTCAATCCTATGATGTCACCGAAGGAATGATGATACACTCAGTGGCTTCAATATAAATATCGATTCCTACCTAAGTCCTATTGTCACTCGTGGCTTCAATATAAATGTCGATTCCTACCTAAGTCCTATTGTCACTCGTGGCTTCAATAAAAATGTCACTTCCTACCTAAGTCCTATTGTCACTCGTGGCTTCAATATAAATGTCCATTCCTACCTAAGTCCTACACTCGTGGCTTCAATATAAATGTCAATTCCTCTGATCTAGTTGGCATTTGTATTTATAACGAATTTAAAAGTATTTTTTTCAAAGTAGTTATAATTAGTAAAGCCTTTTTTTTTAAAAAAAAATTAATGCTTTCAGTTCCTATTTTTTTTTTACTATTTGTTATTTAGCTGTCTAAGTATCCTAAAGGCCTATATTGAATCAAAACATATGAACTAGATAAAATAAAAACATTGCTTGAATTCATTCTTAAAAAATATTAACTTATCCTCCGTACTAAATTCTAATTAAGTCCCAGCTCAGTGTTTAATGAGAGCTGATTAATGAGCGAAAAATGATAATTGATCACTCTTACTTTGTCTTTTAAGCCATTAATTATTAGTTGTATATGATACTGCCTGATGTTTCTGGAACATATTACATCAAACGTTAGCTGTATTGATTAAGATTTACTTCAATAACAGGTGTTTTATTTTTTCTCCTCTTTCTCTCTTTCAGATGGGGCGGCATCAAAAGCTGGCGTTCAACAAGGGGATCGAATTGTCAAGGTAAAATATAATAAAACCATACCCCCCCCCCCAATCCTGCTTAGCTAGAGCAATGTATTCCAAACTGAGGAATTTATTAGTGTGATGAGCACAGCTTTTAGGAGTGCCGCGTTAAATATTAATATTATCATTTAAACAATTGAAACCATCATTCTGAAATCTTTTTTTTTTTTTCTGTAGTGATACTTGAAAGCTTTCTCAGATGCATGTTTTATTATTGCTTGCTTATGCCTGTCACTCCCATAGCAGTATGGGCCACTCACAACAGTTATCCAGCAACTTATATCCGGAGCCACCCTTTGTGGCTGATTCAAGCTGAACTCCATCTGGAGTGACATTGCACGAGGTGTTTTTTCTTCTTTGGCCTCTCTTTCTTTTTCTCTTTCGTTTTATTATTAATTGAACAAGAAAGATTTTTTTTTAGGATTTATTTGCAGTAGGAGCTCTTAAGCCAGTGGGTCTTAAACTTTTTTGCTTCACAATCTACCATGAGAGCCAGTTTATATTTTTGTAACCCTCCCAAAAAAAAAAGACAAATTATGACAAAAAAATTATTTTAAAAAGTCTAATTAATTTCATATAAAGTTGTTCACTTTACAATAGAATTGAATGCTTATTAAGTCATGCACTCAAATTCTTGCTCCGAAAATTACAAATGTTCATTTGGTAGCTTCATTTGGTAGCGAGCCACCCAAAACTCAGCCAGTCCACACTTTGGGAATCTATGTTCTCAGCTAATCATTCGCCTGCGGTATGATTTTAAGCTATTAAACAAATTGCATTTCTCACTTTGATATTTTTGCTTTGGTTTGTAGGGAAAATAACTTTTTTCTTTGGGACATGGATGGGCAATTTATTTCCTCTGGCCTGGTTCGGCCCATCAGGCAGTAAGATAGATCCTGCTAATTCATAATCACTTAGTAATATATCAAATAAGAATATTTTTGATAAGGCTTCTACTTACTGTGGGGGTGTAAAAAAAATAAAGGTTTAACGGGATTAAAAAGAGCTAAATATAATTAAATTTCAATATATTAGTGTGCAGTTAAAAAAAAAGGTCAAGCTGAGGTAATATCAAAGTGTTTTTATTTACAGTAGAAGTAGAGACTCTCTTCTATCATGATCGTGCCCCTTAGAGACTGGTGGAGTATTCTCTTACATTGTTTATTATACAAAGAATAATTTTTTTTTGTAATGTGTTTTTAAAATATTGTATGGGTGGAGAAGGTATTTAAAAATAGCTTTGGCATTTCTGGATTTTTTTTTTTATTTATCCTGCATGCCTTTCCACCACTTTAGGCTGGTTAATCCATAGTTTACTGTGCTTATTTTTTGTAGAAATCGTTAGGCGAAGAAACAGACTGTGATTTATGGTTAATCCATGGTTTACTGTGCTTATTTTTTGTAGAAATCGTTAGGCGAAGAAACAGACTGTGATTTACGTTTGAAAAGACTTGATTAACTTCATTTTTGACATGATAATAGTATTAATGAATGCCTTTGGTTTTAGGTGAATGGAACCCTGGTCACAAGTAGGAATCATTTGGATGTTGTCAAGCTTATAAAATGTAAGTCCAAACGTTTATGGCCATTTTTTTTTTTTTAAAATTTAAATACTTTGTATCCTTTGATATTTCTTTCTTTCATTAACTTAAAATATATCTTCTTTTCTACTCCCGCTCTCATTACAGCAGCTTACATTTGATTTTCCTTCCGAAATGACATAATATAGCTCAGGGAGTTCAGTTAACTTGTTGACCCATTACCCTAAGGCTAGGGTAGCTTTTAACTTATTGCCAGTTTTTCCTCCTTGCAGTCCCGCAATTTGGAAATCAGCAAACAATCGTTCAAAGTCTAAGAGCAGTGTTTCCCAAACTTTTGGACATCTGTGTACCCCCTTTTTTGTTTTCTAATACCACTTGTAAAATAACAAAAACAGCTGGCGTATTGTTTTCAAGGTCGTTATTTCCCTCATTTCATTGTTTTCACATTAGCCCTGCATGTTTACCCCAATGTTTTCATTGCAGCACCTACAACCACCAAACTCTTTTAGTACCCCCTGGGGTATGCATACCACACTTCGGGAAGCACTGTTCTAGAGATTATTCACTGCAACCACCGGTCTATTTATACTCTGAGAACCACTGGTCTGGTTATATTACTATTCGTTATCTTCATAAAGGCATGTCTCTGAAATTTTTTGTTGTAATATTCTAAAAAAAAAATTCATATTTGTATGTAACAAAGAACTTGAAATAAAAAGAAAGTTGTGCACTTGAGAATGACCAATAAGGTTTGGCCAGAATATTGTGTACGGTGGGTTGATGACAGACCAGGGGTGTCGTGTCACCACAGCCTTATTTTATGTTGTGCTTGATTTCAAAAGTGCCATAAGGCAGAGCAGACATTTGAAAATACTGGATAGGACAATGATATAAGATTCAATTTTACACATTCACTGTTTTTTTTTTTAGAATATTTAATGTAATTTTATGACAATGAACACATAATAAGCCTATCCATTGAATAACTGATACATGAAACTTTCTCCTCCCATGATACAAGTTCCCAGTTGAAAATAAATGCATGCATAAATTGAAGATGTTTTCATGAACACACACATTATTCATTTTTATTATTATTCATGTACATACAAGTGTAAGGGCGTGAAGTGTGCTTGTTTGCTGTGTTTCTACATTGAGGAGGGGGGGGGGTTCTCCTGCCATTTGGGCTGGTTATTTTTCCCCCGGGTATCTGCGCGAGTTTTAACTCTCTGGCGGGTTGGCGTATTTTTTGGCTGCGTTAAATTTTTATGTGACCGTTATGCAAAACATAACACAAAAATATAAAAAATATGATTACATTTTGACATTTTTTTTTCAACTTTCTACTAATCTGGCGATGTTTTTAGTGGGTTTTTTTTTTTTTTTGAGTTTGGTGGGTTTCATTTTTGAGTTTGGTGGGTTTCATTTTTGAGTTTGGTGGGTTTCATTTTTGAGTTTGGTGGGTTTCATTTTTGAATTTCTTTTTGAGCTGAGGCGGTTTTCACTCAATAAAAAACAACTGGCAACACTGACTGGTAGTTCTAGCGTCATGGCATCGCTCCACCCCTCCACACACCCTTTGCAGTAGTGTTGTTGCTCTTGCCCCTGGTCAGTTTTACAGATCGATGCATCTGGACCTGTTGTCCCCCCCCCCGCCCCCCCCGCAATATTCAGTTTGCACCCGCAATGAAGAGTTTCACTTCACCACCTTCTATGAAGCCATTAGTTGACTATAAATAACGGTTTACAAAATAATCTCCATCACACTATTACTTTTTAATGGCTGTAATTCTCGCAAGCTGCGGAACATGCTGAGCCTATTCCCCCCTCTCTCTCCACCCCACCCCCTCCATCATTTACCTTGTTTCGTTTTGAATGATTACATCTATCTTGATATTTTTTAAAATTAAAGTTTTGATATGATGATGTTTAGCACACAATGAATGGTGCGGATAGATGGCAGATGAGAAGGTAAACAGATCAGAAAAATTATCTCAAACGTAGGCACCACAGATAAGTAGTTCGATCAGTTGCTTGTTTGTACGATGGTTGGTTCTATAATCCGATATGTCTTGGGGCATGGGTTCGAACATGGATAGGGGGGGGGGCAAACCTTTTAAATCGCGGGCGACATTAGGGTCTAAAATTTGACAAAATGGGTTCCAGATCAAAAGCAGACGGATGAAATTGAATGTTAACGCCATTGATGTGCACGAGCGGTAGAGCAGAGCGCGGTCAGGACTAAAACATCCTGACAGTCTCTATTTGGTCCGCGGGCCTCAGCTATCCCATGTCTGGATTAGACTATTCAATTCCCGTATACTTGGGTTTCGGGCACTTGGGTTTCGCGTGGTACCCTCGTGGATAATGAAAGCTCTGCTGTGGGTGGGGGCATGTAGAAATGGGCTCCAACTGACGGGTTGGTGACAAGACCGCTAGTTATTTTTTTTACCCTTCCTTCTCCCCTTAGATGGCTGAGCCTTTACGCAACGAACGAAAGTTTTGCTTTTCATTACGCTGCTGTTATTTACTTCCTCCCAAGAAATCCTTATTTTTACTTCCGTAAAACGTTTGAGTAGAATGGTTGGAAAGAAAACGACGCTTTTTCAAAAAAAAAAAAATGTTTCTTCTTTCAAACGGTCTTAAAAAGTAAAAGCTGACCAAAATCTGATCACTGATTGATGATACACTATTCTAGAATTATAGACTTGATGTCTTGAGGGTGTTCCGTACGGTAGTTATTAGTGATTTTCTTTTTAAGATCATATCACAGGTAGGTGTCCTCTCAACTATCTCTTAAATTTGAAAGAAGAACTACAAATGATATCACTCCTTTTCTTCTTCATAGGGAACATTTCAAGGGTGATAAACGTACAGACCAAACATCTTTAATCATATTTGTACGAGAAATTCGTTTCAACTGCATTCGACTGGTACTGATAAGTTCATTTGCACACACACACGGTTGTCTCATTGCCAGGAGTGCCGCGAGTAACGGGGCGGCGTGATAATCTATATATATATATAAATAATAGCGGTGTGGGTTCTGTGTTAAATCGAAAGTAAAGAATTAATACAGCAGTATTGTAGTTTACAATACAATCATGAAAAAAATCGGATCTGCCCGAAACAAAAAAAAAAAAATCTAAACTACCAATCAAGCCTAAGGGGATAAAACTCTATGCATAGGTTTTACTAGTAATTTACATATTATTCATTATGCGTGATTGTAGGCTTGCGTCCAAGCCCAGTGGGCCCGACTTGCTGTTGTTTATACGGCCCCGTAAATTGAGGCGGTCTTATCATCACGAGTGAATGCGCGGGGCGGGGGGGGGTGGATGTATGACCTGCAGGCGCATTTCGTATCAAAATACTCCTTTTGTGGTGCCCCCTCCCCCAAATTAGGCGCGGGGGTGGGGCTTGGGCGGTTGCCCTTTTACCACCTCCCAAGACCGCCCATGCATACCTATGCTTAGTATGTTGAACAGTAAACCTTTTTCTAGAACAAACTAAAGGAAACAGCCTTCTGAGCGGGATCCCACGTGAGTGTCTGGTGAGGGCTACGGATTGGGGGGAAGGGGAAGAAGAGAGAATGCCGGGAGTGATTAATAGTTCAGTCTGTGGATAATTTGTTCTGCTGTGTGGCGAGAAACAGAGAGAGAGAGAGAGAGAGAGATCTTCCCCCTTCTTAATTTTCTCTCCGCGTTGGCCCCATTTGTCTGGTATACAAATTGTTCACCTTTCACTAATTAACCTGGCCAAACGGTGTTGTTGGTTTTGTCTCTCTTTTTTTTCCAACTCTAAAGTCTGTTTTAATGAAAGCGCCTGTTTGCACACTGTTAATTTCTGCGAGACTTGAATGTAATTAATTGGTCTGCTCTTAGACGGTGTTAGATCATCATTAAAAACTTCTCCAGACAACATAACAAAACAAAAAAAAAATTTAAGACCAGATCTTTTTTCATTGAAATTTAAAAAAAAAATTTAATTGCACAGGTCCATACCACACCAATATGTACACACGCGCGTGTACATCTGTAAATCTGAAGAAATCGCCTTTTATCTGATCTCCCCCACCCCCCAAGCGCAGGTGATTCTTAATTATGAATTTAATTGCCCATAGGCGTCGTCCAGGTGGGTCTCAGTTATTAATTTGTGTTTTAGTTTAATGTGCGGGTCGTGAGTGATGGGGGGGCTTGATGAATGTCAAGAGTACATTGGTTGGGGCGAATGGCGAACTTGTTTACAGTGGTTGGGGGGTATTTTGAGTGCGGGCTACAGATGAAATAAAAGAAACCGACATACCTACAAATCATCGGGTCTGTCTTTGTGGGGGGAGGGAGCCGGGCGGTGTTTTAGGGTGGACAGGAAAGAAATAATGTTCCCACCAATCATATCCAGAGGGCTTCTCCTTTCTTAACATGTACGCAGGGTTGCCGCGCGCCAAAGCTGATCTTGCCCCCTCCCCTACCCGACAGTCCCTACCCAATGGGGCCCCCCCGTCTGATCACGCGCGCACAATCACAGCGCGTTAGTTTATTTTATATCGCATTCCTGCACCCGACGCACACCCCACTCAATTCGCCCATTTTTTTTTGGGTTGCGCCCTCCTTGCCGCAGCCCCACCCCCCCCGTGCAGGCCACCGGTTTTGATCTAATGAGCTGGCATAAACAGCGAGGTGGGCGTTGGAAACACACCATGTCAGTGATCCACTTTGGTTCTGATTTCACCCACACCCTCCTCCCACCCCGGGTAACGGATAATCCCTTACACAGTTATAAAGAACATTCGGAAGATGTGTTTAATTGGTATATTCTCGGGATATTGAATACTTGGTTCGGCGATGTCTGTATGCTCCCACAAATGAATTAACCCCCCCCCCCTTTTCGCCCCAACCCTCATAAAATGAAAAATTATCAAAACTAAGGTCAGCGGTTTTCTATTTCTGATCCACCGATTCGTACATTTTTGGACTCGGATTGTTTTTATAAAGTGATTTTTCGATACACTGTATTTAAATTATATATATACGCGTGTAAGATTCTCGATTTGTATACATTTCTGTGTGTCTCACTGATTCTAGAAGTCTGTGGCACAGAACATCATCGAAATTAAAAAGCAACTGTGATGATAACGTACACCCCTATCAGCTTTTTATTACGTGTGAATTGGAAAGGGGTGGGGGGAAATGGGGAGGGGGTGCATGCAATCGATCGGTATAGTATTAAGAACATCGATTACAAAAAAAAAAAAAAAATTCTAAAATCTATTGATATCTGGCCTGTTTTTTTTTCCCAGATTAACTTTCTCGACAGAAGTCTGAAGGTAATGAGTACTGATTAATGTGTGTGTGTGGGGGTCGATCTGGCCTGCTAGCAGTATTGCATGTGCCAGCCCGTTGATAACCGTGAACACATTTATTGGACAAGGCATATGGCGGGACCGGGGGAGGGGTGTGTGTGTGTGTGTGAGCGAGCACTCACCACGCACGTTTACCTTCTCAACCCGAGCAGCAGCGCCAGCGCCACTCACTCACAGCAGACCGTTGAAGGCTGAGGGGGAAGAAATAAAAACACATCGCGTTAAAGCTTATCGGAGGATGGAAAGGGGGGTGGTGGTGGTGGGGGGTTTCGGAAAGGGGGGTGGTGGTGGTGGGGGGGGTTTCGGAAAGGGGGTGGTGGTGGGGGTGGGGGTTTCGGAAAGGGGGTGGTGGTGGTGGTGGGGGGGTTCGGAAAGGGGAGTGGTGGGTGGTGGTGGGGGTCTCGGAAAGCGGAGTGGTGGTGGTGGGGTGGGGGTTTCGGAAAGGGGGTGGTGGTGGTGGTGGGGGGTTTCGGAAAGGGGGTGGTGGTGGTGGGGGGGGTTTCGGAAAGGGGGTGGTGGTGGTGGGGGGGGGTTCGGAAAGGGGGTGGTGGTGGTGGGGGGGTTCGGAAAGGGGGGTGGTGGTGGTGGGGGGGGTTTCGGAAAGGGGGGTGGTGGTGGTGGGGTGGGGTTTCGGAAAGGGGGTGGTGGTGGTGGGGTGGGGTTTCGGAAAGGGGTGGTGGTGGTGGGGTGGGGGTTTCGGAAAGGGGGGTGGTGGTGGTGGTGGGGGGGTTTCGGAAAGGGGGTGGTGGTGGTGGGGTGGGGTTTCGGAAAGGGGGTGGTGGTGGTGGGGGGTTTCGGAAAGGGGGTGGTGGTGGTGGGGGGTTTCGGAAAGGGGGTGGTGGTGGTGGGGGGTTTCGGAAAGGGGGGTGGTGGTGGGGTGGGGTTTCGGAAAGGGGGTGGTGGTGGGGTGGGGTTTCCGGAAAGGGGGTGGTGGTGGGGTGGGGTTTCGGAAAGGGGGTGGTGGTGGTGGGGGGTTTCGGAAAGGGGGTGGTGGTGGTGGGGGGGGGTTTCGGAAAGGGGGGGGTGGTGGTGGTGGTGGGGGGTTTCGGAAAGGGGGTGGTGGTGGTGGGGTGGGGTTTCGGAAAGGGGGTGGTGGTGGTGGGGGGGGGTTTCGGAAAGGGGTGGTGGTGGTGGGGTGGGGTTTCGGAAAGGGGTGGGGGGCTCGGAAAGGGGGTGGTGGTGGTGGTGGGGGGGGTTTCCGGAAAGGGGGTGGTGGTGGTGGGGGGTTTCGGAAAGGGGGTGGTGGTGGTGGGGGGGGGTTTCGGAAAGGGGGTGGTGGTGGGGTGGGGTTTCGGAAAGGGGGTGGTGGTGGGGGTGGGGTTTCGGAAAGGGGGTGGTGGTGGTGGGGGGTTTCGGAAAGGGGGTGGTGTTGGGGTGGGGGTTTCGGAAAGGGGGTGGTGGTGGGGTGGGGTTTCGGAAAGGGGTGGTGGTGGTGGGGGGTTTCCGGAAAGGGGGTGGTGGTGGTGGGGGGGGTTTCGGAAAGGGGGTGGTGGTGGTGGGGGGGTTTCGGAAAGGGGGTGGTGGTGGTGGGGGGTTTCGGAAAGGGGGTGGTGGTGGGGTGGGGTTTTCGGAAAGGGGGTGGTGGTGGTGGGGGGGTTTCGGAAAGGGGGTGGTGGTGGGGTGGGGTTTCGGAAAGGGGGTGGTGGTGGGGTGGGGTTTCGGAAAGGGGGTGGTGGTGGTGGGGGGTTTCGGAAAGGGGGTGGTGGTGGGGTGGGGTTTCGGAAAGGGGGTGGTGGTGGTGGGGGGGTTTCGGAAAGGGGGTGGTGGTGGTGGGGGGGTTTCGGAAAGGGTGGAGGAGGAGGAGGAGGAATTCATCTTGCTTGTACATCTCAGCTATATAGATGTTTTCACATTTCATTTTATTACAGCGTGTGTTTTTTTTTGTTGTTGTTGTTGTTGTTGTTTATGTTGTTAACCCTTAAACATGTTTCCCCCCCTCCCCCCCTCTCCTATTCTTTCTTTTTAGTTACTCTTATTTATGGGGGGGGGGGCGGGTTGGGTCTTAGAGCAGCGGTTCTCAACCTTGTCCGCGACTGTACCCCATAGGTGGTGTCCCTCACAATTAAAAGTTCGCGATACGTGGTCGCGTGGTTGGGGTGATGGGTCGCGCGTAGTGTTATTTTAGTCCCAGGTCATATTTTAGCTTCAGTTTTTATTTCGTTTTTTTTTTCTGTAATAATTTTAGTTTTAGTCTTGCTTCTAATTTTAGTTTTAGTTTTAGTTCTCGTTGACGAAAAGTCAACATTTTCGTTAACGAAGGTTTTAATTTTAGTTTTCGTCGACGAAAACAACACTAGTCGGGCGGGGCCAATTTGGCGGCCTTCTTCAAACTCTTCGTAGTTTTGAACGAGAATTATTATGTCGCTGCGCGCTGGGTTTCCGAGGGCTCAGATGGCTGATACTGCGGGCTCTGCTGATATACTCGCTTTCAAATACAGTATATTTTTTTGTCTATTTTGACCAAGATTGCAGCCAGGAATTTCGGGGGCCTCTCGCAGCCGTGGGATTGGGTGTGTGCCTCCATTTGCTCCCAGTTTACCAGCCATATTAATCAATAGAAGTAAATTACGAAATCGACCCCCTTACCCCAACCAAGGCTTTGGGCTCCTGACAAGTGTTCGGGTAACCCTAAGCCCCCCCCCTTCCCTTGCGGAGGCCCTGCTGTTGTGACCCACAGAATCTCGTTAATTTACCCCCCCCCCCTTATCATTGTCATAGAAGGTGTAGAAATACCAACTTGAGACATATTATGTACATTTTTGAACCAGCCGCTGATTCATGTTAACGATGAGACTATTTCTTTACGATGTTTCATTTCATTCCTCCCGAGTGCCGACGAAATGTGAAAAAAAAAAGAGTACAAAGTATCCATAGTTTTACATCTTGATTGATTGGTCCAAGCCGTCTGTGTTGCTTCTGATGAGGATTAATTTTTCGTCATTATTGACAACACACTCAGACACTCGCAGAAGAAGCCTTACTTGTCTGGGAGGGGGGGGGGAGAGAAAAGAAGGGGAGGGGGTAGGAGCTAGTATCAATTGTGGGGGCTCTGCACCATATACATATATATGGGGGGGGGGGATATGATACGTTTTTTTTTTTTTATTACAACTCGGTATAACATAAGAATATCTTATTGCCTCCCAACCCAACCCTACCCCCTTCGGGCATGTTGCCCGAGTCGCAGCCACCAAAATCGCCGCTGCCTCTCAGTTCTGACGTAAATGGCTGGGTTTGTTTCTCCCCCCCCCCTCCCTCCCTTTATTTTTATTTCAAAAGTGTGTACAAACGCCCTCTGTGTGTGTTAATGTATTGGGCAAACTGAAAACAAGTTCTCACCATCTTCATCCCCAGGACTGGGCCAGTGGGTTTTGCCTGCAGGTCTTCATTCATTTTTTTGTTTTATTATCTCGCAGAGTTCTTTATTTAAAAAAAAAACGCGCACACACACACACACACACACACACACACACACGCACGCACGCATACACACAAGCTCTGAGCGAAAGAATACACTGTTGCTGTAAAGTCTGTTGATGCCTCCCCTAATCAAGATGGATCGGCGGGGAGGAAAGGGTGTGTGGGGAGAGGGGGCGCGACCAATGAAACGGCGTTCGAGTGGGCCATCTGGACTGGCCAGACCTTCTTTGTCTTGTCCGATGTGATCAATGAACGTAACCGTACGGTGACCCAAGGTGACCAACATCCTTGATGGAACCAGGGGATATTAAAAAAAAACAACAACAAAACACCACCACCTGCGGCCTAATTTAACCCATTGGTGAACAAGCCACGGTTCATGGACAATAAAAAAAAAAAGCCTGCAACTCAGAACGTCTTCGGTAAGCCTCATGCAGAGGTATTTGTGGGCCCCAGGCAAAAAGAACCTGTCGGCATTGGCGTAGTAAGCTTAACTCGCGCCCGGGGCTACAATATCTTTTTGGCGCCCCCCACCACCATTTGAAAACGATATAATATTCATTCATTCATTGCCCTTCACCCATGGTAGGGTATAGTTCCCTTCTTAGCCCTAACGGGACATCGGGGCAAAGTGTGGAATTCATCTGTTTCTATAACCTCGGCATATGAAGGGATTGTGTGGTTAGCACAACGCCCAGCCGACTTTACCTCACCAACTTAAGTCTGGTACCCATTTAAAGCTGGGTGAACTTGTGGGACGACTTTGCACCAAATTTCACCTGGAAAAATTCCATGGGCCTCACCGAGGATCGAACCCAGGACTCTCAGGTCGACAGTCAAGTATCTACACCACTCGGTTCCACAGGGTATAGGCCACCAACAACAGATCTCCAGAGTCCTCTGTCCTTTGCCATCTTCTCCAGCTGGTTCCAGTTGTGTCCCATCTTTATGGTGTCCGCTTCCAGGTCTCTACGCCGGGTGTTTCTTGGGCGGCCTCTCTTCTCTTCCGTTTACCTTGGGGGGGGGGGTTCCACCTCGGTGCCTGCCTTGTGATACTGGCTGCTGGTTTGGGTAGGGTGTGTCCTATCCAACCCCATTGCCTCTTTCTGATCTCTTCTCCTTTTACATGTAAAATATACCATTCGGCGCCCCTTTTGTGAGTAGCGCCCGGGGCATGATGCCCCTACTTGCCCCCTCACTATGCCACTGCCTGTCGGGGCCTGATTCTCATTTGAATTGGTGTCAGAAGGGGCGTACCCCTGACAGTGTGGGTCGTACCCCTGACAGTGTGGGTCGTACCCCTGGCAGTGTGGGTCGCCTTGTTCTGCGACCGTTCGTGCCTGCATGTTCCAATAGTGCAGCTTTTTGTTTCCACATTAACATCATTGTTATTGACACGTGTGTGTGTGTGTGTGTGTGCCGCTCCAGTAAACAGGATGCGGCGTTTTCAAATTAATAATTCAAATAGAAGTGAAGCTGGTATGTGATAAATGGCTTTAGTTTTATGCTACGCTTGCACCCAGCTGACGATGGTGGTGTGTGCTTCAGTGTCTCTCAAACTTTTTTGCGATTCGCGACCCAAAAACCAAAAAAAAAAACATGATCGGCTTTTGCGAACCACCTGTGCAATGAAAAAAAAAAGGGGGGGGGGGGGCAAAAGAAAAGCTCAAATTGATTGCACATATTCTATGATTAAGCAATTATGTCACTACCAGATCACCGGTTGGGCCCCCCCCCCCCACTACATCATCCACCAGCAGTTCAGTTGTCCTTTTTTTTAGAGCATTTTCTAAAAAAAAAATATGCTCTATTGTCCCCGTTTTGTCTGTCTGTCTGTCCGTCCGTCCGTCATCACCATAGATCTCAACAACCATAAGTCCTAGACCCATGATGTATATATCATTTTGTAGATCTTGGCCTGCCAAGAAATGACTTTTGTCCGTTTCGCGATCTGACCTCTGAGGGCCGTAAAAGGGGGCTTGTAAAGTACCGTTTTTTACTATATAACCTATATTAATAAAGGAGCGCCCTATATCTCAGCAACCATAAGTCATAGACCCATGATGTATATATCATTTTTTAGGTATTGGCCTGCCAAGTGTACATCAAAAGTTCATTTCGCGATAGGACCTCTGAGGGCCGAAAAAGGGGGCGTATTAAGTACCGTTATTTACTATATAAGCTATATTAACAAAGGAGCGCCCTATATCTCAGCAACCATAAGTCCTAGACCCATGATGTATATATCATTTTGTAGGTCTTGGCCTGCCAAGTGTACATCAAAAGTCCATTTCGCGATCTGACATCTCAGGGCCGAAAAAAAAGACTTTCCTAGGTACCGTTTTTGCTTATATTTTAAATATAAATAATAAAAGCTAATCAAAGGGGCGTAATCATTATTTATTTTTGTAACAGTTATTCAACATGACTTACTTCCCGTACTTTATATAAAACAACAATTGACGGAGTTTTCGGACGACAGAGCTATGCAACAATTGACGGAGTTTTCGGACGATTAAATGACTACAATTTCGAATGTTTTCAATTATGAGTCCTATTTCAGTAACCACAAACCACTTGTAGATAGATTTAAGAGAAAATAATTTTTTTTCAAATATAAAGAAACGTCTTTATAATATTTTTTTTTTACAGATATATACATTACACAATTGAATTTATAAACATTTCCAAAATTTATAAATATTTACTGAAAGCTAACAAACGTACTGATACATAACAAGAAAATGCGCTAACACGCCCTGTGTCCAGAATGGAAAAGGCTTAATTGCTTGTTTTTTTAAACCGCACTTCTAATAGATTCAACCCGCGACCCTATGAAGACACTCTTGAGAACCGCTTGTGTGTACTCGCATTCAATTTTTTTTTCTCTTTCGTGGAAGTGGTGGTGA
Source organism: Bulinus truncatus (assembly GCA_021962125.1). Lineage (NCBI taxonomy): Eukaryota > Metazoa > Mollusca > Gastropoda > Planorbidae > Bulinus > Bulinus truncatus. The sequence goes on along the minus strand of JAGDYQ010000182.1, from coordinate 1,873,359 downwards.
TGCAGGTCACACCACCCGTGTTCATATAACAGGTAGTGTGCTGTAGCACACACACACACACACACACACACACTGGATTGAGCATACAATTACAGTATCGATTAAAAGACCCCCCCCCCCGGGGGCCTCACTATCCGTAATTCAAAGCTGGTTGAAATGCATGTTTAGTGCATGCTACGGGGCTACAGACGCATTCCTTCCTTTGTTTAAAAGTACAGTTAAAAAAAAAACGTGATGTTTTGCAAGGCGGCGATCACGTCTATAATAACGACATGGCGCTTGTTGCTCCCTTTATGCCGTGTTATGCCCGGCCGTGCTGTGGCGTAGGAAGGGGTAATGTGGGATTAGCGGCCGTACAGGGCGCCGAGCTGTGAAGGGATGCCGATGTTGGGCTGGTGAATGTTTTTGCTTTTTTCATTTTGGGAGGAGGGGCGCCAAAAAATGTTACTTGCACAGGGCGCCAAAGAATGTTACTCGCACAGGGCACCAAAAAATGTTACTCACACAGGGCGCCAAAAAATGTTATTCGCACAGGGCGCCAAAAAATGTTACTCACACAGGGCGCCAAAAAATGTTACTCGCACAGGGCACCAAAAATGTTACTCGCACAGGGCGCCAAAGAATGTTACTCGCACAGGGCACCAAAAAATGTTACTCACACAGGGCGCCAAAAAATGTTATTCGCACAGGGCGCCAAAAAATGTTACTCGCACAGGGCGCCAAAAAAAAACGTAACTCGCTCAGGATGCCACGATGACTAGCTACGGATCAGTGCCCATGTAAGAGACAATCACTATACAGTAGGGTGTTGTGTGTGTGTGTGTTTTCTAGGTTAAAGGTTAACATCGCGAGACTTTCTACTTCGGTTTTTGATTATATTATTAGTTTCTAATATCTACAGCAACATCTCTTTATTGCGCGCATACCGTGAACCGAATAATGGGGGCCGCGAAATGGAATACGTCGTGATATAAACTCTCAGACTGGGCACTAAATGACACGTGAATGCCCTTTTGTGTACTATACAAATACTTTATCATTTAACATTTTGATTTAGATACTGCCATATGAAATACTCTTAACGAGTATTTGATACGTTTTGTGTTCTGTATTCCCCCCCCCCCTCTCTCTCTCTCTCTCTCTCTCTCTCTCTCTCTCTCAGCACTGAGTCGATCTGTTGTTTTGTTTTACACTTGAAGTATGAGGGTAATGTGAACTGAAGTGATAAAGTATCCTCTCCGAGCAGTACACGTTATGAGCCCTATACCGTTCGTCTGTGAGAACCCCCCCTCCCCCCAATCCGATTAATAATAATAAAGTCGGAATGAAAAAAAAAAATCCCTGGCAATGGAATGTTATGAAAAGCAGCTGACTTGAAGAGGTTAAGCCGGTTTTCGGTGGGGGGGGGGGGGGGGACATAAATAGGACTTAGACACGGCGCTCGGGCGCTATTCAGTCCCCTTGAACAGGGCCACAGTTGGTAGCTGTAGTAGGCGGTTCATTGGAAGAGATGGATGAATGTTAGGTATTCAAGTAAACTGTACTATTTGCCTTGATCCTGTGCCGTATTTGTTTCATTGAACTGTGCTGCCGTATTTATCTGAGTGCATTAAGCCCAATTTTACAACGCATTAAATAAGGTCTGCATTCCCTCCCCCCCCCCCCCCGCTAGCTTTGAAACTCATAAATGTTTCTTTTTATAACCGGGGGGGGGGGGGCTATTTTTGGGCAGTTGCATTAATAGCTCCCACCATAATTAACCAAAAGCGGTTATTTATGCCATATTACCACATTTTACCTCATTACCACATATATCCACATACTGCCACATTTTACCTCTCATTACTTCATATTACTACATTTTTCCACGTATTACCACATATATCAACACATATTACCACATATATCAACACACATATATCCTCATATTACCACATATATCCACATATTACCACCCGATCCAAGGTACGTGCCGGTGGTGGCCAAACACGGCTCGTCGTTGACTTCAGTGCGGCTCTCCATGACCCGGTTTTGTTTTCTCTCTATGATTTCAAAACTTAATCTTGATTAATGTACTATACTTCTGCTGAGAAGTTTTTTTATTTTTTTACTATTCATAAAACCTGAATGTGGCTCTGACATCGCCCCCCCCCCCATTGCGGACACTTCTGGTGAAAGCCTATAATCATTTCATTTTGTTGACCTGCCTTAAATAAATAAAACAAAAATCTAAACATTGCGGTGTATTTCTTAATCTTTCGCCTCCCTGTCATGTAACTAAATATACGCCCAAAAAAAAAATCAAGTGGTATACCCATGTCAGCACGTATATCCACTTGAACATCTTCATCGTGTGAGTTTGTTTTGGTTTGATCGTGCCTATCATTTTTTGTGTTCTTGTTTTATTTTTGTCGCTTCTGAACATGGACTTTTCCCTTTTTAACAGGCAATGTCTGTGTCTTCCCTCGTATATAGCTTTGGTTGTTTTGTTATTTTTGTCGCTTCTGAACATGGACTTTTCCCTCTTAGCAGGCAATGTCTGTGTCTTCCGTCGTAAATAGCTTTGGTTGTTTTGTTATTTTTGTCGCTTCTGAACATGAACTTTTCCCTCTTAGCAGGCAATGTCTGTGTCTTCCATCGTATACAGTTTTGATTGTTTTGTTATTTTTGTCGCTTCTGAACATGAACTTTTCCCTCTTAGCAGGCAATGTCTGTGTCTATCCTCGTATATAGCTTTGGTTGTTTCGTTATTTTTGTCGCTTCTGAACATGAACTTTTCCCTTTTAGCAGGCAATGTCTGTGTCTTCCGTCGTAAATAGCCTTGATTACTCCATAGTCAGGCATTGCTACCACACGTATCTTCAACTGTCTCATGTGAAGAGCATATTGATGGAGAGTATAAAGCTCGATTGGCGAAGAACGCAGTTAAGTGAAAGTGAAAGTTGCACCGTCCCAATAGGCCAAGACGTTTCTTGGTTAAAAAAAAAAATAAAGTTCTTGGCTCGGTTTTAGGATGGTATATATGTTAGTGACAGTTACCGACCCCTTCTCCCCATACACATAGTTTATGTTGTACGATAGCATTTTATTCATTCGCTCTCCCTTGGCCTAATTGAATAATAAATACATCAGCGGTTCTCAAGAATGTTTGCGGAGCATTTTGAGAATTCTCGTTCGCGTTCTATGGCTAGTCTGCCTTTGGGGTAAAATGGAAAAGAAATAAACACATCTATCTATCTATCTATCTATCTATCTATCTATCTATCTATCTATCTATCTATCTATCTATCTATCTATCTATCTATCTATCTATCTATCTATCTATCTATCTGTCTGTCTGTCTGTCTGTCTATCTGTCTGTCTGTCTAATCTAGTCAGTCTGTCTAATCTATCTATCTGTCTGTCTGTCTAATCTAGTCAGTCTGTCTAATCTATCTGTCTGTCTGTCTAATCTAGTCTGTCTGTCTAATCTAATTATCTAATTTATCTACTCTATCTATCTATAATAAAAATAATAATAAACACTTAACATCACAAACGTAAAAAAACATCCAACAGAAACTAAAATATTGAGTTCTTTGAGTTAAAATGCTGGGAACCGCCGGCTTGCTGCAACGCCCGCCCCCTCCCCCCCCCTCTCTCTCTCTCGAAAGACTTGGTTTGGCACCCGAGATATCTTCTTTGGCTTTTTCTTTTTCTTTCCTACTCGCTACACGTTAGTCTGTCTATAGGCACACACGCAAGTGAAATCGGTCACACCGAAAGAGTTGGATTATTGTTATTAGCCGTGCACGTAGCGCCGAGTTCGATTAGGTTTTATTTGTGATATTTCGCCCCCCTTTTTTGTGTGTGTGTGTGTGTTTAAACTGTTGACGATTATACAACGACTGGGGGGTCTGCATTCGTTTACACACACACAGACACGCTTCTCAAGTTCCAGGAGTAGACGACAATCGGAGTTTTATTAATTCGGTGGATGTTGACCTCAACAGGTAGGCGTAAATGCATACATGTGAAATAGGGGGGGTAGGTAATAGTGAGGGTGGGTGGGGAAATAACTTGGCGTAGGCTTAGTGTAACACCTGACACTTCCAATCTAGCTTAACTGCATAGGTCGCGGGTTGAATCTATTAGAAGTACGTTTTTTTTTTAAAAAAAAAAGAACGACAACTGAACTGCTGGTGGATGATGATGTTGTGGAGGGGGTCGGGGGAAAGCTGGTGATCTTCTGGTAGTGACAAGTGAGTAATTACGACCTAGGCTACCTGGACTGGATGTACGGATGTAATGGATCACCGCTGGTGACATTTTCATGGATACAGCTGGTGGGACTGTCCGCACTTTTCTATAATTAAAAAAAAAACAACAAAAACTAGGACCGATTCGTTTCGCCAAACACTGAAACATTTTCCTGTTGTTATTTAAAAAAAAAATTAAAATACATTCATAAAACGTTTTCCTTGGATTACAAATGTGCGCATCATGAAAAACATCGCCGATCAGGCAGGTGGTGCTTCTTTTATATATATATATATATATATATATATATATATATATATATATATATATATATATATATATATATGTGCGTGTGTGTGTGTGTGTGTAGTTTGTTTGTGTACGCTGACGCCCACCCGAGTTCTTGTTTCATCGCTATGCCGGGTATGATCAAGTGCTAGTGAAGTTGCACCTTAACGCCCTCCCATTCGGAATTGATGTATTTTACAGATCTGTGATGTTAAATCTCTTAGATCCCACTATGGGAATGTTTTTATTTGTGTGTAGTTTCTTTTATCCCCACCATAGCAGATAGCCCAGTGGCCATGGAGGCACTACGGGTGTCAGAGCTGGGTCTTTCACCATGACCTGAACGATTTCATATGGTTCTCACCGGGGATCGAAACCGGGGACCCCCCCCCCACACGCACGACCACCCGGCCCCCTACCACTTGTATGATATAAACAACACATTTCACACTGGTATATTATGGACAATATTTTCTATACGCCCAGTTGTGGCGGTCTTCTGGGATGGCGGCTAATGCTTTAGGCCCCGCGCCAACCAGACCCCCCTCCCCCTTTTCCCCCGAGATGTGCAATTCTTTTGTCTTTTAACAGTAACTCAATTTTACGTTTGTTCAAAGGCGCATGCAGTACGCAACTCGCCCCCAATGCGCACTGCCAGGTCCGCCTTTCATGTCACGTTTTTGCGCCTTTTAGGTGATTAATTTCATTGCTAGTGTTTCATTTGTTTAGCTCAGGTATAGCGATACTTTCTTATAGTGGAACATCGGCCAAACAAGCCCAACACCTTCCAAGACTGAAGTTTGTGAGCCTAATGAATTATACGCGAACCGACTCAGTGAAGTCAATTGTATATATATATATATATATATGTTGGCAAATCGAGCGCGCGTTGTATTTTCGCCTAGATTCGTAAATTCGAATAATCGTTCGGGATCCGAAATTTATTAAAAATGTTTTAGAATAATTCGTGGCTGGGAGTGTTGTTCCCGAATACAAGTTTACTCTTCTTACTTTTTTTTTTGTTTAAATTATTATTTTTGTGACTCAGGTTATTTGTCGTTTTCTGCGTAGGCGAGCAACGCAACCACCACCACACTAGAGCGCACACTCCTAGCTAAACTTTTAATTAGAATCATGCAGGTCCCAAAGCCTGTGAACTGAAAACCTCTTCCCCCCACCCCCCAAGCTAAGATAGAAAAAAAAAAACACCTCACAACCAACTCCTGCACATATCTAGTTAGACCAGATAAAAGTCTAGTTTATATATAGGTCTTGTACATCGTCTGTTGCGGTGGGTGCACAACGAACTGGTGTGTGTGTGTGTGTGTGTTGGGCGTATATACATATGGCCTGGTCGTGTTAGTAAACACAAGATCGTTGAGCCACTTCCCCTCCCTTTTCCCCTGGTTTCACCGTGTGACGTGTGTGTGTGTGTGTGTGTGTTGGTGGGTGACGGCTTTAACAAAAAAAAAATTCCTTTACCTTCTTTCTCCATTGGTTAATTAGTAATCCGGGTTTTTAAAAAAAAAAAAACAACTCACTGCTGTGGTGAAGTTTTGTTTTAACAGTATAATTGTGTTTCCAAGTGTGTCAGTGTGTAGTGTGTGTGTTCATTGGGATTCAATGTGTCCTTTCAACGAGTCGACCTGAACGGCGACACATACACGCCCTCTAGTGTGAGAGCAGCACACACAACACAACAGCATCTTGACAGTGTCGCTGTTATGTGTCGTGTGCATCGAGTAGATTTATTTATATATTTTGTTTCGTTTAGCTGGGTAAGGTTAAGCGATTTTTTTTATTTTTTTTTAATTTACATGTCTAAATGTATGCATACGATCGTGTGGTATGTTTTCTTGTCTCTTTAAAGGAAAAAAAATAATTGACATGTTGTTAGGTTATAAATAAAAAGTCGATCTTAATTTTGCTGGTGATTTTTTTTTATTGGAAGAAAAATAACAAAAAGATAATTATTCATGAAAATTCGCATTTAGATATTTGTAAATGAAACCTATATAAAGTAACCAAAATCACCTACCAGTGTAACGTGTTAGATTTATATTAGTGTTTCCCAATACTTGTGTGTGTGTGTGTGTTTGTGGCCTATGCCTTTATACTATTCTTATGTAAATTCTTCGTCACACTGACATACATTTTAGTATTCGTTACAGTGAATTCTCTAAATAGTAGAAATGCAAGGTGGAAAACAGACTTAATTTTTAAACAAACGCCCTCCTCGCCCCTGCCCCCCCCTTTTTTTTTTACACCCCTCTCCCTTAGGGAGAGCGTTGATCGCCACATTGGGGGGACGGGTGGTCGTGCGATAAAACTCTCGACTGTCGACCTCATGGTCCCGGGTTATATCTCCGGTGACAACCTAGGGAATTTTTCAGGTCATGGTAAAAGACCCCCCCTCCGGGTCTCCCGTGGTACCTCCATGGTCATTGCACCATCGGCTCTTCTTTTGGGGGGTGAAAGAATGGCACCACAAAAAAAGTCCCATTAGTGGGTTGTTTTGTTTTTTATAGGAACTAAAAGACGTTTCATCTCATTCTACAAGGGTCTTCACACACACACACACACACACGGGGTAACAGCGGTTCACATTTGATATATTTAGTTCATACATTGGTATCGGCCTCCCCCCCCCCCACACCCATCCCCTTATATCATCACTATTCTACTTCTCTCGGCCAATAGCCCCCACACCCCCCCATCTCTCATGGTCGAGGAACTTTTGAACCAGTGACCCCTGTATGATTATTTACCCGATCCTCACTCGGTACCCTCCAAATGGGATCGATTTAAGTCGTCGGCGTCACCATTTGTTTTACTTTTTAAATGCTTCACACACACACACGCGCGCTCGCGCGCGCACATCTATTCGGTGTCTCTTTAGTTATTACTGCTCCTCCAAAACTTGCACATATATATATATATATATATATATATATATATATATATATATATATATATATATGCTGTTGTTTTTAAACCCTAATCGTTGTAATGTATTCCCCTGTTTAACCGACTGGCGGTCTGACCTATTCAATTATTGATCAGCTCTAGTCTTTCTCTCTTCCCCCCCTCCCAACCACCACACATTAATATTATTTTCATATGCACTGTGCATATACCTTTTTTTTCGTCTTGCATATTTTGTTATTTTAATTGTGTTCGTCACCTGACACATATAATATGTATGTATATTATAATGTATTCTTTTCATGTTTTCCCCCCTTATTACTAAGTGGCTAGGCTACTTAAAACGTCCTTTCAAGTCTTAAGCTGACACACACAGTACTTCCTCGTTCTTTGCTAAATGTTGTTTTGTTTTAAAAAATACTTTTTTTTTTGTTTGTATTTAAAAAAAAATTATTCAAACAAAACAAAAAAAAAAGTCAACAACATTAGAACGCAATTTGTTTGGGTGGTGAAAATACCCCCCCCCCCCTAGCTTTTTATTGGGAGAGAATTCTATGTTTTTGTCAGTCGTTTGGACTACAGGCCTTAAATTTCATTTTTTTTCTTTTTTACAAACATTGATAAACTTCCCGTAGTGATAGTGGAATGGTTGGGGAAAGGGGGGGGTCTAATTGAAAACGCCTTATCTCTCTATATGACCGGTATTTTGGACTATTTGCTGTTAACCCACTTCTTTGAATAAGAACCCGTAGTAATGATGACATATTAACGATAATCGATCAGTGGGGAAGTTTTCTGTTTAAAAAAACCAAAACAACGTTAAGATAGAATGACTTGGTAGTCAAACATATGGTACTGCATGGTGCGAGGTAGTCAAACATATGGTACTGCATGGTGCGAGGTAGTCAAACATATGGTACTGCATGGTGCGAGGTAGTCAAACATATGGTACTGCATGGTGCGAGGTAGTCAAACATATGGTACTGCATGGTGCGAGGTAGTCAAACATATGGTACTGCATGGTGCGAGGTAGTCAAACATATGGTACTGCATGGTGCGAGGTAATCAGTTTAGAATAATAACGTGATATGACACGATAACCAACTGAATCGGCTATTATGGAATGGCAAGGTAGTCTGCTTGACAAACTAGTTTGGGGGTTGGTAGTTAATTTCTCGGGGGGGGGGGGGGTGGCGTTGGTTATTATTCGTCCATGGAAGTCGCAACTCACCAGAGAAATACATGAAAAGGAAATAATTTTATGCTTTTTGAGCGGCTCAGTAACATTCGTTCTACGGACCGGTACCGGTCAGCGGCTGGGGACCACTGTTCTAGATTATAGGATGGTATGGCTTGATCGCTGAATCCGCTAACGATTTGGGGGGCCCTTCTATTAAACGTTTGTGGGGCCCACTTCAAAGAAGATTCTTTCCCCTATCGTGGTCCACCGGCTCATTTTAACGATGCCATTACATTTTCTGTTTATAGCTATTAGATGTAATTTTCTGTTTAGAGATGTTGGATGTAATTTTCTGTTTATAGCTATTAGATGTAATTTTCTGTTTAGAGATGTTAGATGTAATTTTCTGTTTATAGCTATTAGATGTAATTTTCTTTTTAGAGATGTTGGATGTAATTTTCTGTTTATAGCTATTAGATGTAATTTTCTGTTTAGAGATGTGAGATGGAACGAACTTGTTAATAACCTTTCGGATATTATGGAATTACTGGCTAGTTTTCTTAGCATACTTGTATTATTTGGTAGTAACCTGCTTAATATGTTATGTACATTTATTGATGTTATTGGTTTCGGCGTCCTTGGAATTCAAATCTATAACCTGCACGTTTTCACAACCTCGATGTCACCAATGATCAAGACATTATTAACTTGAAAAATCGCTCGTATTTTTATTTACTGTACGCACTGAACGGTTCAATTGAACATATTCATCGCCATCATCTAGCAGTTCATAGATACTACCCATGAAGATGAATACGAAGTGAATGGGCTACGATCAGTTTTCGTATTTATTACTTGCAAACTGACTGATCCATTGATGAAACGGGGGGTGTTAACGCCTATAAAATCACACACACACACACACACTGTGTGAAAAGTCACGCAACAGATACCAGCATGTAGGCATTAGACTACCCAGAAAGAATTAAGACCGGTCTTCCGGGACTAGTGATGTGTGACCCAGTGCTCCGGGACTAGTGATGTGTGAACCCAGTGTTCCGGGACTAGTGATGTGTGATCCCAGTGTTCCGGGACTAGTGATGTGTGATCCCAGTGTTCCGGGACTAGTGATGTGTGATCCCAGTGTTCCGGGACTAGTGATGTGTGATCCCAGTGTTCCGGGTCTAGTGATGTGTGACCCAGTGTTCCGGGGCGCTAAGAAGTTCCCAACTATAAAAGGGTTGTTTTGTATTATGTTTGTTGCAACTTGTTACACACGCGATGAATGATAATAATAACTCCCCAATGTTGTACGTGGGGGGGGGGGGGGGGTTAAAGTCTGCATGTCATCGTCGTCGTCGTTGTTGTTGTTGTTGTTACTTGATCGTCCCCGGTACAGCATTGTCGCCTATAGCCCCCCCCCCTCCTCCCTCCCCGCCCCCCGTCATGTCTTGTGACGGGCTATCGTATGACACACACACACACACGTATCTTGTTCTAGTTAACCAGGATTCATGTTCTTGTCACGCTGGTTAGATATTTGACATAGGCGTGGGCTACATAGTCTTAACATTTGTTGCTGTTACTGTTTTTTTTATAATTCTTTATGTGTGTGTATTTGTGTGTGTGTGTGTGTGTGTGTGTGTGTGTAAGTTTACACAGAAGACAGAATCCGATTTGGCAGTCGTTGTTAACGCGGCCAACGCAAACAGTACTTTGGTGTCATCATGTATGACGTACTGGTCCCCACAGGGTTCGCGGTCATTAATATAAACCGGCGGCCCGGCATTGACAGATTATTATTAACATTTCGTTATTTGCACCGGTACCGCTCGCCAACCAGCCCCCCCCCCCCCCAACACACACTCCAATAAATAAGTTCACGCCCAGATTGTTCTGAATTAGGTGTAATGGGTTTTTTTTTTTTGCTCGGAACACGCTCGTTCAATGACTTCCATTGTTCTTACAGAATCAACGCATCGCGTGTGCGTGTGTGTACATTATCTGTGCAGGTCTACAAAGCGCGTGCTTGCTTACTCGTACTGAAATTTCGAACGTGGAAAAAAAAAACACCCCCCCCCCATCAAAACCCTCCCATTTACAGTAAGCTCAGATATCCAGAGTCCTGGTCTGATCTGATGTCATGGAATTTGATATTCGCCACAGAGCCGGATTTACAATTTTAGGGGCCCTTGGCCAACACAAATATTTTAGGCCCCATTTTGAAAAATAAAAAAAATATTGCTAAGGTATTTTTTTTAAATATTTTTGTATACCACTCACCATTTCGGGGCCCCTTATTTCGCGAGGCCCCCCCCCCAGGCCAAGGTATAGTCGGCCTGTCTGTAAATCTGGCCCTGATTCGCCGTCGTCATTATTTCTATCTTGCATGTAAATAGTTAATTGACCCAGCAGTGAGACGTAAAGATTCCTCCCTTTTTTTTTAAGATTCCACGAGATGAAGTGTAAAATAATCTCGTCTTCAGTGGACTCGTGTACAATAATCTCGTCTTCAGTGGACTCGTGTAAAATAATCTCGTCTTCAGTGGACTCGTGTAAAATAATCTCGTCTTCAGTGGACTCGTGTAAAATAATCTCGTCTTCAGTGGACTCGTGCATACCAGTGAACACCCCCGTCTATAGCAACGTGCCCAGAAGCTTGTACTTCCCCAATCAATGTCAGACACCCTACTTTTATTAAGATGGGGTGCGCAGTTAGGAACTTTAGCAGGACTTGTCAAAAAAAAACAACTAACCACCACCACCAGGGTCCAAGATGGGCAGCAATAACAAATTATCATCGTCTTATAAATAGCCGTAGTTAGTGTGACTTTGTAAACTTACAACTGATCGCTTGACTGAAATATTTCAACCGATTGATTCATGCCGATTGTGTAACGGTTTAAGTTAATACGGACGACTGCATATTTTTAAATTATATTTTTTTTTTTAGCGTTTCACGGTCAGGACATCTGTTGCCAACTTTTCATCAGCTTCGTTAACTTTACATTTAGTTTAATGGCAATGTGGAAAGTGGTGGGGGGATGGGTGGGAGGTAGTTTAGAGAGGTTATCAACTGAAAGTGACTTAATAGTTCAGAACGGTGTCGGCCGTTACTAATATGCGTCAGAAAGGGGGGAGGGGGGCGAATCGGGGCATGCATGACTGGGAATTTTTTTGTCATGAAGTTTTGCATTTGCTGTGAAGGTGAACGGCGTTCTGGCCCCGGGCAGTGTCACGGGGCCCGTGCAAGTTATTCAAAATGGTGCACAAATAGTCGGTTAGCATGTGTCCCCCCATGGGACATTTTTTAAAAGTCAAATGTAGAGGAATTTTAAAATACCGATGTGCTTTCTGTCTAAAATATATTTTCTGCTCTAGTCTGCATAAGGCTTTCTGTCTACATTTTATTGTCTTCTCTAGCCTGCTTGATGCTTTCTGTCTACATTTTATTGTCTTCTCTAGCCTGCTTGATGCTTTCTGTCTACATTTTATTGTCTTCTCTAGCCTGCTTGATGCTTTCTGTCTACATTTTATTGTCTTCTCTAGCCTGCTTGATGCTTTCTGTCTACATTTTATTGTCTTCTCTAGCCTGCTTGATGCTTTCTGTCTACATTTTATTGTCTTCTCTAGCCTGCTTGATGCTTTCTGTCTACATTTTATTGTCTTCTCTAGCCTGCTTGATGCTTTCTGTCTACATTTTATTGTCTTCTCTAGCCTGCTTGATGCTTTCTGTCTACATTTTATTGTCTTCTCTAGCCTGCTTGATGCTTTCTGTCTACATTTTATTGTCTTCTCTAGCCTGCTTGATGCTTTCTGTCTACATTTTATTGTCTTCTCTAGCCTGCTTGATGCTTTCTGTCTACATTTTATTGTCTTCTAGCCTGCTTGATGCTTTCTGTCTACATTTTATTGTCTTCTCTAGCCTGCTTGATGCTTTCTGTCTACATTTTATTGTCTTCTCTAGCCTGCTTGATGCTTTCTGTCTACATTTATTGTCTTCTCTAGCCTGCTTGATGCTTTCTGTCTACATTTTATTGTCTTCTCTAGCCTGCTTGATGCTTTCTGTCTACATTTTATTGTCTTCTCTAGCCTGCTTGATGCTTTCTGTCTACATTTTATTGTCTTCTCTAGCCTGTTTGATGCTTTCTGTCTACATTTTATTGTCTTCTCTAGCCTGCTTGATGCTTTCTGTCTACATTTTATTGTCTTCTCTAGCCTGCTTGATGCTTTCTGTCTACATTTTATTGTCTTCTCTAGCCTGCTTGATGCTTTCTGTCTACATTTTATTGTCTTCTCTAGCCTGCTTGATGCTTTCTGTCTACATTTTATTGTCTTCTCTAGCCTGCTTGATGCTTTCTGTCTACATTTTATTGTCTTCTCTAGCCTGCTTGATGCTTTCTGTCTACATTTTATTGTCTTCTCTAGCCTGCTTGATGCTTTCTGTCTACATTTTATTGTCTTCTCTAGCCTGCTTGATGCTTTCTGTCTACATTTTTATTGTCTTCTCTAGCCTGCTTGATGCTTTCTGTCTACATTTTATTGTCTTCTCTAGCCTGCTTGATGCTTTCTGTCTACATTTTATTGTCTTCTCTAGCCTGCTTGATGCTTTCTGTCTACATTTTATTGTCTTCTCTAGCCTGCTTGATGCTTTCTGTCTACATTTTATTGTCTTCTCTAGCCTGCTTGATGCTTTCTGTCTACATTTTATTGTCTTCTCTAGCCTGCTTGATGCTTTCTGTCTACATTTTATTGTCTTCTCTAGCCTGCTTGATGCTTTCTGTCTACATTTTATTGTCTTCTCTAGCCTGCTTGATGCTTTCTGTCTACATTTTATTGTCTTCTCTAGCCTGCTTGATGCTTTCTGTCTACATTTTATTGTCTTCTCTAGCCTGCTTGATGCTTTCTGTCTACATTTTATTGTCTTCTCTAGCCTGCTTGATGCTTTCCTGTCTACATTTCATTGTCTCTCTAGCCTGCTTGATGCTTTCTGTCTACATTTTATTGTCTTCTAGCCTGCTTGATGCTTTCTGTCTACATTTTATTGTCTTCTCTAGCCTGCTTGATGCTTTCTGTCTACATTTTATTGTCTTCTCTAGCCTGCTTGATGCTTCCCCCCCCTTTTTTTTCGACTTCTGCCGAAGGCCTATCATCCACCCACCCATTCAGTCGTTTAGTCAGGAGGAAGGTTATAGAGATGTCAACATGTGTAAACCTTCTGGCAGACCTGATTTACCTTCACTGACCTTTGGGCCACTTTATACCAACCAGTTCAGCCGCTGTTGAAAGGCAGTGAGAAGAAGGATGCTCGTGCGAGAGAGTCAGTGTTGCCAGCTTGGCGGGTTTTCCCCCTGCCAGTTTTGGCGGTATTTTTCAGGCATTGGTGTGAGTTTCTATTGAATTGCGGGTTTGTGGCGGGTTTGGCATATCCTATTGCGTAAATATTAAAAAAAAAAAACTCATATGAAATAGTAGTAAATTTAACATTTCTTTTCACTTTTTCTTATCCGGTGGTTGTTTGCGAGCTTCTTTTTGAGTTTTTGTGATTTTCGCCAAAAATATCTGGCAACACTGGAGAATCGCTAAGAAATACTAGGAGGGGATTTTCATCGTGAGCCTCCCATTTCTGTATTTCAAACAGGAGTAATAATTAAAGACTGGAACGATAAGGAGTGATTTATAGCAGGAGTGGACTGAAAAGTAACTAAACATCCTTGGATGGATGGGTGCCATTTCATTGTAAGAGCTTTAACACTGCTTATTTAACTGACATTAGTTGATCATCGTGGTCATTATGTGTGTGTGTGTGTGTGTGCAGAACTGCCAAATAGGTTTTGAATGTCCAGAAAATTTATTTATTTAAGATCTCTAGATTATATTAAACATGTGGCCAATAAGGAAAATTTTATATCTAAAAAAAAAAAAAAAAATCTCAAAATAAAATTATCCACATAGCATTTTATTAAATCTACATTGCACCAAAAATATCCAGACAAGGATAAAAAAAAAACTGTCTAGATTGGCAGCCCTGGTTGTGTGCTAGGATTAGTGAACAACCACTTAGGACATGGGAAAAAGAGGTGGGGGGTGTGTACTTTTAATTAATTTAATTTGGCTGCTGATATCATCCATCCAGTGATTGGGTATATATGTTTATCTTGTTTGTCACACTTACTGACACATTAAATTAATATATAAACATATACACACATTACATACATATAAAAGCTTGTATCTTAATGTGTGAAATATTTCCACCCACTCACAAAAAAAAAAAAAAAACTGTGCTCAAGCTTTTTCTGTTTAGTCATAATGCCAACCATAATATTTTTGAAGCAAATCCCAAATCATCTGAACTTGGGATTATACAGGTCTCTATCACCATAACATAAGTCCACAATGAGAAAATCTCGCTTGAAAACAGGAATATTCATAATTTGTTCATGGGTGATATTTTTTATAAACCGTGTAAGTATACATGTCAGCAACATTTTTTTTTTTAGTCCTTTGAATTAACACTTTTTCAAAGCCATCTTCATTTTTTTTTCTTTTACCGAAATATGCCTTAAAAGTTAATTATAATCAGGGTGTTTGATTATCCTGATTTTTTTCTTTTTGCGTTAGTCTAATTCAGTCCAGGATAATTATAATATTAAATCATATCTATTTACAACGCACAAAAGTTGAGCAACTTCTTTTGCAAATGTTTTCACCCCATTGTGAGAATAAAATGTAAAGCAACAAACAAACAGACTAAAACAAACAATAACACAAGTATCACCTCCCCATACACACCCCCACCCCCCCCCCCACACACACTTAATTTGTGCAGCCAAATCATTTATTTGTTTCCCTGATGAAGCCAGTATTTTTTTTTTTAAATGAAAGATTAAAACCTCACATATACACACACACACATGGATGTGCTCAAGTGTGGCTGTGCTTGTATTGGTGTGTGTTTTGAATGTCATCAGAAATGAGTCACTTTGACCCAGTTATACAAACAGCAGGTGCCCCCTCCCTCCCACCTCTGTACAATGGTTGTATTTGTAATCATACAGGTTTTTTTTTTTTAAATTCCATCTTGGAGTTGATCAAGGAGCACACCTTACCTTTTTTTTTTAATTTCTGGCCACCTATTTTCATTTACTGTTGAAATCCTATTAGGTTATAACTGTTTTGCTCAAAAACAAAAAAAACTCAACCAACACGTTTGTTTATAACAGAAAGAAAAAAAAAACTTCTGTATTAGACAAACTGTTTTGAAGTTTTGCTGTTTCATTTCTCATTTAAAATTTTGTTATGTGCTTTTTTTTGGTTAAATTTTTTATTAGCTTTCAATACTTGGCTTTTTGTAAAGCTAACTCACACAAGCACACAGTTTGCAATCTGCTATTTTTCTTTCTTTCTTGGGATGGACTGATACATTTTATACAGGAAACAGAATTATCTGAGATCTATTCTTTTTTGAATTGCATCTTCAGGTTTCCACCATTTTTTGAAAAGTTTTGTTCTGTACATAACGGAATGAGGAATTATAAATTTAGAGAAATATAAGAATGTCAGCAAAATTTTTTTTCCTCCCGACACTATGTTCAGTCCTTTAAGACTGACAGTTTGATATCTGCGGTTTCATTTACTCAACATGGAATCTTATTTTTTGTTGTTGTTGTTGCTTCACCCATTGTTAATAATTGCCATTTAAAACCTTTTTTTTTTCTATAATGTATTAAAAAACTGACCCTAATAATTTGTTTGTTTCTTTACAGCTGGCTCTTACGTAGCCTTGACGTTACTTGGGAAGCCCCATCCTAGTGGGGCTGTCAACACACCCACCACCATTGCCTCCAAGCGTGAGTCAACGATCAATCCAGTGGTCACCGCCCCCCAGCCTGTGGACGTGAGTACAGCTTGATTGACTGACGAAAGGAGTTTTGTGGCATTAATGTTTTTATTGCACTCCCTTTTGTTTTTTTCTTACCTCAGTTGTAAAGTTCTTAAATGGTATCATCATTAAAATAGATAAATTTATTCCTGTTATGGCTGAGCCTTGCTCATAAAATAGGGCTTTCCCAATAAAAATTGGACAAAGAACATGAAAGATAAAAATAAACTACTGCAGAATAATTTTAGATACTTAAATTGAAAAACTGGACTTGGGTAAAATTTTGGACACAGTCTTGTGTTACCTACTAATTATGAGCTAATCCATAAGGTTTCTGTTATAGAATTGCCATACGTCCCGGTTTCACTGGGACAGTCCCGGATATACTGGGTTGTCCCGTGTCCCGCCCGGTTGTTAAAATTGTCCCGGTTTAGATTCAGTCCACGGTTTGATGGTGTGCAAAGTTAACTTCGGACTTAGCTGCAATGAATTTTATAAAAAAATTAAAGAGAAGAGGACTTAATGAGAAAGGTTCACTCAAGTGAAAAATACGAGTGGTACAACAAGTAGAAAACTGTTTTGTTTTGTAAAAATATCATGTTTGTGTACCATTATGAATAAAATAAGAAAGATAATCTATTCTATATTTTAATTGTTTTTTACATTACTGTTTTCATACCCCCCCCCCCCCCCCCGAAACCGATATCCCTAAACCTAAAGTAAAAAAGACAGAACTGTCCCGGTTGGTCCATGAAAAAATATGGCAGCCCTATTCTGTTAAAAGCCTCGTTTTAAAACTTATTTAAAACCTTCATTGCATTTAATAATAAGACACAAAAATCTTGGTCTATTTTTTTTTTTTAGCCTGAAAAAGACAAAGAATTATGGAATCAAAAAGTGGTAATGACTCGGACCATGTTCGAGACAGCCAAAGAAGACTACTTGAAACTTCAGCGGCAGTATGTTGTGAAACCTACAGAAAAACAATACAACCAGTTGCTGGAAAAGGAGAGAACTTACAGAACTTTAGAACATCAGCTAAATCAGTTGACGGGTTCTGGGGATGATAAACTGGTACTGTTCACATATATATATTTCTTATAAACATTAAGAAAATTTTAGGAGAGAAATCAAAGTAATATTTTACCTTTTATTTTGTTGTAATTTTTTCAACAAGATATCTAAAAATAATTCATTTTAAAGTTCAAATGAAAGTTTTATTAGAAGAGAAATGTTAATATTACCTGATAAGTTGGTTTTTTTTAGTTTTTAAAAAAGTAATAGATGGCAGCACTGTAAGACACATTAAAAGAATTATTTTAAAGGACTTAAAAGACAATATTAAAAGATAATACTAAGCAGCTAGCCATATTAGAAGAAAAATGTTAATATTACCTGATAAGTTTTTTTTTTTTTAGTTTTTAAAAAAGTAATAGATGGCAGCACTGTAAGACACCTAAAAAAAATTATTTTAAAGGACTTAAAAGACAATATTAAAGATAATAAAAAGCTAGCCATATTAGAAGAGAAATGTTACTATTACCTGATAAGTTGGTTTTTTTAGTTTTTAAAAAAGTAATAGATGGCAGCACTGTAAGACACCTAAACAAGAAAAAAATAATTTTAAAGGACTTAAAAGACAATATTAAAGGTAATAAAAAGCTAGCCATAATAGAAGAGAAATGAAAATATGAACTAATATTTATTCACTTTTTAATACTTAAACTTTTTAAAAATGTAATACAAGTAAATAGATTTTAGAGATGCTAAGATGTAATAAATAGATTTTTAGAGATGCTAAAATGTAATTAATAGGGTTTAGAGATACTAAAATGTAATTAATAGGGATTAGAGATGCTAAAATGTAATTAATAGGGTTTAGAGATGCTAAAATGTAATTAATAGGGTTTAGAGATGCTGAAATGTAATTAATAGGGTTTAGAGATGTTAAAATGTAATTAATAGTGTTTAGAGATGTTAAAATGTAATTAATAGGGTTTAGAGATGCTAAAATGTAATTAATAGGGTTTAGAGATGTTAAAATCATACACCACAATTTATTCCTATTGTTTGTTTCAACAGCCATTAATTTCACCAGTGAGTCGACTGCCTGATCCTGAACATGGGAGTATAGAAACCACATGGGTATGTAAACATCCTTCTCATCTCAGCATATCATTTTAAAATACACTTTTTTCCTGAATAACTCGATAGCTTAGCTAGCTAATTATAAATATATTAAATTAATTGATTTAAAACTATGCAAAAGCTGAAAAATTGAATATGCTCCTAGGGATTACCTTTGTTTATAAAATGGTGTCTCTGTATCTCTACAACCAAAAAATGTATATATGACTTGATCCTTTATTTTGCGACTAATTTCAGCGCACTTTATATTTTCATACTTTGAATAGTCAAATAACAAAACAGAAATATTGTAGCCATAAAAAAAATGACACTTGCTCTTATATGTTGTTTGTATTTGTAAATTATATTTGTGTGACAGTGTATCATTTGTTGCATGAAAGAGAACAACAACAACAACAAAAAAATATAGTTAACTGTAAACAAAAAATTTAAAAAAATCTATCTATATATTATTTTCATGCATTTATTTTTAGAAGACAGAAACAAACCTTCTCCCCCAAATTAAACATAAAAAGGAGGGGTGGAGAATTTGGGGTTGAAAGCTTTCATAGCTTTTTTTTATTTTATTTTTTTTCAAATATCTTTATAAAATTTTATTGTTTCTTTTTTGGTCAAGGATTTCTTGCATCATTCTATTAGATGAATCGTGGGCCAATGCATTCTTTATGCTATCCCTATAAATATTTATAGATATATACATTCATACTTCAACTTATTGCTCAGGATAATACTTATAAACATATTTTCACATCTATTTTAGATTCGTTTTTTTTAAAACCTATTACCCTGAGTTAGTATTTAGTTTTTATCGTAATGACATCCATTGCATGCTGATTTTTTCCCCCCTCATCTCTTCCTCGGCCATTCCATTTTATAACTTATATTTATTTTTTTATTGGTTATCTTTTGACCTTTTTCTGCTTAATTGTGAATAATTTATTTACGGAATGGAATCTGTTCATGGCCATACAATATTTTTAAAAAATGTTCTTTTTTTTTTTACTGCTGTACATTCAATATTTAACATGTAGCTAGATAGCTAATGTTTACTTCCTGATATCAGCACTAAAAATGTAGTCCTGTTTTTATCCCTCATTCTAACTTGTAGTTTAGTTAGCTTATATTAATTACTCTGATTATTGCTGTCTTGTTTCTTGTAGCTGAAGAATACTGCGCAGAATGGGGAAATGGTTATATATATATATATATATATATTTTTTTTACAATAAATAAAACATAATTAAAAAATAAAACTCAGCCACCCTGACTGTGACCACCCCCTTAAAATGACATAGATCTCTGTTAGCAAATGACTTCCTCCTCTTTGTGAACAGCAGCAGCGTTCAAGCTCCCCATCCAACATTAGGCACTCGAAGCAAAGCTCTGTCCCTTCCTTGGCTTCTAGCACTGCAGGGGAGAGCAACCTAGCCGAGATGCGAGGTGCTCAAGTGACAAGATCCAAGTCTGATGTAGCCACCAGGAATAAAAAAACATCTATTTTCTATGTCGGCAGCCATGGCTACAGTGATGAGGTAGTTGGTCCCTTAGAATTTTTTTTTTTTAATTTCCTGTTATTTTGATTATGTATCACTTTACTCACACACCCTTTAGTCGATACACTTAGAAACGGGCATTAAATTTACTCTTAGGCATACTATTTTTCATTAATTATTTTTTTTTGTTTGAAATGGGGTAAGGGGGAATGTTTGGGAAATCCCAATGCCTTATTTTAGCATACCAATGAAAATTACCTCACCTTAATGCTGGAATATAAAAAAAAATAAATAATACATTTTAAAAGGATGGTTAATTTTTTTTTACCACATTCAATCAGCTAAATTATCCAGAATATTTTTTTCAATGGGTCTCATCGTTAACAGGGGAAGGGGAATGTAATTATAATGAAATAAAATTATCGAATGAAAAATGAAATAATAGTTAGTGGAATAACTAGCTAGTCAATATAGTTTTTTTTAATAGCATATTTGCTGTGTCCAAAGTTTAGGACTTATCTAGATACTTCTAAGTTTTGCACTTTATTGGTATTTTTTTTTTGTAGTTTCTATCTAATTTCCAACACTAAACTTGAATGCTATTTTTAGTCTATTTAAGGAATCTTGATGTATAGCTTAACTTTTAAATAGCTTTGACTTGCAGTTAACCTCCTGCTGTTTATGTGTGTGTGTGTTTATTGTGTATATGTACTAAGACACACACACACACATACTCGCTCACATGCTCACATATATTTGTTTGAGTATTGCCATATTTAGGGGGGAAAAAAACCAGTCCCTTTTTTCTTAGCTTTTAAATAGGATTATATATCATTAGTAGTTTCATCTTTTAGAATTAATAAAGTGTCTGCAGGTATTGTCAGAATATACACTTCCATGTATACCATCAGGAAATTAGCATGCTCCCCTTAAGATTTCTGTTTAGCACTCATGTAAAATGTTATGGGAACCTCTCACATAATGACCGCAATACAGAGTTTATTTCTGCAGATTCTTTTTTTTTTTTTTTTTTACATTGAAATGAGAAACATTGAATTCTTATTGACATTAGTGATTCAAGGAAACAAGTCATTCATTAGTTTCTCAAAATGCATTTTAAAGAATAAAACATTTTAATGAATGACCATACATTAAACAATAGTTCAACTACCATAACAAAATGGCAGATAAAGTTGATGCACTGGCTAACCCAGTAGATCTATTAAAGTATGTTTTTTATATTTAAACGATTGATTTCACCCACTATTCAGCTAACTCATTACAACTTTTTATCCCTAAGCATATTCATCTTTGCAAGTTTGAGACACTGTGATTCTTAATGTTCTCTTTATCTAGTCATACAGAGAGACTTTTTGTTCCTTTTTCTTTTTTTTTTCCAAATCGTCATTACTATGATGACTTAAATTTGTTTCATACTTTGCTAGGCATATTTTTTTTTATCATACTTGTAAAAAGCATCATAATCTCTTGCACTTTATATATTCATTAACATCCAATACTTTCCTGTGTGCTCACTAGTCAATTTGTACTCATCTCTTTTGTCTTGTATTGGTCATGTACTGAAGATTTTCTCATCTTTTTTAAGGTTTGACAGCAGCAAGTTTGCTTGTCGTCATATTTCTTTTTTTTTTTTTCGTTTGTTTGTAGATCATCAAATTTAATAGCATGAAAATATGGTAGAATAACGTACAGTAATAAAAAAAAACATTTTTCAAGTCAGACATTTTTTTTTTTGTGGGTATGTCTTTAACTAAGGTGTAAAAAAAATCCTTTAGGAGCTCTTCACTTGGTGATCCCAACAAGTTCTTGAGCTTATTAAGAATGTTCGTAGCAAAGCATAAAATTATTAGTAATCACAGGAAGAAAATGTATCATCCCAGTACCTCGATTACTTCTTGTGAATGTATAGTCCTGACTCTGCTAGCAGATACTTAGTTCATGATTTATAAAAACGCAGTGGCTACGGCACCAGCCGAAACCATTATATTAGGGTATAAGGAACATGGCATATATAATTTTTTTTTTTTTCAGAATTTTTTTTTTTCAGAATTAGGGATAGGGTTAGGGTGTGGAGCAATATTATCTATGGCTGGTACCCGAATTAAAAAAAATACGGGTTCTGTCGGACCGAACCGTAGCCACTGCATTATAAAAATCTGTTGCCCCTCTAGTTAGGTGTCTCATAGACTCTTCATTACCCCCCACACTGTCTTGTGTTTCCTTTTTTTTTTTTCCTCCCTCTCTCTCAGCTCTCTATTTTAACTCCCCAGGCCAAGAAACGTTATTTTCACCTCAAAAGGGTAATGCAATCTTTCCCCATTTTCATCTTTCTGCTTGCTTTGTTGTTTTTATTTTGGTCTGTCATTAAAAAGAAGGAAAAAAAAGAAATTTCCATACGTTATTATTTTTTTGTTTTGTGTTTCGTTAAAAAATTTTTTAAGTGTTTTATTTTTCTGTTAGCTGTGTTTTTTTTTTTTTTTCTAATAAGTTCAGTCTAGAGGTGCCGGGCATTAGATTGACTAACATTTAAAATACTTTTTTTAAATTTTAATTTTAACCACTTGCTTTGTTGTGCTTATTATTAAATCCAGGGATTAAATTTGAAAAGTATTCTTCCGTTCTTTCTTTTATTTTTCGTGAACTGCATACTCCTCTTTATTTACTTATTTGAAACGTTGACTGGATTATAGATATCTTTAGATTGATGAAACTTAAGGTGATCGTATAAGTCTACACATTTTAAAAAATGACATTGAGAACTTTTTTTTTTTACTATTACTTTAACAGAAACCAGATAACCTTGAAGTGTTTTCAAAATAAATACTGTAAAAATCTGACATGTTTTTTTTTTCTTCAAATTTTTGAAAAGTGCTGATGATTTTGAATTTCATTTTTCTAAATGCATTTTTTTTTCTCAATAGATGAAAGGATTTGTTTGACAGATTTTTAAATATAATTGCTAGAGTACATTTAACAAATGACTTCTCACACAAATTAAACTAATACTTTGCCAAATGGGTAAATGCTCTTGTGGCTGTAAGACAAGTTGTAAACTAAGAAATAGGAAAAAAATCTCAGTCAGTCTGTTGTGTTATATTTCTGTTATTGTTGCTATTTATAATTATAATTTCAATCACTGAGATTTTTTATTTGAAAATAATACCAAAGAAGGGATAGGGTCTAAGCCATTTTTTTTTTCAATGGATAGCCCCCACACCCACGCTTTTTTTTTTTTTGCCGACACATTTTTCAACCTTTAACATTATTCTGCATTAAATGGGCATATCATTTTTTCAGATACATATAATTTGGTGGGAAATGTTTTTAAAAATTTGTGCTTGCATTTGATTGTCTTGAATTTAAGGTTACATTTCAAAATCTGAATCCTTTGGCCACTCTTTTGCTTTATCGTAAGAAATTATTGTCAGGAAATTACAGACGCAATCATGAATTTAATTTTACCGCTACAAGCCTTATACATTGGTGTTAAAATTTAACAACAGACCACTGGCTTGAAATAATTTAAGATGCATGCTTTAATTAACAATGGCTAACTTCTACCCTGATAAATCTGTCAATTTAAAAAAAATGGTCAATTTTTGTATCATTATAAAGAACATACTAAAGGACTAAAAGAGAATCCAGTAAAATGTAAAATATTGTGTGAGGCAAAACTTCAAGTGAGAGTGATGTTTTTGACCTCTTTGTGTCCCTTTTATTTTTTTTTTGTATTCTGTTTTTAATGATTTAATGTATTTATTACAGAAGTGAATTTATTTTATTTTTTGGCGGATTACTTTTTTATTTATTTTTTTTTTTAATTTTTAGTTTTGGGATTAGATTCTGAGGGTTGGATAACTTATGAAAAATTAGAGATCTATTCTTTTATACCTTGAAAAAAAAAAATCTTTATTAAAGGGATACTTAAAAATAAATAAATAAAATTAGATTTGAAGTTTTTGAATTAAAGAGAAAACTTTGAGCATGTTGTTTGATTATATTTGTAAGAAAAATCCAAGTCTAGGTTCTTTAAAATTTTTTTTTTTATCCTAGAATTATTAAAGCTGGGGGGGGGGAGGAGGAGGTGGTGGGTGGGTGGGTGGGGGCTTCATCTCTGATAATATAATGCCATGACAGGTACCTTGGCCACTATATTGTCTGTCTGTCTGAATTTGCACTCAGGTACTGCATCCTGGAATACTTTCACCACACCCCACTACTCCCCCCCCCCCCCAGTCACCCTAAAATCATTACCTAGTGATCACTTGCAACATGATGTTGTATAATTAATCTCAATTAACCAAAAACCAACACACAGCTTGTCACACAGTTTGATGTGGAGCCCCCCCCCCCCTCCTAACAGGCGGCTGTCACCTTACTGCAGCAGCATGTGACCTCAGTGTGTTAAGCCCTGTTGTACATTTCATTGCATGCTGTGTGTTGTTATGTCCCCCCTCCCCCCCCCCTAAACCTATGTATTCTTCCCCCCCTCCCCAGTTTCTTTTTTTTTTTTTTATCTTTCTATTAGCATAGCATTGTTAATTAAAGTAAACACCAAAGTTTGAATTGCTTGACACATGATTTCAACAGCAAGCAAAGAACTAGTTCACAAGCTAAAACCACTGTTGCTTTCTCACATCATTAAAAATACATTCAGACAGGTGGCTGTCCTTTTTTTTTATACCTTTGTCTTTGCATGAGATTAACTGTCAACTTTTGGATAAGTAAAAAATAGTGCAGTGTTTAAATAATGGATCATTATTAGTTAAAATTCTAGCATTTAAGAAATAAAAAATATAAAAAAAATACTAAATAGTCTCTGATGCTGAATTCAGAGATTTCTTTTTCATGGTTAATATTTTTTTTAAGGAGCTATGGTATGTCTAATTTGTTTTCGTCCATTTTATTTTGGTAGCTTTAATCTTTTGTTAAGTATTAAGAATTGTTTTGTTCAAAAAAAGGTTACCTTTTTTGAAAGTTAGTTTTTTAAATTATATGTTTTATCAATTTAAAAAAAAAAATCATTTTTTTTTTCATTTCTTTTGCATTTACAAATTTTGAGCTAAGCATTACATGAAAACACTCTCCAAACTTTACTAGGTTTTTTTATTATTATTATTATTATTATTATTATTAGCATTTATTGCTGACACCCCCCTCCCTCTACCTTCGCCCCATTAAACCATCCTTAGTCTAACCAAATATTTCCCACTATTCTATGTATTGAACTTTTGTTCCTTGCTATGACCCAGCTTATATTCTCTGTTGACTTTTGCCATACTGGACATCTCAGTGAGGTATGCTTTTTTTTTCCCCTCTGTAAACATTGTTTTTTTAATCTATACATTTTTTTTTTATTATTCCCTCCCTTGCAGGCATCCTCTGTGCCAACTACAATAATAGATTTTGGGAGTAATTCTGACTCTCCGCAGACCAGCCCCAGCATATCGCCAACTCCTAATGATCCCCACAGTCGGCACAACGGTCAAGACTCGGGGGTAAGTTGTATGAAAACGGGGCTAATAAACATCAATTGAGTGATCCATCAGACTGCGGCCACTACATATTGAAAGATGAAAATTAAAATTTTCGTATTATATCATTGTTTACTACCGTCAGAATCAGTGTCAAGTGTTTGACCTTTTATTATCAGTAGCGCCTTTTAACCCATCTTGTACTCTTTACCAGTGATTCTCAAAGTGTGATTTAAAGTGGGCTGCCAGAATTTTTATAATTCATTAATTGGGAATATAAAAAAAATATTTTAGCTTTTTTTTTTTTTTTTTTTTTGCTTTTTTTCATAGGTGGGTCGTGAAAATCGAACAGGTTTCATTGTGGGAAATGGAAACTTAGAAACCATTTCTCTATACCAGTGTTTCCCAAACTTTTCCGCATCCACGTACCCCTTTCTTGTTTTTTTAAGAGCAAGCACCCCTCGTTGAAAAAAAAATACACACTTAAATAATAAACATCAAATTATTTTTTATTTTTTTAATACATTAGCAAATAATAAATAATGTACAAACACTGCAGTTCATTCACAATGAATAAATAAATTAAAGTTTTATTATAACATTCATTATAATCAATGAGAAGGATGAAATTGTTTATGTTGAGACAGCAGATCATCATAATTTGGTTCCCCTTTGGTTGTTAATTTAAATTTGAGAAGTGATTCTACATCCAAAAGCCTGTTACTTGTTTTTTTTTTTAACTTAACAACTTCACTTAGATATGAAGTTAGTAAAGGCAAGATGTATTTCAGGACTTTCTCTGTTAAAACTTGATACACATCTTGAATTTGCAAACAGAAGAATGGTGTTTATGTACACGAATCCTTCTGAAGCTAATTCCAACAATTGTTCCTCTTCTTTTGTAAGTGATAAACCAACCTTCTGGCATATATTTTGTACTTATTTTGAATACTTTTGTTCAAGTCAGGAAAATATTCTATGAGGCCTACTCTAAATACTGTGTTAAACATCTCAGAGTATGAGAATTAATTTTTACCATCCAAACTCGTTATAAACTGAGTTCACTCCTTCGTTACAAATTCACATTTTGCCACAGACTTCATTTTGGTATGGTAAGATTAACTTCATGTTAAATAAGGAAACAATGAAATTTCTTTGCCTTGCAAATATGAGTTGAGACTATTCGAAAAAGAATATATCTTCTAGGTTTATCAATTTACAGAGCCTTTCCCAGTTATGTAGAGAGCTTAAACAGGTCAAATCAATTATTGGATTTCATGTTTAAGTATCAATAATTGTTTTAGAATTTTCCCTCAAACATCGGTATGAGAAAGAAGCCAGTATGAGTACTGCCCATTTCTCAACACAATAGTTAAAATGTCGTGCAGTCAAGGGGGACATCCAGAACTTTCATTAGTAGATCTGCGGACACTTTACATGTCGCCAGCCAAAGCCTCTCTGTGTATACAGCAATGTTTGGATATGAGAGGGTTAACATTCTGAATTCTTACAAAGAGCCCTTTATAAATTCAGACCACGCTTTTCACTCCATCAGTGCTTATTACAACACATTTATTTTGGTCAATTTTGTTCTCTTGTTTAATTGTATTTGTAATATTTAAGATATCTTCTATCGTTTAAGACTTGGTAAAGGCTAGCAAAACGAAATTCGTCATGAATTTCTGTGTCTGTTGCGTATCTAACAAACGGCATAAGATTGGCAAATTTCACTATATCACGTCATTCATCGACTTGTATAAGCACAATAGCTGTATTTTGCAATGAAAAGTATGCTGCATATATTTTGTGACATCCTGTCAAACCTGCATTACTTTTTGAGTCTCTCAAACCCCTTGTCTTTCCTCTTCCTCCTCTATCTCTTCTTTCGCTGGCATCCCTTACCTGCTCGCTTTTGTTTTTTAAGATCCTTTTGTTCTTATTAGTTCATTCCGTTTCCGGAGGGGAGTATCTCAAATTAGAAATTATGGTAACAATATTACCATGCGCATCTTTCAAGCGTTTTCAACACTTGTCATTTTGTTAATCTGTAGCCGAAGTTCGTGGCAATACTGTAAGGAAGATTTTTTTTTTGACCAATTATTACTTGTTGTTTTTTATGATTTAGATTTCCTCTCAAAGCTTAGGCCCTTGGAACTCTTTGTGACTTCTATGGGTATGCGTTCCACACTTTGGGAAACACTGCTCTATACCATCAACAATTTGGCAGTCCCCCCCCCACCCCAATGCCCCCCCCCTCCCTGCGTCCCCACATTCTCTCTCTTTCAACCCCAAATGCTTATGTTCATGTATGAATATGTACTTGTGATTTCATTGAAGATTCTTCATAGTAATGATCTGACTAATCTTAAGTTTTACTTTGTGTGTAGGATATCATGAACAGAGACATTATTACTATTGATGATGAGGATGTACACTCAGATGATGACCAGGTAACTGATTTTGAAAGTATATTTTTGTACCCAGCCATGCCATGGTACATGTATTCTTTTATTGCAAAGATGTTTAGATTATTATGAGAGTTACTAGTATTACATACACTGTGTGTTAAGTTTTATGTAGTATTCAAGCTGTATAATTTGTCATTAGCCAATGAAAACAGTTTTGCTTTTTTTTCCCCCCCATTGTTTTTTCTTGATGCTTTGTTTATCTGTTTAGAAGTAATATTTTAATGTCAAGCTATTATTATTGTCATAGTTTGTTTTTAGCTAATGTTTTTTTTTTTAGCTTGTGGATATCCAATGCATCATATATTAAAGTTAATGCACTGATATTAGAATGGCTAGTAACTAGTGAAGTAGCTAGAATGATCTAGGGGAAATTTTTTTTTTTTTAAGTGATTACTGGGTTTTTTTAATGTCATACATGAGAACTGACAACCCAATTTGCCTTTTTGTTTTTAATGTCAGGGGTTATATAAATTATACTGAATAATTTTTTGATGGCCATTATTAAAAAAAATAAATAAAGGTTATAATTGAGAACAATGAAAATCAATGCAGCAAATTAAAACCATTCATTGATCACAGTGTTGCCAGATTGCATTTACTTAACGCACAAAAATGTCCAAAAATGTTTTGTGCTACATTTTTTAATGCTCCTTACTACATAACTCATCCATTGAATTTTTTTTTGTTTAATAATTTATTTTTATTCCCCCTATTCACTTGCCAAATAGTTATATCACGTTGTGTTTGAGCTTTTTAAGTGTTTCCTGCATGTGATTAGTATGTCAGAGTCTTTGTTTACAGTTACTGACCGTCAGTCCCTGGGTAGGAGGAAGACCGACAACTCCGATCGTGACTAAGATAACTGGCCCTGAGGTTATACATTAGCTGCACTTGTATCGTAGTGCTCTGTAGAGCGTCATAGCACATTTATTTCTTGGAGATTTGCCAGTAGTCTGCAGTTTTCATTATGGATGTTACTTTTTGAAAATCTGATTTAAACAAGACCTTTATTTTCTTGTCTTGTATTTTATTTTAAGAGATGAAAAATGAAATTAAAAAAATGTTTGCAGTGTTTGGGGAGGATGTTTCACCTGATTTTGTGATATTTAATTTTGACCGATTCTTTGAAACTGCTGGCTACTGCTGTACAGCCAAAGATAGATGTGTTAACAAGCTGTATATGATATATCGATATATCTGTTCATAAATACATATGAATTTAGCAGTAGAAATCTCCCTTTTATGAAAACCCTGTGGCATTGAAAAATTAACACATACTAAAGTCCTCTTTTTTTTTTTTCTACAACTTTTAAAGAAAATTTAATTAATACTTCTAATCAATGCAACAATGGACCTCCTTTTATTTTCATGTTCAGATGGTTAAATTAAGAAAATAAATGTATGCAATGAGTAATGAAAAAGAGGGAAGCTTTGGAAGGTCTAGGTACCTAACATAAGTGCATGTTATAAATGATGCAGATAAATGTATATTCATCATTTGTTTCTACATATTTTAAGAATCAGTTGGGCGGGGTGGAGGCAATATATACATGATACAATTATCTTTGAAATTGAATTAAAGTTTTTGTATCTCTTAAGAAGGTTTGTGTTGTTTATTTTGAAGCATTCTCATGTGCATGTGTATCTAATCATAGCTACTAAAACTGTGGGGCAGTGGTGTTTAGTCTGATGCTATACTAGTGTACAGGGATGTGCTTGCCTTAAACGACCATCCATCATGGGCCTGTGGTGTTGGGGACAAAAAAATAAATTAACCCATGAGGACTTACTAATAAAGTTCAATTGATAAAACAAGTGATAAACGTGATTTATGAGTGCAGGTGAAAATGTGTATCAAATAAATTTACTAATTCAGTCAATGTTGTGAGCGGCCTATGAGAGCCCACTGCTTTTCTTTTCCTCTGCTCGTCATGGGTTTTTTATGAGCCTGCACGTCCCTGATTAAGAGTATTACAATACATTGTACACTGATTATAAATGTACTATATATTATAGTTTGAATAGTATTTGCTTATTCTCATCTGCTAAATTTTGGTTTTCAGTGGAAAATGTCCTCTCATTATTCTTGTAGTTTCATCAGTAGTTAAATGTCGAATACATATTTTAAAATACTGTGACTAATTAAGTCTTTTTTTTTTTTTAAATATCTACTAACAATAACTTTGTCTAGCTTTAGCCATTCTATTGTATTCTATAGATTTCATAGTTTCTCATAGTTTGTAAAGATTTTAGATTGTATGTAGCTATTTTTTTATTCTTAATGTTACTGATTGATTTTTTCCTTGTTTAGTATCTAGCTGTGTTGTATGACACCAGTAAATAATCTAGTACAAAAATAGCTGTTAACTGATTTTCAATATTATTATTTACTCTAATGCAATGAATCAAATTGTGCAATGTTTTTTTTTTTTTTTTAAAGTCTGATTGGGGTCGCACTTATCTCAGTCTTACAATTAAATTGTATGATAAATAAAGACCTTTTTTTTAAAATATTTTTTGTTTTTTAAATTCCCAGATGAGTGACCCGGGACCATTTGCAGATATCAAACTCTTGGAAAATAAACCTGCTCACATGGCTGTGTTCCTCAATTATCTGTTTCAAAATAGTGATCCCTCTCCAGTGGTAAGCTTGATCATACATTGAAACTGGCTATTATTATTATTTTTTTTTTCTATGGGTGGCTCATCAGCCCTGATTGGTGCACAGCAGGTCACTTCAGAGACTCCCAAGTCACCCGGTGTCTCCATCTCCATTGCATTCTCATCTTCGGTGGAGATGTAGTGAGAGCAACTACAAAAAAATCTGTCCCATTTGTGGACTTTATAGGATCAAAAGATTAGCACTTCATCCTTTTAATGAACTATGATTTTAATCTGAAATAAATTATTGATTTTAGTAGACGCTAACTTAACATTTTTTGCTTGAAAAGCTGTGAGTAATTTTTTTTTTACACAAATTTAACTCAAATTGATATTTAAATTTATTTTCTTCAGCTTTTCCACATCATATCAGACCAGTTCAGCCGCTGCACAGCCAGCACTAAAGACCTGAAGAAGTATGCATATGAGATATATTCCACTTTTGTTGCCCAGAGAGCTGTAAGTCCGTCAAACTGTGCATGATTGATTCTGATGTTATCATTCAAATTTTCTGCGTAAATAAAATTCAAATCAGAGATGAAATCATAACTTTCTGTGATTTTGTCGGTGGTGGCAGATGGGGCTAATGATCAGCTGCTTAAAAAAAATTTGAAGGGAATGAAAACAATTGAGGGTTCTTGTAGAGTTATGAAATAAGTAAATTTAAACTGTATTTTTAGTACCATTGTCACCAGTACTGGTTTAGAGTGTTATCAGTCTTTTTTTATGTGACTGAAGTTATAATTAAGATAAGAAATTCAATCATATGATTTAATCATCAAAAAATTTTGTTTGCCAAATTATTCTGGACATTTCTTTATTATTAATTTATATGGATATAGGATGTAATGTTATGATTGATGGGATACTGATTTTTTTTTTTATTCACCCTGCAGCCTCTGAGTATATCAGTGGATGACAATTTAATTAGCCAGATGGATAACATTTTGAATAAGGCTGACAGTGACACCGTATTGAAGACGATGTTCCAGCCTGCCAGACAGTCTATACAAAATGAGATCAGTGAACTTTTGGCAGATTTCAGAAGCAAAAAAGACCTAGGTAATTTCTCAAACATCTCTTGAAATATATGTTCATATTTCTATGCTGTTTATCTAAGTTGGTTCAGGCTTTAAGCTGCTTAAACCATCCACTTGTGAATCGTTCTAAAACAAGTCAATTTTTTTAACACCCTAGAAAAATGTGCACCTGCCTGTCAGTGCTAGATTTAAGAAAAAACCAGTGCCGGGGATAAAAAAAAATTTCTGCACTGCCGGGGATAAATGTCTATGGTTTCATCCCCGGCAGGGATAGATTAGGTAAAGCAGAGCTGGGGATGACAGTTCTCAGTGCCGGGGATATCCCCGGTGGTAAATTGAGCCTCGCTGCCTGCGCTAAATATATATTAGTTTTTTTACTATCTGCTCTACAGGGATGCTTCACTTTTATGGAGCAGGTCAACTCCATGACAACATGGACAGATCTCAAGAAATAAAAGCTGCAGAAGAGACACTGGTTCCTGTGTTGAGAAATCTTGGGTAAGCAGTGCACTGACCTTACCTATATCCATAGACAATAACTAATTAACAAAGTAGGTACAGAGCTGTTATTGTCATGAATGACCTAGAGGCTAGTTATCATGTGCTAATGGTTATGGAGAAATAAGTTCCATGTAATGTAGAAGGAAGTATGAACAGTACAGTTGCTTGTCAAATATTAGCAGAGTAATGAATTAGTGTTGAGCTGAAAAATGTATTGAATTTTAATAACTTTCAATGAAGTCAAATCATTATTAATATAAATGAATTAAAAATAATTTCTATTTATTTGGGGGCTCAGATTGGGAAAAAAAAATTCTTTTTATTGACTTGTGGGCAATTAATTTTTAAATAAATGACAAAGACAAATTGTGGGGGTGAGTTCCAAAACCTGCTAAGTACAAAATTTTCAAAAATTGAGTTATCATACTCATTAGCTTATTTCCCTATATTGGCATATATTCTTGGAGTGGTTAATTCCAAAAACTGTTAAATACCGTTTAAATCACCGCTATTAATTATTATGATAACTCAATTTTTGAAAATTTTGTACTTTGCAGGTTTTGGAACTCACCCCCTCAATTGTGCCAAACATAAAAAAAGTTCACATGTTTTTGATTTTCTGCCTATATTGCTGTTCCTTTTAATCAAAGTCAACACACTGCCCATTTAGTTTTTTTGTTTTATATCAATGCAAAGATATTGATGTATTTCCTAATCTACCGTGTGTTATATTATGTATATTATGATGGGATTTCAATGTAGCTTGTTGGAATTCAATGGACTTTTTTTTTATGACTATTGAATATATAAATTTTTTTTTTTCACTTTAAAAATAAAAATAAATTTATTTTAGAGAAGACAAAATTTAAAAAGAAAAAATCATTATCAATTTATAAAGGTTGAACATTTTGTCAATTTAAAACTTTAATCCATCTAAGTAATCATAATAATTTAGCCTCTTTAGGAGTCTGTTACTTAACACAAAAATAATATACCAATATCTTTTAGTTTTTCTCTAACCAGACTGACACAGAGTTATAACTAACTACATCAATTTCGTTTATACTCTTTCATTAGCTGAATATTTTTATTTCTCTTTAGTTGATTTTCTTTATTTGTGATCATGATTTATGTTTATCGGAATTTTTCATTTTGTGATTTTTATTATTTAGACTTGAGGACAACACTCGTTTGGAAAAAGACCAGGCTACTGTATGGGCTTTCGCCACATTCCTTCGTTTATGGGTTGGTCCCAAATCTTCTTCCAATAGCGTTTTGGACAGAGTTCAGACATTCATGATGAAAGAGAAGAGAAGTATTCGAATTCCTGGACGTTCTAACAAAGCCAAAGTAAGATCATTGTGCAGTTCATTCAGTCTGTATTGTTTTTGTACGGATGTTTTTTTTTTTCTTTCATGTTATGATTGTATGTATGAAGATAGATTGCCTCAAAAAAAAAAATCCATTATCTGTAATTTAATGAAAGTCTGCAACTATATTTATATCTGATTTCTCGAATGGTTGTGTTTTTATTTGAAGGATAATTTTTTTCGCTGCATCTCAAAACGAAGCCCACATAGATTGGTGGAAAAAATGCAGATTAGTATAGAAATTATGAAAAACCTGATTGTAAGGGTGTTAAGAATTCTCGTTTCATTCAGAAACATTAAAATATTTTCAATGGTTGGGTAATTATTTTGGCTAGAATCTTAACAAAAAGAATTTTTTTTTCAAGATGGCCACCAAAAGGTTTTTTTTTTCTTTTTTAATTTTTTTTTTTCACTACATTGTCTTATTTATATCCTTTTCAACCCATGTGCTGCAATTTCTCTGGAATGGGAATAATTTTCAGTTAGATTTTTTTAAAAAGTATTTTTGCTTGAGAAAAATAGTTAATGTCCCAATGCTTTGAAGCAAAGAAATATTTAACTATATTCATATTGAAGAAAACTAGTAATAGCTATTATGAGAAAATGTTAAACAGTTAATTTTAACTCTTCATACTGCTGGTGATTGTGCATTTAACTGAAATAGCCTTTTTCTTATTTCTATTAGGACGTAAAAGGCCATCAATTTACCCTGCAACATTTCTGTGTTACAACCAACTGCAATATCTGTGGTGAACTGATTTGGGGTGTTGGATACCAAGGCTATCAATGTCTCAGTAAGTTATGTGGCCATCTTTAGCCGAGTTAGTTGTAACTGGACATCAGAGAAAGGTCTTGGCTTAAATGCTAAACAGTTTAAAATTAATGTCGCCAGCTTGTTGATTACTTTCTATCACTTTCTATTTTTTTTAGTATATTCGTTTTGTTAATTTCACTTAATACATGTAATAACAATTATAATGGCCAATAATAAACAATGGCTAATAATTCTGTAATGTTAATCATGCATCACATTAATTATAAATATTTCTGTTAATGTTAACACATTTATATGTAATGTTTATCTTTTACTAAAATACTATTAGAAGTCATGATCAGAAATATAGAGTTCTGCATTTTTCTTTGAACAAATTATTAAAATTGATCTCTTTGAAAAAAAAAAAAAAAATTATTATTCCATTTCTTTCAAAAAGCTTGCAAAATTCCTTTACATAAGCAATGTGTTGACAATCAAGTTGAGTCTTGTGGAGGAAAGGTAAAGAAGAGAGACAGACCAATATCCAAACCTTTTCCAGCACCTAGGAGGCCAATTGGTTCAACAGGTTAGTTGTTGAGGCTATGCACAGTCTGTTAGACAAACCTGTCATATGAATAGTTAAATCTTATACAGGATATGGAACATCTTAATATATGTACGCATAAGCCTGATCACAATTTAATGACAAGTTCTGGTTGTTACTCATAGCTAAAGGCAAATATTCTTTAAGTGTTCTTTTCCTCTTAGGGTATGCCTATGAGACTTAAAGTGCATTACATGAAAAATCTGCATGCTGTAAGATAGCATCTTTTTTGCAGTGTCACATTGTGATTACATTTTTTTAAATGTATTTTTGGGCATGCATGACTGAACCTGTACCAATTGTATGAGGCGTGAAAATGATGGCTATGTTGTGCTACGTAATGAGGATAAGAAACAAGGTTTTGCGTGTGTGTGTGTGTGTGCGTGCGTGTATTCTAATTGGGGCTGTAGTGGAGAGAGCCTGAAAGTGAACTGGATAGTCGGGGTATAGTCTGAGTTTGACAAAGTAGTATTTTGATATTGTGAGTAGTGGCTGTTTGTTGAAAGGTTTGTGTATTTCTAAAGGACACTCTCTTTTAGTACTTTTTGAATGGGTTTTTTTATAGGGTCTTTTAATAAGAAATACTTCCTGGACAAGCACACAAAATAATACGAGAACCAAGCAAAGTATTAAAGAGTCTGTGCAGCTCCCTTCTCTTCTCGCTTTCAAACTAAATGCTGAATTTCCATCTCTTTACATGATGAGATCTTACTTATCTTGATCACACATCAGACAAAAAAAAACTTGGGGCAGTTTTGTAGTGTGTGGTGACACTAGCCTGCGCTAGCCATAGGCTCACCAAGGAGGCCATGATGGTTGCTGCCTATGTGTCACGGTTGAGCAGAAAGCAACTGGACATGATTGATATTAGAAGCTTTGAAAACAAAACTGCTCCTTTCCAGCCAAGTTGACAACCCATCTAGCTCTGGGCAACTAATGCTTATTAAACACATTGTCACAAAAGAACATGTTTACAGTGTTCATTGTTAAGAGTGACAGTGAATTTTCCTGCCCTTCATGTCTGTGTTATAAGAATTGTGACTGAAATGCACCAAAAAAAGAATTAAGGGCATGGAACAGCTCCATTCCTATTTTTTCGTAACTGTTTTTTTTTTCTTCTAACAAACTAAACTGCTAACTTTATTGTAAGATAGCTTTCCTATTAATGCCTAGCACAAGCTTAAGTGTAAATTAATTTTCTCAGTTTCTTCATTTATATTAGGTCAGCAGTCGACAGAGCAGTCAAGACCTCTGTCAGAGATACCAACTCACCCTTATCCTAGAGACTCTGAAGATTTAGGTAGGTCAACACCATGAGACAGATATTGGAACCAGTCTGTAGATTTTTTGTGTGCAAAGTTTCTTCTTCTATTAGTTTTTAATCTGTCTGGAAACTTTTCTCTTAACATCTGAACAAATCTAAATAGAAAACATATTTTATAGAATCTTTTGTTTTTACTCCATGATCTCTGTGTTAATACTGCCCCTCAATCTTGCTTTGTAAAATTAACCTCCAATTGATCTTTTTCTGCCGGAAATTTTCTTTTCTATTTTTTTTTATATCTGTTTGCCTCTTTTTTTTAACCTTTTTCATTTGAAGTTTGTTTAGGTAATTTGGCTTGTGTGTAATGTTTGTTTAGGTAATTTGGCTTGTGTTATGTTGTGAGTCGCATTTATGTTTTTCTGACCTTGCTTGATTTTAAGAACAAAAGATCATATTTACAACTTTTTAAATTTTAGATAAATATGAAAATTACACCAATAAAGAAATTTGTTTAACTTTTTTAATCATCCCCCCGATCCCAAAATTTTCTTTCAATTTCAATCAGTTTAAATCTTTATATCTAGAATAAAAATTGTCAACTTTTTGATTTGCTCTTACCATGGATATACATCGTAAAACAATGTCTCTTCAGTAAGAATTTGTCTAAGCAATGTCAGAACATTACCACTCACCATCTTCGTCGAATGCCTCGTCTTTCTTTTTTTTTATTCGCTATCATTTCATAGCTGAAGTAGAGGCTAAACTTTTTAATTTTCATCACAGAACTTTTTCCCCCAAGTTCCTCTCTCCTTGCAACTTCATCTTTGCATTGTTAGCTGTTGTTTTTGTTTTTTTTAATGATACAAGATAATTAATTTTTTTTTTTACAAATCATGTTTTTTTTTTTCAAGCTTTAAATTAACAAATGTGTAAAGTCTTGCTTGAATTACTGGTTTAAATTGGACAGTTTACAGTTGTAATTTAACCTTATTCCAGCTAGATTTTTTTTTTTTTTAATTAAAAAGGAAATTGTTACCTTGAACCATTTTTAAAATTTATTTTCATTCAAACTGTTTATTAAAATAAACATATTTTAAATTTATTTTTATTTAAATTACACATGTGTTAGTCAAGACAATGATAAGCCAAATCTAAGAATTTTAATTTCTTTGCATTGAAAATATTACATGTACTACTTTTGGTCAGAATCAAGTTAACCATAATTTTTTTCTAAATGATGTAAGTTTTTATTTTAAATATACATGTTTGCAGACAACAAAATTGAGTAGACTTTACTTACATGTTAAATATTAGTCCAAAGCATTTCCCATGTAAAGTGTTGATCAGTTGCATTTTTTCATTTGTTTTATATTGAGAAACATGTTCTCTGTATATTTTTGGCTTATTATAAATGGATAAGGTTATAAATTGAAGCTTGCTTTTCTGTCCACCTGTTATTACTGCTGGTATTTGCTATTGACAGTCAACATTATATCGACTATACCTGCATTTTTCGGTATTGGACGAATTTGATGTTGGCCTCAATAGCAAATATTAGTACCCTAAAAAAAGTATATATTTGCATGCCTAATATTTTGGTTTGGGCTTTACATATATTTTTATTTGTCCCCTCCCCACGTCCTCTTTAATCCACCCCAAACTTCTTTTTATTCTTTCGCTGTGTCTATCCACACGTTTCTATCGCACCAATCGTTCTTGTTTTTTCTTTATTCCTGTTTTGTTTGCTGATTTTTATGTCTTTAAATATTAAAAACAACCCAAAAAAAATCTCAACTATCTTCGCAATCTGGTCTTCACACTATGTCTTTGGCACCTTGTAACTTATTCTCCCTCTCGTCTTACTTGTACGATCCCATCTGTTTTCCTTCCACAACTTTCTCTTCCCATGACCTGTAGCAAACATCCTTTCCCTTATAGCTGGCCTGCCCAAACATTCGGTAGGATCCATAGTCAAGCGTTACGAGCTGAGTCCAACAGGCCCCGGACCTGGCCCAAGCTCCACTGGCAACAAGCTGGACTCTGAGAATGACAGGTGGGTGGTATTTTAATTATTCTGAATATTTGTATGCAGTTGTCCCTGGCTTGTCACGTTACTAGCTACCAGACTCTACTGTGATAGGTGTTTTTTTTTCTGCCAAGTGGAATTCTGTGTTTATAAATAGAATGTTTTCATATTTATAAAAAGAATGTTTTCATAATTAGCGCATTGAAAATCACGTTAGGATCTTGAGTCACTTTTTCACTGAGCTATCCAATAATGAGACAAAACAAGATGTATTGGGTGTTAAGCATATATAATTTTTTTCTTAAAAATTGAATCATTTATATAGGCTACATACATTCTGGGTAGCTAATATCTTATAAAAAAAAATATGATAAAGTGAAGCCTCGAAAGTCAAAGCTAAGAGACAAGGGGCAACTGTGTTTATTTTAAGTCAAAATATTGAAGAAAAAAAAATATGTAACTTACAGTGTTTCTTGATTTTATCAATACACATATTTTCAGAATTCTAGGTGCTATTTGTTTATTGCAGCAGAGATGTTGAATAAAAGCACACCAGTACTTATTAATAGTAGTAGTTCTGTCGGGTTTCTCTGTAGTAATTTAAAAAAAAAATTTTTTTACAGCTGTCTTCCCACCATGCTCTACCTCTTAACATTTATATATTTACAGCCAATGATTTACAGAAAAAATATTTTTTTTTAAATTACAGAAAGGGTGGTACTGATCTCAGCAGATCTGGCAGTCTCAATAATAAACCTGAGGTTACACTTTTTGTACGTATCATAGGCTCATTAACTATTCCATATGCTCCATTTCTATTCTCTTTCTCTAATCATATCTGTGGGGAATTATTATCTGCCTCTAATTTATGGCGTTATTTTCTAATTTAATTTTTTTTCTCAAATACATTTAAAAACAAAAAAAAAAAAAACCTTTTTTTTTTTGTTTCAGCTGAAAGGAGATGGTCGTCGTACTAAAAGGTTATTATGTTATAATTGTTGTTTTTTTTAAACATCGTCAGTTTTTTTTTTTTGAAAACTAAATTTTATTGCTGTTGTTTCTGTTACTTATAAAATTATTTATTCATAACTTTTATGTCACTTTTTTTTTTAGTGATGTGGACATTAATCCTGAAACTTTTAAAGCAATACAGTCGCAGAGCTCTTCAGCTTCCAGTTCAAACAGGTGAGTTGGTTCTTTGATGTAAGATATTTACAGCAACACCCTTCCCACACTATTAATTTATCAACTTACTTGCTATACTGGATGTTTTTCTAACCTGTCGATAGAAACTTGTTTATTTTATTTTATTAATGCAGCAATATCTCTTAGATATTTATTCAAACAGTTCCTTTTATACCTAATGCATTAATTAATCTACTCAGCGATTTTCAAAGAGTGCAATTCATAGCAAGAACAATTTTATTGGATAATTAGATG
Source organism: Bulinus truncatus (assembly GCA_021962125.1). Taxonomy (NCBI): domain Eukaryota; kingdom Metazoa; phylum Mollusca; class Gastropoda; family Planorbidae; genus Bulinus; species Bulinus truncatus. The sequence goes on along the minus strand of JAGDYQ010000182.1, from coordinate 1,833,578 downwards.
TTGGGTGCAAGCTATTTTCATCGCTCGAAACTCAATTATTTGTTGTGTTTTTATTTTATTTTTTCACTAGGAGCATTGAAAGCCCTATCAATAGCATTGATACAATAATTGATTCCAACAAAATGCCTTACGATTCAGACCTGGATGTAGACACAGAGTTACCTCCCTTGAAGTCTGTGCTGGGGGAGGATGTTTGCAAAAAACTAAAGCCGAAGGAAAAGAAACGCCAGGAAGTGATTAATGGTTAGTAAAAGGATGTATGGTGGTACATCACTTAACTATAGATTACGTTCCTGCAGCTTATGTGGCGTGTTTTGTGATGTAAAACACATAAATTTATAGATTTTTAAAGTGAAATCATATCATCCGCACCGGCTCGATTTTGTGATGTAAAACACATAAATTTATAGATTTTTAAAGTGAAATCATATCATCCGCACCGGCTCGCTTAAAGATAATTGAGAAAACCACTAAAAAAAATAGTGAATAAAGTGGTTAATTAATTCCTTTCCGCACCATTAGCCTTTGACAGTGACTTTTCTTAGCCAGCTTTTCACAATGCACTCCTTATCAATTAAATCTAGTGTAATAATTATATATTTTAAGTATGCATAGGTTTCCTTCATTTAATTTCAAAAGAAATGAATAGTCTTTACAATGATACCATAATTAGTGAAGATAAAAGTTCTAACAAAATTAGCTCAGGTTTGGTAGTAAAGGTAGTTGTTGAAAATAATGAAACATCTAGATTACGCAGTAAAAAAATTGAAAAACCAATAGTACAAACAGAGAAAAAAATCCTATAAAATGTTTTCTACAATCTATTGTGAACAGCATGTACAATTTTCAAACTAATAGAATGAGAAAAAAAAGGTATGAATAACTAATTAAAACCATTTTGAGTGGCCTTTTGAAGGTTGGTAGCTCTGTCAGAGTGGCCTTTTGATGGTATGTAATGCTGGCTGAGTGGCCTTTTGATGGCAGGTAATGCTGGCTGAGTGGCCTTTTGATGGTAGGTAATGCTGGCTGAGTGGTCTTTTGATGGTAGGTAATGCTGGCTGAGTTGCCTTTTGATGGTAGGTAATGCTGGCTGAGTGGTCTTTTGATGGTAGGTAATGCTGGCTGAGTGGCCTTTTGATGGTAGGTAATGCTGGCTGAGTGGCCTTTTGATGGTAGGTAATGCTGGCTGAGTGGCCTTTTGATGGTAGGTAATGCTGGCTAAGTGGCCTTTTCCTATTGGGAAAAAAAACTGTAGGAAAAACAAGCCTTTAACACCAGAAAAATATAATAATAATAAATTCACTTTTTGTACAGATGTTTTTAGTTCAAATGAAAACACTGGGTGCTCTAAATGTAGAGACAGGAAATCGACATTTTTACTTACGGTTAATTTTGCATTTCAGATGTATTATTAGTTTGAGTGGAAAACAAAATGCGCTTCATGGCCTGAAATAAAAAAAATCTTGAAAAACAAAATATGTTAGGAATGACATTATCCAATTCACACCACCTTTATCAATTTTAAAAAATATGTCGGCTGTTTAGGTCTATAAAAATAAAAGAAATATTCTCTAAGATTAAAACGTAGTTTAATATTCACAGGTATTTTTTTTTTTTTTTTTTTGCAGAGCTGTTTTATACTGAAAGAACCCATCTGAGAAATCTAAAGATATTAGATATTCTTTTCAACCGTCCTATGTTGTCTGATCCCTCTATGACTGATTTAGCTAGAGCTCTCTTTCCTAGCATGGAGGAACTTATAAATTGTCATGGTAATTTATGTTTATTTTTTTTATCGTTTTATTTTTGCCATTGTTTTAAAAAAAAAACCTTTGTATTTTTTTTTATACAATTTATTAGAATTGAACTAAACGGAGGAGAAAAATACTTGTTTCATTTTGCCACTTTGCTTTATCTATATATTTTGTAGCAGTAGTTCTGGGATGATGCCAAAATTTGTAATGATTCTGATACAACTAAGGGTTTTTTTCTCTAAATTTCCAATTTTTATATAGAAATAACAAACGAAATAGAACGCTCAAAAATTTGTTAGATTTGGGCGAAGGTCCAAAATAAGTTAGTTAGGGGGAAAGATAAAAAATAACTTTGAATGGGGCAAAGGTCAAATAAAATTTGATTGGGGGCAAAAGAAATCTGAGAAATCAGAAATTTTATAAAATTTTCAAAAGCTCTAATATTCCTTCCAGACACAAATCCTGCCATGACTTATGTCAGTATTGTATGTTTATGTTTGCATTAGTATAGAGTTGGAGGCATTATGGTAGCTCAATGAATGAACAAGGCCGATCTTATACTACTTCTTCACATTCGTCTCAATAAGCAAACAAGGCAGATTGCTGATTCATTATTTTATATATATTGCAAACAAAACATTAAAATTATGACACTAATTGCATTTCTCTAAATTACTACTTCAAATGTAAATTAACCTTCTTTGAAGGTGATAAAAGACTATTAATTAACAATACTACTTCATAGCTCAGAATCCAATTTACAAATAACTAGCACGAGATAAAAAAATCATGACTGCCTAGTACCAAAACCAAAATATATCTCTCTCGACAAAGTTTGTATCCAAGTAAGGAAAAATTCATGTGACGTCAAATAGCAACCAATACGTCACATAGTTAATATTACACATAAACATAATTCATAGTATTTTGAAAAGTGCGGTGCGCAAACTCAAGATTAATAAAAATAGATTTATGAATATCTGCACCAATCCTTCATCCTCTACATCTCCCCTCCCCTCAAAAATGTGCAACATTTAAATATAATATCCATCATTATTTATATATCAACTTCATAAGAATATTCAATCATAATTCATAAAACTCCACAACATTATATAGTATTCAATAATAATCAATGGTACTCAATACGTAATAATAGTCAATAGTATTTAAAATCATTCAATAATAATAATTAATGTTTTTCAAAAAATACTCAACATAATAATACTCAATGTTATTCAATGATACTCTATGTAATAATATTCAATAGTATTCAAAAATCATTCAATAATAATGTTCAAAGTGAACCAATCAATTCTATCATATGTCAATTATTAATTTGACCAATATAAATAACTCCATTAGATAATACATACTCAAAAAAAATTTTTCATGTCAGTACCATCAATATATGTGCCTTATAAATTTTATTATCATTTACCAGTGCCATAACCCTATCAAAACAATTATCTAAGCCATACAATCAATGTACTATCTACTGCGTACCCTATTACATTAGTAATTTAATTCAGTAGTTTAACAAAACTATTTAACTAGTCTAGATAAAATATCAGGTATAAAGTTTTCAGAGCCTTTAATATGTTCTATTTTAAAGTCATAGTCTTGCAGAAGCAAGGACCATCTAGTTAGTTTGGCATTATTTATTTGTTTACCTTTAAAATTGACAAGTGGTTTATGATCTATTAGAACTAAAAATTTTCTGCCCAGTAAATATTTTTGCAATTTGATTATAGACCAAACAATAGCCAGACATTCTCTTTCTATTACTGAATATCTTTTTTCTGTATCTGTTAGTTTTCTACTAAGATATAATATGGGTTTATTTAGATTATTTTCCTTATGCATTAAAGAGGAACCAATAGCAATACTGGAGGCATCTGTGCATAGTACTAATGTCTTATTTGGATCAAAGGCATTTAAGATAGGTGTACTTTTAAAATAATTTTTTATTTCATCAAGTACTATCTGACATTCACCATTCCACACAACTTTCTGCTTCATTTCTTTTTTAGTTAGATTGATAAGTGGATTCATGGTTTTAGTAAAATTATTTATGAACTTCCTGTAATAACTACAGAGACCAATTAAGGATCTGACTTGTTTTTTTGTTTCAGGTGTTTCTATTTTGAGAATTTTACTAACATTGCTGTCTGTTGGTTTTATTAGACCTTGACCTATGTTATATCCTAAAAAATCAATATTACTGTATCCTATTTTTATTTTGTCAGGAGATAATGTCAGATTGTTGTTCCCAAGTATGGTCAATAGTCTGGTCAATGCCTCTATGTGAGTGTCCCAGTCTTTTGTAAATATGCATACATCATCCACATAATGTCTGACATTGGGTAATCCATTTAATATATGTGACATCATTTTTGTAAATGTAGCAGTACTGTTCACTAAGCCAAAAGGCATAACATTCCATTCATAGAAATTATCATGAGTGGCAAAGGCTGTAAATTTTTTTGAATTTTCTTCCATAGGTATTTGCCAAAAACCACGAGTTAAGTCTAAATGTGAGAAAATCTTTGCATGAGCCATTTCATTTGCTAGGTCATCTACATTTGCTAATGGTTGTCTATCTACTTGTGTAATTGAATTAAGTCCTCTATAATCACAACATAGTCTCATTGTCCCATTTTTCTTTTTTACTAGTACAATAGGGGATTTATATGATGAATCAGAATGTCTTATCAAATTATCTTTAAGTAGACCCTTAATTTCTTTCTCTAACATCTCTCTATATTTGTATGGGATTTCATAATATTTAGCCTTAAATGATTTGTCATTGGTCAACTTGATTTCATGTTCAAAATTTGTTGCTCTACCTGGTTTATTAGAGATTACCGAGTTAAAATCAAGCATTAACTTTGTTATTTTTGATTTTGTATCAATAGGTATGTCTGTGCAGTATTTTATTTTTGTCAAATCATCCTGATCATTATTAATACAAGGAATTTCCTTAAGATCAATATCTTCAATTTCTGTTTCATTGGATATGACATTTAAGAAGTACAAATTATCAATTGGTACTTTTTTGTGTACTGTATGTAGATCTAACAAGTTTAAAACTAATGTATTTGATTTTGTAGTATCATTAGTTATATTGCTTGCAATTAAATTGTATAGACTTTCTAATTGATGAAAATTTTCATGTTGACAAATATCTATGTTATTATTTCCTTGATTTATATAATTTCTAACTTGCTCTATAACAATCTTGATAGTATCATCTTCTGTTTTGTTTTTATTAATAGCCCATTTCTGTAATTTGAATAGTTTTATTCCCAATTTTTTCCCAATGAATTTTTATCTGTCCTTAACAATGAGTTTAAATACTTTACTGGTCTTTCAAAACATTTTTTAAGATCATCAATATGACAGTTACTTTCTTTTCCTTCTATATCTAGTATATAAGTAGTTTTTCCTGTTCTTTTTTTTACTTTATATGGCCCTCTCCATTTATTTTTACTATCCTGTGGAAATAAAACATATGCATTATCTCCTGCATTTAATGTTCTTAGTGTTCTGTTTCTATTTTTACCTAGTCTATTCTGGTTGTTACTTTTTTTTAGATTATTTTCTGCAAGTTTGTTGGCATAATTTATGTTATGTTTTATTTGTTCTATCCATACTGAATTTTTTATTCTTTCATCTTCTAAAGAAGGTAGAATATTATTTTTAAAAACCTTTAAGGGACTTCTTGGGTTTGTTCCAAATACTAATTCAAAAGGTGAGAATCCAGTGGATTCATGGGGAATCTCCCGGTATGCAAATAATATAAGTGGTAAATATCCATCCCAATTACTTTCTTGATCAATAATTAATTTATTTAACATTATTTTAATAGTTTGATTGGCCCTTTCTACTGCACCATTAGTTTGAGGTCTATAACGAGGTGCAAATACTTGAGTGATTTCTAACATTTTAGTAAAGGCATGAGTTATTTGAGATGTGAATTGTGTACCATTGTCAGATAAAATAATCTGGGGAAAACCAAATCTAGTGAATATAGTTAATAAGGCACTACAAATATTTTCAGCAGTAATATTTATTAAGGGAATGGCTTCCAACCATCTTGTAGCAAAATCTACAACTGTTAAAATAAACTTATGTCCCCTCTGGGATTGTTGAGATACTGGTCCTATAATATCAATGGCTATCTTATAAAATGGTTTATGGTTAGTGTCCATTTCTTGTAGGGGGCTTTATGGTTAGATGGGTTTTTGTTAAATTTAGTGCATATCTGACAGGATTTTATATATATCTTAATGTCTTTTTCTAGGTTTGGCCAAAAACAATGATTTCTAATTCTATTTAGTGTTTTTCTGTAACTCATGTGTCCAGCTAAGGGACTGTCATGTGTTATTTGTAGTAATTTTGTTCTAAGTGATTGAGGTATTAATATTTGTACATAATCTCTCTTACCTGTAACTTTTCTTACCATGATATCATTTATTATTGAGTATGATGCTTTCTTATTATTCTTATTATTTGTGTCAAAATAATCTAGCAGTGATCCATCTTCTTGTTGTAATTTGATAAATTCTTCTTTAGTAATATTCAATATGGTAAATGTATCCTGATTGTTTATGCTGGGTCTTTCTTCTTGTTTATTCATAGATTGAGCTCTAGTGATAGCGTTAATTACTTGTGATAATTTTTTATGTTCTGTTATGTCATGTTGTGTTTTACTTGTACTATCCAATTCTACCATAATGTGTTTATTTAACTGTTCCTTTTTTTATCTCTGTCTGATTCTACAATAATGCGTTCGTTTAATTGTTCCTTCATTTTATCCCAATTATTAGAATTTTCCTTTGCAATGTTGTATGCTTTTTGTGTCCTATCAGTAGATCTTTAATTATTTCTGATCTTTCATTTAATGGAACATCTATTATATGTTTTTCTACAATATTAATATAGTTTAATATGTGCCCTGCTCCATTCCATCTAGGAATTTTATTTGATGTTTCTACAGTTTCAATAGATTTAATGGAAGTATTTACCTTATCACTATCAATTAAGTCGTTCTGGACAGACTGAAGTGTTTTCTGAACGCTTATTTCCTTACCACTTAACCACTGTATAAATAATTCACTTGAATTGTCTGGTTTGATGTTTGGTATGTTTCCTATAATTAGGGGGCCACAGGTGCTATCATCGCTATTGCTTCTATTTTTCCACTAATCCAAGGTGTATCAATTTCTATTATGCCTTTTTACAGATTTAAAGTTTACGACCATTACCTAATTTGACTTTTTCATAAGTATCTATTATGCAGTCCTCTGAAACAAGTGAGTGATCTACCACCACACAACTGGCTCCTGTGTCTCTAAGACACATGACAGGTTTGTCATTGAGGAAGCAAGGGTAAAATACTAGACTTCCATTATTGTTCAACAGTGCATTTACAGTATGTGTGTTGTTTGTTCTACCCAATGTTCTACCTCTGTCATTGTATTGTCTTGGTGGGCTGTTATTTGGTGATTGTCTCTGTCTCCTATTGTCTTGTCCTGAGTATCTACTAAAGTTTCTATTATTGTTGTTTCTAGCATATTGTCTGTTAGGTAAGTATCTATTATTCTGTATATTATTGTACCCATTCCTGTATTTTAATTTTCTACAATTGGCTATTATATGCCCTGGTCTAGAACAATAGTGACAAATTATATTACCAGGTACACTACTGTATCTTGACTTATTGTTATTATAGTTGTTGTTGTTGTGTCTGATAGCACTAAAGGTATTATCCTTATCTTTGAACATGGGGGTATTCTGATTACTGTCCTTATAATCAGATAGAGCAGAGATAAGGTCTTTTTTACAGTTTACTTTTCTTAATTTTATAAATGAAAATAATTTATCAGAACTAAGATTTAGGAATTTGTCCACTAACATTAGTTCTATTATTTGTTGAGGATCAGATGAATCTATATTTGCTGCCCTAATAAATTCCTTTAAATATTGTTCTATTTTGCTCACATAAGCTGTAGGGTGTTCTAATTCAGAGATAACAGAATTATGGAATAAGTTTCTGTAATATTCTTCAGTCTTGTTGTAGTAGTCTTTAAGTAGATGATGTTTTAGTTCATTATATGGTTTATCTTCAGGGTGTTCTAACATATGTAGGACATTGAGGGCCTCATCATGAAATGCTCCTATCAGGTGTCTGGTCCATTCACTTTCTGGTATTTTGTTAAGTTTAAACTGACATTCACATTTAGTTAAAAATATGTCAATGTTATTGTCCTTGCTATTGTATTGACCCAACTTTAATTTATCATATGTATGGTTTGTTGTTGTTTTTCCTGTATTTTGTTCATGTTCTATTTTTCTTATTTGTACCTCTGCTTCTAATCTAAGTCTTTCTTTCTCTAATTCTATCCTAGCTATTTCCATATTATTTTCTCTATCTTTGTCTAACCTTTCATGCTCTAATTCTATCCTAGCCAGTTCCTTTTCTTTCTCTAAATTGGCAAGTTCCTTTTCTTTTTCTAAATTGGCAAGTTCCTTTTCTTTTTCTAAATTGGCAAGTTCCTTTTCTTTTTCTAAATTGGCAAGTTCCTTTTCCCTTTCTCTATTAATTATTATTTCTTCCCTGTCCAACCTTTCTTTAGTTAATTTCTCTTCTTTTTCAATGTTTTCTTTAATAAATTGTAGGAGTTTCTCTCCTGTTAGACCATATTTTTCACCTCTCCTCTCATATGCTTCCCATAAATTTTCTTCTATATTTTTAACCTCCATATTTATGATTTAAGAAACCCTTCAATGATCAATTAACAATTTCTAATAGATTCAAATAGATTTCAACAATATTGGAGAAGAAGGAAAAAAAAAATTTCACTGGCACTGGTATATACAATTGGCACTATTTAAAATATCACATATATCAATCAATGTTTACATAAATAAATATCCTATATTATATGCATGGGATTGGGATTCAGTGTCCAAAACAATAAATAAATAGAAAATATTTATGAAAATGTATATATTTATAAATTTCACACTACAGGACAAACAATAACTGAATCAGCTTCCTATTAGATGATAGTGAACAGTAGAATACAATGTATGTAAACAAAACGCAGACGTACACTAGACTGAGTTAAATTTAATTACGACGAATTATATACAAACAAATAGGACAATAAATAAACAAACTGCTCAAAAACAACTAAACATTTAAATGATATCAGTATTTTAAGTGGATCCAAATATTATTAAATAATTATCAATTACACTATTGAGTGCAATAGATCCAGATAAAACACTAGCATACCCCTGATAGAACCCCAAACTAGTTAGCCTATATTTGGGTCGCCGCCCTTCCTCCCTTTAAAACGACGAATAAACAAATATGGACACTGAATAATGCATAATTATATGGGGAAGATAAAATTAAAATTTGTTACTTAACGGTTTTGGAGATGTTATCTGTCTTACAAGCTTCCTAGACTGGATGTACATTACACTCGTACTCAGGCGGCCATCTTGGTCCTTGATCTTCGATGTGAACTTGAACTCGTTGACGTCACGAGTTTCTTTATGAATGAGCGCAGCTACTTGTTGATGAAATAGGAACTATACATTCATAGTGTGAACGCATAGGACATCTGACCGGACTGTAGAATGATTTTGTCGCGGTCAGAAATGTCTTCGAGATATGATCTCGAGTAGATGATGATCGTATGCTTTCTGCGTTGACAGAGCTGCAGGCGTACTGGTCTTCGGTCCACTGGATCAGTTCCCTGGTCTGGTCTGCCAAGGAAGGTTCTGGTCTGGTCTGCCAAGGAAGGTTCTGGTCTTCTCTGCCAAGAGTAGTTCTCTGCTGGTAGTTCTCTAGTTCTCACACCGCAGCCACCATTGTCAGTGTTGTATGTTTATGTTTGCATTAGTATAGAGTTGGAGGCATTATGGTAGCTCAATGAATGAACAAGGCCGATCTTATACTACTTCTTCACATTCGTCTCAATAAGCAAACAAGGCAGATTGCTGATTCATTATTTTATATATATTGCAAACAAAACATTAAAATTATGACACTAATTGCATTTCTCTAAATTACTACTTCAAATGTAAATTAACCTTCTTTGAAGGTGATAAAAGACTATTAATTAACAATACTACTTCATAGCTCAGAATCCAATTTACAAATAACTAGCACGAGATAAAAAAATCATGACTGCCTAGTACCAAAACCAAAATATATCTCTCTCGACAAAGTTTGTATCCAAGTAAGGAAAAATTCATGTGACGTCAAATAGCAACCAATACGTCACATAGTTAATATTACACATAAACATAATTCATAGTATTTTGAAAAGTGCGGTGCGCAAACTCAAGATTAATAAAAATAGATTTATGAATATCTGCACCAATCCTTCGTACTCTACAACTTATATTCCAGACTCCCACAAATCCTGCCATGACTTATATTCCAGACTCCCACAAATCCTGCCATGACTTATATTCCAGACTCCCACAAATCCTGCCATGACTTATATTCCAGACTCCCACAAATCCTCCCATGACTTCATTAAACTTTTGAATTTAGAAATAAATCATTATTGACATGCTTCTAATTTCTTCTATTTTGATGGACAGCATCACTCAATGCAGATATGAAAGAGAGAGTGAAAGCTAATCCTCTGGTCAAAGATGTTGGAGATTTGCTATTAAAGAGGGTATGAATGTATACTCAGCGTGATCAGTCTTACATATTTTTTTGTTGTTTTGTTATATTAATACATTTTTATATTCAGTGATACCTTCAAATCTGAACTTATTTGGGAATCTTGACATCCAATGTGTATGCATTCCAAATCAGTTTTTTTCCTATATAAATCAAATAAAATGGGTCAACCTGTCACTGAATCCTCAAAATGTTCAAAATAATTTTTTGTAGAAAATGTTCTCATTTTTAGCGCTAATGTGGAATATTTGAATGGCAAATACACTAAGGTATTATTAAGATTTTTAAATAACACTGAACAAGAAAAGCTTAAATTTAGCATTGAAATAGGTTGATTCACATTAAAAAAAACACTTAGATTAGAAGGAGACTTCTGACATGTGGCTTAAAGGTGGATGAACTTTATGGAGAAGTTCTCAGACAGTTACTAAAATAACAGAACGGATAATCAAATCTGATAAATGGTTGGATTTGGGGGGGGGGGGGGTTAAATTTCTTAGAAATTTTCTGGACGTTCAGATTTGTATGTATGACTGTAACTATTTACCCAGTATTTAAAAGGAAAATAAATCAAGTGACCTGTTTGTAAGTAAAATGTGTCTGATTTTTTTCAGTTTGATGGACAAGCAGGTGAGTGGTTTCGTAAAATCTGTGCAGAGTACTGCAGGAATCAAGCTTTCGCCTTGGATTTCCTGAAGAAGCAAACCAGAAAAGAACCAAAGCTGCAACAATTTCTGAATGTAAGCGCAGCCATAAGCATGGTGCATTAAGTTTGTTTTTTAAATAACTAAACATGGGGAGAGGCATAAAAATTTGTCTACATAAGTTTTAAAGAAGACTTTAAATAAGTGTTGAATGTAGACCTGGCTGCGGTCAAAATTTTTTGTGATCTTGATAAAAAAAATTTGATACTGACGATAGGCTCATACATTTTTGTTAACTTAAATAAAATTAGACTTAAGCGGTATTAGAAATAGTACATATGAATTTTCTCTTTTGCATATAAATAATACTGAAACTTTAAACAAAAGCATTATTTATTTTTTAAACCTTTCTGTCTGAGCTTATTGTTGCTTGTATCCCTCTTACTTTCTGTATTTAGGAATGTGAATCAAATCCATTGTGTCGACGTCTGCAGCTAAAAGATTTAGTGCCTTCTCAAATGCAAAGGTTAACAAAGTATCCATTGTTGATTGACAATTTGTTAAAGCACACCCTGGGTAAATAGAATTTGATTTTATATTTTTATTTAGTCGATAGGTGCCTGTGTGGACATTTTAAGATGAGCACATTTATGAGAAAGCCTTACCTTTATATTAATAACAAACTATAAGCAGTTTAGGATAAGTTCCACTCCACTGATGGCTTAAACCTTGTATGCTGCGTATTCCATGTTTCCCTGTTTTTGTTTATCAGCCAGCAGTGAAGAACACAAAAGGCTGGAGAGAGCACTAGAAAGGTGTAAACATATCCTGGGTTATGTGAACATGGCAGTCAAAGAGTGTGAAAACTACCACAAGTTGAAAGACATTCAGAAGAGACTAGACAGAAGGTCAATAGAAACCTCCACGGATCCAAACTTGGCAGATGTCAAGGTATGGAATTGTAACAGTTTTTTTTTAAGTAAATGATGACAGACAAAGGAATCCAGAGAGTTGCACAAAAATTTGCAATTCCAGTTTGTTTGTTTTTTAAAATATACAGCATTTTAACTATTTCACTGACAACACCAATTATGTTACATCTGAAGCTGTTTTTGTTTTATATTTTGATAATTTAAGAATGTTTGTATTGGGATGATATCAACTAAATTAAATGAAATAATACTTATTGATATTGCAGCTCAGATCTATAAGGGTAGTGACTGATATGCTAATTTTATGTGTGGAACAAAGAGTAATTTCTTTTAGATATGTTAAGTGTAGATGATACTCTGCTGTTAAATGCTATCTTGCCTTTACAGAATCTAGACCTGACCTCACACAAGTTAATATTTGACGGCCCTCTCACCTGGAAGCTCCGATCTCACCGCACTGTTGATCTCCATGTTTTATTGTTTGATGACAAGCTTGTCTTGTTGCAAAAGCAAGATGAAAAGTGAGTTGTTTCTTACATCAGTTAAAAATTTGATGAAACTGTTTTACAGTGACTTTTAATTTGGTTATTTTTTTTTTGCTTGAAGCATTTTTCTGGGTTCAAATTTTATTTGCTTTAATTTTTTTTAAATTTTGAATAAATTAAACTTTGAATGTATCATCTAAATCACATTGGGAAATGTTATATTTTATAAAATTCCAATAAAAAATGTTTGTTCTCTCTTTTAACTGTATATTATTTTTTCACATCTATGACAGTATTAAATTGTGATCACTTCATTTTCCATGTATAGGTATATTCTCAAGTGCCAGAACACTAATGTCCAGTCAGCTAGAGATGACCACAAGTATACCCACACTCCAGTTTTACGTCTACAAAACCTTTTAGCCAGAAGCTTAGCAACAGGTGCATTAGCCTGCAATAATCATTTATTTCATAAAATCAGCTAACATAGTGATATCATAAATTATACCTGCTACAGTAATCATACAAAAAAAAAAGCTTTCAATTAAATTTCATCCCGACACAGTCCCTTTTTTTTTGCTCTGAATCATCCATGACCTTATTTAATCAGTTCTGACAGTCCAACTAAGTGGGCTATTGTGATTGTACTTTCTGTTTCAATAACATTCCATCTTTTTTATTGCCCTCATTCAAATTAGTTATAAATAGTCTTTATTTATTGATATAGGCAAAACTTTCTGTAGTATTATTATTCTTAACTACTTGACACTTTTCTGGTCTCTTTAATCTATAAATGATTCCCAAGTTTCATGATAAATATTAAAGTTGATTCCAAATTTAAACTTTTTTTTTAGTTTATTTCTTACAGGAATTTGTTATTAAAGAAAATATTTTTCCTTAATACCCCATTTTGTTACTAATCCACTAAAGAAAATATTTTTCCTTAATACCCCATTTTGTTACTAATCCACTAAAGAAAATATTTTTCCTTAATACCCCATTTTGTTACTAATCCACTAAAGAAAATATTTTTCCTTAATACCCCATTTTGTTACTAATCCACTAAAGAAAATATTTTTCCTTAATACCCCATTTTGTTACTAATTCACAGATAAAAAGTCATTTTTCGTTGTCAACATATCAGAAGTCAGAGCTCAGATGTATGAGTTTACAGCTGCCACTTCAGAAATGAGAGTCCAGTAAGTAAAAATAATTGCTAATTACAGTTAGGAAACAGTAAATTGCTAAAAACTTTGTCAAATTTAATTTTCACGGCATTGAAATATCTTAAATAAATATGCATTGGCTTATTTTATCACATTTGATTTTGTTTCAATCTAGATGGTGCAGACTTATCAATGAGAAAGCAGAAGAGTTGAAAAAGACAGGTAATTTTGCTGGCATAAATACAAGTACTGCCATACCACAACCTCCGCTAGAACCTGTTACATTAGAAAGGACATCCTCGACAAGCAAGTAAGTGAAAGTCTTCTGGCATAATCTGTAATTAGCTATTTAAACTTTGTTGACTTAATAATTCTTAGCAACTGCCTCACATTCTGTATCATACCCGCAAACAATTTATTAATTTTTGCAGGGATGCTGATAGTAACAGTTCTGTTCAGGAAATCTCAGCAGAAAATGAAGAAAATAATGGAGAAGATATCATTGATGGCCGCCTTGAAAGCATAGACTCACAGCAGGATGAGCTGATACAACCTGATGAGCTCCAAGTGACTAAACCCATTTCATCTGTTCCAGTGCCCGTCCACGCCCACTCCTTGTCAGGTATGTTTTTGCACTCTGCTCTCGATGTCCTTGATCTAGTCATTTTTGAAAGAAAGTATATCAACTGTTTATCTCTGTACCCTGTTATTAACAATGTATCTTCTAACTGATTTATTCTATGAACAATTTGGTGTGGCGAAGATATAAATGTCCATGGCTCTGGTGAGGACTACCATGTTTATGAAAATAATGTAGTACATGTAGTTCTTAGGAATCACATTGTAAACTAAACAACAATCTTTTTATGAATAGAATATACATTTATATATCGCGAAATGTAGGAATAGAATTGTCTAGTTTAGTGTTTACTTGTAGCACCATTGATATATAAAGCCCGTTATCTTATGATAATTTTTCTCAGCTGGAAAAAAAAGCGTCACAGCCTTTTTTTAGTAGAACAGCACATTTCATTATTTACTTAGTTGCTCTAATTTTTCTTAATGAAATTTTTTTTTTTCCGATTGAGAGAACTAAATTATGAAAGCTTTAAGAAAGCTTTAAGAATGTTTTGTCTTTGAATGCGGGTACTTATTTATTTACATTCTCAATTTTTTTTATTTTTTTTTTTTGGCTTTCAAACTGAAGTTAACAAAAATTTTGAGATGAAATATGATTTTTTTTTTTGTCAAACTAACTCTTTATTTTCGTTGTTTATCTCTATTATAACAGACATGTTGTTTGACTTGAGAATAATTTGATGTGTTTCAGTACCAGCTTGAGATATTTTTAACTTTTTTTTGTGTGTTGGTCCACCAACCAATGTTGTTTGCATTAATCAACAGCCGTACTCATAAGAAAATAAGAAATGATTTCTTTATTTTTTTTTTTTTTTTTGTTTAATAACAAGTTTATTATTTTAAATTACTTATTCCTGTGTTTTGAGTTAGGATAGTAAAGTTTACACATTTTTTGTTCCCAGTAGCTATACTTTTTTTTTAATTAACAAAATTTTTATTTTACATTTAAACTCAGGCTTACTCAAAAAAGTTTACATCATCCTAATCAACCATTTTTTTTAACCAATATTTAACAAAAGTCATTTAAAAACTCAGATTTTTAGCCCCCGCCATCCATCAATCATTGCTTTCACTCACACAATTATAACCTCTGGAAGTGAGCATATGATTTTTTTCTTTATTGAAAGGATACTCATGTATATATCATTGTGATCAAATGTTTGCCTGTGTCTTCATATGGAATGAAGCCAGAATGGCTGCTTACAAGCCAGCAGCTGATAATTTAACAAGCTATCTGCTTTGAATCATTCTTTTTTTTTCTGTTTATGTACATGTATAAAAAATAAATTCATTTTTTTTTTTCTGTTGGCTATTACAATAATTTCATGCCTCAGCTCTCCTGAATTTTAATATGAATTTGAAGCACCTGGTCTTGAGATTTGTGCACATCTTCTGTTGTTTTGTTTCTTATCTCACTTTCTTGTTTTTACTACTATTTTTTTTTTCCCACATTTTTTTTTTTTTGTTTTTGTTTCTTTCAGTTCTCATCTATCATCTTGTTCATGTTTTGTTTTGTCTTTGTCAAGAAATGTGTTAGGCTCGTGTTGAAATGTTTTTTAAGTTTTGATGCTCATACAGTTTAGTAATGTGTAATTACAGGTGGTTAAACTATGTTTCAAACAAAAAGGAACCCGCTTATAATGTGATTACAGGAGGTTTAAACCGTGTTAGAAAAAAATAAAAAAATTTACACCCCCCCCCCCCCCACCTGTTAATTTTTTTTCCTGAACTGATATTGATTTTATAACTTGTGCCACCATCTGTCAGAAACTGCTGGACACTACAACTTGGAAATTGTTAAGAGTTTATGATTCCTAACCAGGCCATTACTATTGGTTTTATCACCTGATAAACTTATTTTTAAAAACTGTGATTAAGAAGCATCCTCTCTTCTAAAGAGTTTTTGTATCTTATTAAACAATTGTATAAAATCTTGAAATATCATAAATTATTAGTTTAATATTTTACTTTACTCTGAACCTGATTTTTTTCTAGAAGACAAAACAACATCATAAAGTTAAGAAAGCTGTTTTACTATCATTATTGTTTAATATAAACAAAATCACAATAAAAAATGTTTTTCAGTGTAATGAAATTTCATCTGTTTTAAACAGGTGGATGGATATAAGACATAAAGACATGACATGATTTACTGAGAACAACAAACAGTCTCTTTTTTATTTAAAAAAAAAAGTTAAGCTCCCATCGGGGCAGATGAAGTGTAGAATTCATCTGTTTCTATAATCTCGGCATATGAAGGGATTGTGTGATTAAAAAAAATTCAAATACATAATTCATAACATTTTCTAGCCTTATAAAAACAGCGTAATAATTATAAGATAATTATTAGTTGTGTTGTTAATCTGAAGCATTATATTTTGTAATTTTTGTTGAGCCAGAATACTTGACTACTTTTAGTTGTCCTTGGGGAAAAATTCCCATCATGCCACAAAATATTCTGAAAAATACAGTTAGCTGGAAATGAGACTAGCAACATATTATAGAACATATCATAATTATAGAACATAATACAATTTTTTATTTGAGAATAAAAATCAGCTTCAATAAACACGTTATAAAAGAAAATTGTATAATCTGCTTCCATTTTATTGATTTGAAATGTAAAGAAAAAAAAAATATAATTAAAAAAAAAACATAAGGGCAAGAGAAATAGGTTTTGTCTCAGCTACCTGCCAGAAAACGTTTACACATCTTGAAAGTTTACATTTGGAGCTGAAAGTTTAAAATACAATCCAGAGTTTAAAAGCTGCAGGATTAAACAATTTATGGCTCAGCAGTTAATGAGATGGCAAACCAGAATGTAGAAAAAAAAAAGGGGTGTGTGGGGGGGGGGGTAAAACCTGATGTCATGACTACCTGCAACATGTGTGTCAAAAGTAGGGCTTAGAATTAATCTTTGCTTACAGGGAAAGGGTGGTAGATGTCTAGCTGGTTGGGCTGATCCCTTTGAACTGTCAATTTATTTTTATTGTGTTTCAGCCAGTGAAATAGATTGGGTTGAATTTTCAGAGTGCAACAGTTCTTAATTAAAAAAAAAAATAAGCAACGTGTTTACCGTTTATAGAATGATTTTTTTTTTTAACATTTAGTGGAAATGCCAAAATTATGATGGACAAGAAATGTAATACAGTGGATTCCGCTTAATTGGGACACCGCTTATTTGGGACAAATCTCAAAGAAACCAAACCAAGAAGCCAATAGTAAATTTGTATTTTTAATTGGGACAGCCGCTTAATTTGGGACAAAAAGCCTCAGTCCCGATGTGTCCCAATTAAGCGGAATCGACTGTATTTGCCTTGTGATGCAGTTAATCCTCCATAGATGATTGATTGCACCTATTTCCAGAAAAATTCTTTAAATCTTTGATAACTCAGTTTTTTTTTACTTTTCTTTTGATTTGCAATGAATCCAATGGCGGTCATTTATTGAATGAGCTCATTGGAGGGCGGTCTCTGTCGGCTTATTCCCCCATAATGTAAGAGCTTCGGTTGCACATGTTGCTGCAGTTGCTCGTGATGTTAATCACTTTCCCCACTTGGCACACCGTCCTGTATAATCTGTATGGTGGTCTTGCATCAAGCTGTAAACTGCTGTTCTACCACAGCGCCAGAGATATTGGTAATTGCAGGGGAAAATGGGAAAGAAAAAAAAAGGTCATTTTCTGCTGATTGTACATTTTCTAAAATTTTCCATGTATGAATATTTAAAAAAAAAATGTGAAAAGGAGAGAAAGATTGAAAGAATATGATTATTTTTTTACCCTTCAAGTAACCAGCAGTGAATAACTGAAAAGTATCTTTAAGAGTTCAATCCGTCACTGTTGGAGCCACTTAAGCTTCTTTTCCTATCTTTTAACTGCCTTCTCTTCACATTTTTAGATGGACTGAAATGTTGGTTGTGTTATAAATATATATATTCCTATCTTCTAATTTCCATCTCTTCACATTTTTAGATGGACTGAAATGTTGGTTGTGTTATAAATATATATTCCTATCTTCTAATTTCCATCTCTTCACATTTTTAGATGGACTGAAATGTTGGTTGTGTTATAAATATATATATTCCTATCTTCTAATTTCCTTCTCTTCACATTTTTAGATGGACTGAAATGTTGGTTGTGTTATAAATAATAATGGGGGAGAAACGGTACTGATATAAAAAATCAGCCTTCCATTTTTTTCCTAGAAACTTTTTTTTTCCTTTTTGAAAGTTCTATTCCACCATTCTTTGAATATACTTGCTTAAGGCGAAAACTGAGTGCATGTATGTGCTGGTCATTAAATAGGTAAACAGATTAGTTGTAACATGTTGCAATAGCGGAACCACTATGGTGGCAATTTGAAGGTATATTTTTTGTCACTTATTTGACTAAAGCATGGTGGTTTATAATCAACTTGTATTAGTTTAATTGCCATTATCCAGGCTATATTGAATTAAAATATAAACTGGTTTAGATCTGGGTTTTTTTTCATTTAATCATAATCTAGTACATGTCTTTGTATTAATTTTTTCAATGTTCATCTGAGAGAAATCTGGGACTAGAGCTATCAAAGTCAGCTCTTTATTCTGGCTGTCATAGATTGAATCAGTGTATTTGAAAACATACACACGTCCAGCAGTCTAAATGAATCAGCTCTTTATTCTGGCTGTCATAGATTGAATCAGTGTATTTGAAAACATCCACACGTCCAGCAGTCTAAATGAATCAGCTCTTTATTCTGGCTGTCATAGATTGAATCAGTGTATTTGAAAACATCCACACGTCCAGCAGTATAAATGAATCAGCTCTTTATTCATGCTGTCATAGATTGAATCAGTGTATTTGAAAACATCCACACGTCCAGCAGTCTAAATGAATCAACTCTTTATTCTGGCTGTCATAGAATGATTCAGTGTATAAGACATGTAGCTTTCTAAATTAAATATTATCCTTATCTCTTTCAAGTCTCACTTCAAAATGTTTCTACATGGATTTAACAACAGAAATGTTTCAGAGAAGGGGCTGGGTGTACCTGTCAGCTAGAAGTTGGGCTCTCACATTTGGTACTGGGGGGGGGGGGGGATGGGGGTGTTCTTTTTTTTAAAGCCTGTGAAGGGTGGGGGTTGGGTGGCTAAAAAAAATGATTCAGCCAGGGGGAGATAGAAAACTTTTTTTTCAGGCTGGAGTTATTTTAATAATAGCACAACTGCTGCTTGAACATTCATAACAGAAGGATAGGGAGTTTTGTTATCAGTTATGTCTGGTCTAAAGATTTATAGAAAGGGTGGGGTGATTTCCCTTCCTATTTGAGAGGTAAGTAATGCCTTGCACAGTCTGGTGTGAGATTTGCTGTTAGCAAATACAAATCTGGAAGAATTCTGTACGTCTGGTACCCAGGCGCTGGGGCTCTTGGTGTGTTTTATTTCTGTGTTGTCAGTGTCATCTTCTGTTGTTTTTTTTTTGGGATATTTTTCAGTAGATAAAACTGCATAAAACATAAATGAACTGCAAATTGTTTTCATACGATGAGATATTGTACATTGTTGTGCTGTACAGCCTTAAAGATGAGTGTACATTGTTGTGCTGTACAACCTAATAAACGAATCATCAGCTGTTTATGCTCTGTTCATTACTTGATGTAACAACAGTTTCATTAATTTAAAAAAAAAATTTTAACAGCGATTTTTTTTTTCCTCTGTTGACTTAATATATTTTTTCACCATATGTTAGGAGAACCGGTCGTTCACTTACTATTAATATTGTGACAGGCAGTAGTGCAAATAAGAACAACAACCAATACACTCATAACTAATGACATGAATATTTTTTTTTGATTTTAGTGCTTTGGTAATAACCCTTACAAGAAATATATTCCATTTCATCTCACAAAAATAGGATGGCTCACCAACACACACATACGCATGTACTTGTTAAACACAACATAGACATGTACATGTTAAAAAACAACATAGATAAAAGTGAATGGACATGTTAAACACAACATAGACATGTACAAGTTAAAACACAACATAGATAAAAGTGAATGCACATGTTAAACACAACATAGACATGTACAAGTTAAAACACAACATAGATAAAAGTGAATGCACATGTTAAACACAACATAGACGTGTACAAGTTAAAACACAACATAGATAAAAGTGAATGCACATGTTAAACAAGAAAAATTATCAGAAAAGAAAAATAAACTAAACCAGCAACACTAAAAACAGCTTCAATAAAGTTTCAATGTGTGTGTTCAAAAACAATCCGAGAAATATTTTTGTGTGATAAAGACTTCTGTTATTTCCTGATAAAATGGACTTAAAAGCCAATTTTTTTTTTTAAGAGATTATTTTTTAACTATTCCATGTAATATGTGGGCATCAAAACTTAGAGACAGAATTAGGTATTTTTTTTTGCTCTCAAAACATAGCTGTGAATGTTTTGTAAAAAATCAGATTTTTCTTAAGCAGTGTTTGCAGATTGTTAATGTTTATTCATGTTCACATTTCATCTTTGTTCTATTAAGACTCGCTCAACCAATTATCTGTTTGTCATTTGTGTTGTTATTGTTTTTCTGACACCCCCCCTCCCCCTTATTTAAATTTTTGTTTAATGTCACTGACAATTGTGTGGTTGAATATTTCTGTTGGTGTTGATCCTCGACAGACTTATTACTGCAGAATGCTCGGAAAATTGAATCGCACCTCCAGGAGAGAGAGCATCTCCTGAAACTGATGCTCAGTCCTTCGCAGAACCAGGTTGGTCCAGTGACTTCCCCCTTTAATCGGTTATTAAAATTTTTAATTAATTGTGATTTTTTTTCGTGGCTTGGGTGGGGGTGGGGGCGGTTCCATGCTGACATAATTAATCTTTGTTAACGTCAAATCAAAAAATGAAATATGTCGGATGCATTTAGACATGCATTAAGAGAAATAGAGTAAGCTTTCTCCCCCTTCACCTCTTAAGGGAATTTATTAAAGCTAACGGTCAGTTAGGGGGTTGTCTCGACCTGTATTGACTAATAATAATGACCCACTTTTCTCCAATGACCACATTAAGCAGAATCAGTCTGAGCTCCAGTCCAGAGAAAGAGGTGCGCAAGAAGAGGAGGAAGAGGAAGAATACCAGAAAGAGGAGGAATGGCATCACCTGTTTGACAAAGCCTTTGATATCACCCGTAGATTTTTACACCAACTGGTATCGTCAGGACCAGTGTCTAACCAAAGACAGCAGCCAATGGATGAGGAAAGCCCCTCCTCTCCTTCTCGCCCACTCTGTATGTTTATATATTTATTTTCCAGCAGTTTATATATATGTTATGGCCCAAGCCTGAAGTTCTGCCGGTTCCCAGAATTGGCCGGCCATTTTTTGCACTTTGGCCGATGAGTGTGTGGCCGATATTTGATGCACTGTATGATAATCATTACAGTATACGAACACCCAAAATCTTAATGACCTTTTTCTTCCGACTTTGGCCGATCACCCCATGCCATTTCGCAAGTCGGCTGGCCAAACCCAGAAACCTAGAAAAGATCAGACATTGGCCGGTCAGTGTGATTCGATATTGGCCACTTCATGATTAGGCCAGCCAGTTTGCGATGAGGCCAATTTTGGGCTTTGGACGTAACATATATATATGTATATACATTTTTTTTAACTTGTTAGAAAGTTTCTTAATGTTATTCTGAGTGTTTTTTTCTTTGTGTATTTTTTTCAATGTCTCTGTTGTATCATTGTCACTACAAGATGTTTATAGTGGATAGCTGTCATTTGTTTTTTTGTTGGGTTTTTGTTTTTTTTACTTCATTTTTTTTTGTTCTTTCATTGGTGTAAATTAATATCGTAAGGTTTCTATGTCGTTCACAGACTTTCTGTTTATGTGGTTCTATAAATTATCATTTCTTCACTGTCTTTTTTTTTATACTGTTACACACTTGTCGATCTGTCAGCACCACAATTTTGACTTGACTTAATTGTCTTAAGTCAAAAGAAACATTTTTTTTTGTTTTTGCTGCGTGACAGGAATTTTAATAAGATTTCATTGTATTACTTTTCACATCCTGAAAGTATACATTTATATTTGTATAAACTCTTGTAGTGTGTAGAGTTTCTCATGAATGTGATGTTCATTGCTCTTTGTCTGTTCTGGCATGAAGTTAAATATTTAAATTTCTAGTGAACCGCTTTTTTTTGTTGTTGTGTTCACGTGACATGTTAGCCAGCATTAAGTGTTTCGCTGTCACAACTGCTGGGGGAGGGCACGTGGTCAGTTGTTGTTTTTACTATTATTTATTTATTTATTTACATTCTGTGTGTGTGTGATCTCGTAACTGTGTGGTCCTGTAAATTCACCGCTTCCTCTGCAAAGGTGCACACTACTTTTTTTGTGTTGTTGTTTTTTTTTTTAGCCAAACTTTTTTAAAAAGATAAAAAGTTGGTAAAGGTTTTTTTTAAGGTGCTTGGCTTTTTTTGGTGGTGGTGGTTGAATTGATCATATCATGGAAGATGGCTGAAGCTTTTTTTTTTTACTAACCTTATCACTTTGATCATATGCATATTTCACAGCCCCACCCCCTTCACTTGCTATTCTCATTTGATTGTAGCACATTGCCTGCAAGTTTATCATGTTTTTCTCATTCACAAACTTCATATCATCATTTCATAGTTCCTTGACTATATATAAATAGTTAAACTATCTATTCTCATACCGTTTTTTTTTTTAATATAATGTTAATTTTTCCCCCCCCATCAGCACTCTTACGTTCTATTTAAATAAAAAAAAGAGAGTACTTTTTTTTTAAATACTTGCAAATATGTAAAGGTTAAATGATGCGGGTCAAGGCAAAGTTTATTATGTTGATCTGTGTATATCATTTGGTGTTATCAGGAAAGTGGTCGAGCTATTTGTTAGTTGCAAGTTCTGTTAAATAGAACTTTTAATTACATTAAATGTTATTTACTCCTAGAAATGCTGCTCTTTAGTTTTACATTTATTCCCGCTTTCCCCTCTTTTTAAAAATCTTATCAAGATGAAAACTTTATTGGTTTTGATTAATGTGTGGCATTGTAATTATTTAACAATTTTTTTTTTTTTTTTACAAGAGATGCATTTTGCTGCACGCTAATTCCCCCCCCCCCCCATTTTGCAGAGACACTGATTTTTTTAAACATGAGATTCTAATCATTACAGAATTGTTGTGTGATGGCTTTTTAACACTTTGAACATGACACAGATTAGTTCCATGTATTATTATTTTTATTTTTTTAATTTCAAAGCATTCGTTTGGATGAATTTCACCCATCTTATAATTTTAGAAGCATGTCATGATTCAGATCTCAGCAGAAATCTTCATTGATAGTTGTTGTTTTTTTCCCTTCTTCTGTTGATTTTTTTTATGCATTATTATTATTCCCGGGTATTCTTGATGTTGTAAACACCCCCCCCCCCCTTTCCAAAAAAAAAAAAAAAAAAAAGCATGCTGTTAGGCTTGTGTGATTTCATAATGTGACATTCCTTAGTATAGAAAGTTTCCTCTACTTTTGTTGTCATTGTTCTAACAATTGGTTAGTTTTTTTATCCAAGCTTTGATTGTTGTGTATCTGTTTCGGAAATAAGGCCTTTCCCCCCTATTTAACTTTGTAGAGATGTCCTTTACTTTTGATTCCATTTTTTTTTTTTGTTGTTTTGTTTACTTGTTAGCCGATTTATTATGAAATATACCAATGATTTTATATATATATATATATAAATGAAGCCTGTAAAATCATTAAAAGGTTACTTATAATTTATAATCTAGATAGAATATTTGCAGATAAAAATTTTATTTATTGGACATTAGTTGTCAAGCAGTTTTACTTATTTATTTATTTTTATTTTTTTTGCTGGCATCGTTTCTTGCGTTAAAGTTCATGGTGACCTTTCTCTTGCAGCCACACTCAGCCAAGGGGAGAGCTCGGCTTCGGAGGCCGAGAGCAGCAGCAGTGGTGTGAGCAGCCAGCAGCAGACCATACTGCCCCCGCCCCAGATCGTCCAGCAGCCAAGCTTGAGCATCCCAGTCCCCATGGAGCAGCTCAAAGAGATGGCTGCGGAGATGAATACGATACTCACTCAGCTGATGGTCAGTTGGTCAGATATAGTTATGCTGATAATATTCAATACTTGCTCAGCTGATACTCATTTGGTCAGATAAAATAGTACAGAAGGGTAAACTAAGAGAATCCTTTCTTTGCTAATTTTCATTGGTCAGCTTTATTAGTAATAAGGGTTTAACAGGGTGCATAATGTAAATACACAGCTGATGGTCATTTGGTCATGTATAGTAATTTTGAAGGGTGTGTTGGGTTGGATTTGTTATTACTAGTAAACTAATGAGATAATTAATAGTAATTTACAAAGAAGAATGTGCTGTATATGTTGTATGACTGAAATTTTCCAAAAAAATAAAATAAAATAAACAGAAAGTCTGTGAACGACACAGAAACCTTACAATATATCTATATTTTAAAAATAATTATTTGATATTGATTGCTATCAAACATTCTTCCTTAATTCATGTTTCATTCCCTGGAGATAATTTACTGAAGATTATCTTCAGTGGTTCATTTTTATCTTGACTAATAAAAAAAACCTTAGCTAGTCCCTTATGTTCATGAAACAGTAAATTTTGCAATCTCTTTCCACCATATTTGTCTCTCTAATAATCTTCTTTCCAGTCACTCTTTTGTTACAAAGATAATTAATTGTTAAGTTCTAAATGCATTCATTTATTAGGACAGTTCACCTTTTGTTACATCTCCCCTGCTCCAATTTTTTTTTTCCCCTGTCTCAACTACATCTTTCGTGGCACTCACATTGTTTGCTTTTTTTTTACATAGAGATATATATATCTGGATAAATTAAAACATATATACATGTATTCACTTTAATGAATGCACATTGCAGGCTTCCATGAGCAGCGGGAGTGAAGAGCGCCACAGACTACGAAATGAGTTGCAGCTAGCCCAGCAGAAACTGGATGCTTTGAAACAGATGCAGCGCACCATAACTGAATCATCCCCACCAGCCAGGAGTAGTCCAGGTTAAAAATCATAACTCTTTTTACCCCCGTATGCTTCAAAACCTCAGTGATGAAAAAAAAAGTACACAAAGATATTGACCCATCCCTTGGCTTTATAAGTGTCCATTTCACGTTTGTTCATCCACATTAAATATCTACTAATGAAGCTGACTAGAATTGCACCCCGTCATCTTTAGTGACATTCTTGTCTTGTCAAAATATCTGACCACCAAAGAATAAAAAAAATATTTGAAGGCAAACAAATTTGAATCATTACAATTTTGAAAATAAACGTTCCAGCATAAATAAATGTGAAATGAAAAACAAAAAAAAATGTCTTTACGCTGATACAGTTAAAGTAACATCTGCTTCCAGTATAGCTCTCCTTTCTCTTCATAATATTCCAGACAGTTTGAAATTTTTCTGTTCAGAGTAGACTATACTAAGTTCTGCCCCATTTCTGGAATTCAGTGCAAATACAGCATTCATTTGTTTTCGACAGAAAAAAAAAAATTTAATTCTAATGTCAGATTCTACCTGCTTTTTTTTTTTTAATTTTATTTTAAGAATCCAAACAATTCTTTAACTGTGGCTGTTTATTGTAAAAAAAATATTTAGAGAGTATATTTATAATTAGGTTAAAGCTTGGCAGGGATTTTATTTTTGGAAAATTGTCACTTAAGCAGAATGCAATTACCTTAAGTTGTTATTGCACCCACAGCCGTATACACTGGTTTATAAAATATTTCTTTATCATTGGAAAGGTAGAAATCTTTCATCCATATTATTCATTGCTGTTTTTTTTCCACACAATAAAAAAGTTTTTTTTTAAGATGTCAACCTTTTATTTTGTGAAAGTATTAAACTTTCTGACTTTTGTTTCTTTACTGGCAGCTCTAGAATCAAGTTCCAACATTCCACTAGCCAGCATTGAAGTGCAAGAAGAGTTAGTTGCAAGTTCAGAGGTACACTCATCACAAGCTTTCCATAGGGTTATTGTTGATGATACTGAAGAGGTTGTACATCATGGCATACAGCAGGAGACTCAATTGGAGGAGAGCGTCGAGGCGCTGCACTTGACCGGTGGGCAAACAGAAGCTGTGCAGGCAACAGCCACTGAGAGTCCTGACAAAATGGAAGACTTCAGGCTGGCTCTTGATGATGATGACGGCAGTAGCAACGAGGTGTCTGTGGCTGATCTGCCTCTGCCTGACATTGTCAACATCCCAGACAGTGACCAGCAGGAGATCCACCACCTGAGCGGAGCGGACCTGGAAGATAGCGGCACGGAAAGTGATGACAATGACACGCTGACATCTAAAAATAGCATTCAGGAGTTTCCTAGTCTTTCCACAACTGTTGAGGATATTGTAGGAGAGGAAATGGAGGGAGTGAAATGCAACAGCCCCCATGATGCAGACAGTATAAAAGTAGCAGAAAGTGATGGCAGTAGTAATGTAGACCCCCAATAGAATGTCCTGACTGCGTCATTGCACTGCGTCATGTGTTTCATTTGTCTGCATTTATCCTACCAGCCCTTACACTAAGAGCTGCATCAGCTTGTTGATAAGTTTTTTTATATTTCCCCAGCGGGTACAACTGAAGCAGAGGGAGGTAGATCTCATTTTGCCCTCCCTACAGTTCTGCAGCTACATATGTTTGCCTGCTTGTTTGTTTCTTGTTTTTTTTTTGTTTTTTTTTTTGAAGCGAGTTTTTTGTGTTTTGCTGGCATGAAATACCATGCTTAAATTTGTGTTACCCTCCGCATCATTATTGAGTAAATGCTTCATCTGCATTGTCAGTGAGATAATTTGTTTCTGAATCATCCACGAGATATGCTGCATTATCAGTAAGATAATCTAAATCTTCTGTATCTTCCGAGATGTATATGGGTCTGTTCAGTCAATAAGAATATTTATTTTCTGCAAATTTCTGAGACAGTCTGCATGACATTTGACGTAATCCGTCTAGTGGCTTGGTCAGCGGATGTAATCTTGTTTGTGCTCGCAAACCTCATTGTGCTTTTGGTAATCCACAAAAAAAAAATTATGTTCTCTAGGGAAAAATGAAAGCAATAAACTTCAACACATCATGCCTTCTTCTGATTGTTCCCTCTGTCGGGGAACTACTTTTTCAAATTTACTGTGGAATATAATGACTGCAACTCTGGTGAAAAAACTACAGTGTGCTATTTGTAAGTTTTTGTTTATTTATTTATTTCCTGGTGACATACGAAATGACTTCTGGATGCAAGCTTGCAACATTTATAAAGTGATTCCCAGTGAAACCTAATGGATGCTTTCCATTTTAACTTGTGCTGTGATTGTTTCAATGTGAAATTAAATCAATGGATTAAAAAAAAAAAATAAAACATGGAAAAGGCAGCAACCAAGTTGAACTGCCATTGGTCATGAACACATCTTGCAACTCTTTATTAGAGTCTGCAGTTAACTTTTGAACAGTCTTAGCTACGGTTTGACAACTGTCATATGCTTGACATCGTTGGCCTGCTTAGGAAAAGTTCAAACATGAAGACATTGCACTTTGCTGCAAGCTTGGTCCTATACAAGCATTGGTGGAGGGGGTGCGAGCTGACCCCCCTCTCGTACTAAAGCCAGACCTCAGTCGAGTCATCATGTTCATTCTTGCTGCATTGACAGCACAACTGTGGGCTGACTGACAGAATGCTGTCCCGGTTAAAGACACAGATCAGGCCGAGGGATAGAGAGGCCACCATATCAAGGAATGCACACATCAACAGTGAGGGCTTTCCCAGCTCGGTCTGAACCACTTTAAACTCATCTACCATGGCAGTTACATATTTTTTTTATAAGGATTTATATTTTATATATATATATATATATCGTTGAATGTGGCATTTTTTTTTTTCTTTTAAGATATTATCACCTCTGATACAAATGAGTGATTGTTGACAGTATCTCATGATTGTATCAATTCCTGGCTGCGCCGTTAGCTTCACACCACAGTTGTATGACTTCCTGTACCAACACTATCATATTGACCTTTCTGCCCTGTGTATATGTGTTGAATGTTTCAATATTCTGTTACTGAACAGTCCCCTAACCCCCCTTCCTTTTTTTTTTTAATGCTAATTTTTTTTTTTTTTTTAAACTGTCGTAGACTGTCTGTGATACTCATGGTGCTTGTTGGATTATTGTCAGTGTCATTGACTAGTCAATCGTCAACTGGTTCAGTCTTGTTAAGTATGACATTACAAGAATTATTGACAGTAAATTTTTAGGATTCACCAGTTATCTTTTTTTTTCTTTCTCTTTTTTGCAGTCTGTTAAAAAAAAAATGCCATCAATCTCCTGCATTACATCGTTTGTCTATAAATTTAAACAAAAACAGTGATCACGTTTGTTCTAATGTTATTCAGTAATTTCCTGCTGTGTCTTCTCGGCTTCAAACCCCAATAGGAATTATCATCATCTTCCTGCAAGATAAACTGGTATTGACCCCAAACATCATATCAAAATGTACGATTTTTCACAAACAGTAATCAGAAGTTTGCGTCGTCTTCTTTTTTTTTTATATGCATTGTGTAAAAATATGATTATATCGCCGCACACACACAAATTTTGATATTTTGTAAAACATTGTGTGATAATGTGATGCTACACATGATTAGTTTCCCTTTGTTTTATCTGAAACACAACTGTTACTGTATGGTTTACTGGACAGCAAGTACCTTTGTTTTGTTCTTCCTTACTGTAAAATGAAACCATCTCTGACGTATTCTTTGAGTAGTCGTTTGTTTTTTTTCAAATCAAAATAACCAGTCATTTTCCCTTGGTCAGCCTATGTTGGTCATAATTATATAGACAGGAGACTTTATGCAACACTGCTAGCTGCCGTGATGGTTGTAAAAGGAGTAATAGAGAGATGTGATGCATTTTTTTGATGGCTCATCTTTCAAGCTTGTGAGATAACAGCGATGAATTAATTTTTTTAATGTACAATTATAGAAATAATTAAACGAAAAGCCATGTCAACACCAATTTACATGATGGTGAGTGCGTACAAAAATATGCGTTCACTGATGGTAAAGGTTTATGTGTACATAAAAAGTTTGATCAATGCTCTCCTGGGAAGGGGGGGGGGGCTACTGTCCACTAGATGTGTGTTATTTATTTCTGTCAAAGGTCACATGTTGTGTATTTTTTTTTTGGGGCATGCAGGAAGTCATGCGACATATCCCACCACAATCAAATCTCTCAACATTCCCCCACCTTTCCCCCCCCCCCCCCCCCCACCAACAGCCATTGATCAGCCGTGTGTTTAATAATTGTGATAGCCTCATCTACTGCGTAGCGTGCGTGCAGAGGGCGCACCATGGCGTCGGTGCTCATGTTGTCCCATTTTTTTTTTTTTTTGTTTTTCATTACATTGTAATTGCAGTTTCTTTCTTTTTTTTTTCCCCATCCTTAGCGCCAATTGTGGAATGGAATTTAGTTTTATTTTTTCTGTTTATAAAGTCAACCACATATTTACATAAAACTGTCTGCTTCGTGTGCCATAGCCACAGTAAGAGTAAGCAGATGAGTCTGGCTAACTAAATGTGAGACATGTCTCTTTTTTTTTTTGTAGTCAGAATAGAACTTAACGTTTGCAAGTAGTATTCTTTGCTTCTGAAAACTTTCATTGTGCTCATTATAGTGTCTAATTATTTTTTTTCAAGCCTTGATATCTATTTATTCCTAGTTGTATGAATATATATATATATATATATATGTATGCTACTCATTTTTAAGCTATATAAAAAAAAAAATTAAAGAAATCTGTATAACAAGTTGTAATGAAAGGGAAATAAACCACTTAGAGGCTGTTACCTGATTATTCGCCCTTGTCTTAGTTGCAAGATTTCTTGTCTCAAGATGTATCATTATATAAAGTGTCATGAAGAACATTATTTCTAAACTTTCATGAGTCTCTGATTCTGTTTTCAGGTGCCATTATTTTTTTTTTTTTTTGGTCACTGCTGGCCACTTTTTGTTTGCATTTTTTTTATTCTAATTTGTTGTAAATTTAATTGTAATGTTATCTAGTGTAAATCTTTGATTACATTTTTGCCTGATTGTAATACATGGCAAACTAATCATGATGTAAAAAAAAAAAAAAGAAATTACAAAAACTGAGCTAATGGAACTATCTATTCTCTGACACACTGATTTGCTATTTGTCTGTTGAGCCTCAGTGTGAGTTATATTAAATAACTAGAATACAAAGATTTGCTATCAATTTTGCATGTTTATCGATTTTTAGAACTGTGTACCTGACACACAGTATATTTCATGAACAAACATTTTACTTTAAAAAAAAAAAAAAAACATTCAGTCTTATCATAAATGTTAATAATTTATGTTACACATAAAAAAAAATGCTGCCGTTCATTTAGTCACATTTTAAAAATGACATTAATGTTAATTTTTCATTCAAGTCAAAACACTCTTTTGTTTTTGAAATATGTTACAGTTTTTTTTTATTCAGTGTTGTTAGCGATTTGTTCAATTAGAACAATGAAAATATTATGATAGTTTGCCTTTCGAAAGTTGATAATCCATTTTGAGACGTACGTGAACATAGTTTCGTAGTTAAAACTCAATCATATGTGGCATTCAAATCTAAATAAAAATTGGAACCAAATGTTTGTGAATAGCCGTGCCATGTCCAAGTTGATAGCACCGCTTGTATCTCTAATTGCAAGTATCTTATTTTTACTTTCACGATTTCATGAAGGATGACAGTGTTAAATTTGTATGTGGAAAAAAAAATCGCCATAACAAGTGTAATTCTATTTCATATAAAGTTGTATCAGGGAATAAAACAAACATAATAATAATATTTGTATGATGAGAGAAAGTTTAGAATGGATAGATTGGTTTGTTGTTTTTTTTTTAAAACTGCTCTCATGTAATCTGGTCATGTACTGTTGTTTAAATATCTGGCAAAAATCATATTTTTTTATTCAAACGCTTTTATGTTGCATTTGTGATCAACGGCCTTAGAAGCTGTTGTATATAAAGTTTGTTTTTTTTTTCTTTAAATTGTAAACACATTTTATAACAGTGTAATGTGTTTTATTAAAATAAAATTTCCCTCAGAGAAACTGTTGATTTCTAGGAAAATAAAAATTTAAAGAATAACCTTCTCCAAAGACTACTTTCAATGTGATTGTCTTGTACCGTGCAGGCTTGCGTTTGCCAGTTTTTTCAATGACCACGTCTGCTGTGATAAGAAGCTCTTTTCCAGACATGGAAGATGCAAAGTTGCTTGAAGTTGGCTTAGTTATGATATCTTTTGACCAACAGTTTGTGCACAGATTCTTTGTAATCTGAAGAGGTCATTCATTAAAATATCTTACCTTTTTATGTGATTACATGGGTGGGCAGTTTAAACAATTAAGGTGGGACGAATGAAATATATCTCAGAAGTCCGCCTTTGCTTCCTTTTTTTTTTTTTTTAAATTTCGATTTTATTATTGAAGACTTCACTTCCCTCCAAATCAATACATCTCGCCAATTTCTTTTTTTTTCCTCTATGTAAGTAGAATTCTAAAAAAAAATCAAATGTTTGAAAATTAACTCTTGTTTTTGTCTGGTTTCCAGACAGTTGAATTATAGGTTTTGTAATGTCTGTGAAGTCTTGATTTTTAAGAGCCTGCTTGTGTTTGTGTAAAAAAAAAAAAAGATAAAAATGTATGATCCCTTGAAGCCTTGAACAGTTTTAAAAAAAAATCTTGAAGCCAATCAGACTCACATCTTTGTGGCTGCCACAAGAGCACTTGAAATGGGATTGATGGTGTAGCTGTGGTAAAGTGTTGAGAGAGTCTGTCAGTAATTAAGATGTGGTAACATGTTGTATGAATCTATCAGTTATTCAAGACTGTTCACTTGTCTGAATCAATACCATCATATTTTAATGGCTATGTTTACTATATACATACATATAAATACTTATATATAAATATATATAAATATTATGACACAAACCTGTTTTTTTAATCATTTGATTGCACTGTTGGAAAAAAAATCATAAACAGTGATGAGTTTGCTGTTGTATATCTTTGTATGTTTTTTTTTTATAGTCAGTAAAAATCACAATGTTTTAGTATAAGTTCACCTGGTGTGTAACATCTTTTTTTTTTCCTCTTAGTAGTTTTGAAACCAGACACAGAGCTTGTTTTGGAACAACTAAAATTTCTGATGAATGAGCAACAAACACAATTTTTTTGTGTTTGATTTAATTTAAAGAGCGTAGGCAGGCTAGTATTCATTGTCTGGGGGAAAAAATATTATTTCTGTTTGACATTTTTCATCTTTATACTAATACATGTAATTGCTTTTTTTTTTTAGAAAATCAAGTTCCAGTTATCCCCCTTCATTTACCATTCTCGAGTGCAGTACATAGTTGCTTATTGAAACATTAGTCAGGATAATAATTCAATTGTCAGTCAAATTCCAGAGTCGTCAAATTGTTGTTAGTAGTGTTGGATTTTATATTTTATCAATTGAAAAATTCATGTGTGTATTTTACTTTTTATTCAATGTGATCTGTGGTATATAAAGTACATTCAAATCAACACATTTCCACCATTTTTTTTTTAAAGAAATACTTCACATGATTTTTTTTTTATGACTAAATTGTACTACTCTTTTAAATGTAGGAGAAAAAATATATTATTGGCTACAATTTACATTTAACATTAAATTTTGTCTAGTTTTTCTTCAGTTCAAAATACTGTAAGCTTAGCGTTCTAAATTTGTATTTATTTAGTCATTGCTTGAAAGGGAAACAAAAAAAAAAACATAACATTTCAGTGGTGGAAGTTCTGTCTTTGATCAAAGTTTGTGATAGAAAAGAATCTTGTTGTTCCAATTTAGTGATGAGCTGCTCTCCCCTTAACAAAATCCTTCATGTGTTAACAAGCTTGTGACATTCTGAATGTATTGATCTTCAATCTGTTTAGAATATTACTCAACTTACAGTCCTGAAACATTCTGAGTTCCATTGAAATAAACAAAAAAAAAGTATTTGTTTTTTTTTTTTCTGTACACAGATAATAAAATGTGAATTGATCAGACATCCAAATGTTTATAATTTGGTAAATTCTCTGTATATTTCTATTTATACAAGTTTAAATATGTGTGTGTGAATTGGTTTCTTATGTGTGTGTGTGTGTCTAGTTTATGATTTCAAAATAAATTGACAGTGGAACTAGGCCATCAGCTGGCAATTTCTTTTTTTTTTAAGTATCTGTTCTGTCTGTCTGTCTGTCCAGGTTACCTGGTGTTTTGTGGAGGTGTATTAGAAAAGATTATAAAGTATGAAATTGTCGATGCCATTAACAATGTGTACATCCCACTGGTCATGTAATGATTCCATTCAGTTGTTTCTTCTTTCCCTCCTCTGTGTATGGGTGTAACAGGTGATTGTTGGATGGAGCATTTTCTTATCAATTATCAGAATTTTGATTTTTCTGGACAAAAAAGCTTTAAACTTAACTGTCTAAGCTTCATGCTATTAGGACTAGTTTTAAAATGTTATCCATTGAAATTAGGAGGGGAAAAAAATTAACTTTTTTAATTTCAAAAAAAGGTGATGTAAATTGTCTGACTGGGCCAAGAATTGATACATTATAAAGCACAGGCCCATCATTCTTTTTACCATTATCTGGCGTTTCCTTCGGCCATGTTGGGCAGGACAGTCAAGGGTTTTTTACTATATATTGTTAAAGAAATATTTTTTGGTTTGCAATAAAAAGTTGTTATTGTATTTTTGTTTAATTGGTACTTTAATTTCATCTGAATAATGTGATCACCTTATTGAAAAAATATAGATATCAACAATAGGTTTTGTCATTAGGTCACTTGAACATGTATGATTGATTCTAATTAATCAATTTTTTTTTAATTAAAAAAAATTATAATATATTTAATCAGGTGAATGAAAAAAAATAAAAACTGGATATGGGGGGGGAGTAAGTTTTTTTTAAATAATGATGACTAAGACGATTTTGTTACTGAAATTTGAAACCTTGAAAAAAAAAAAAGCAGTATTAATAAATGAATGGAGGTAAAGAAACCATATGGCCTGTGATCTAAGTTTTAATAAATTTTTCAGAATGTTTTTGTGCATAAATGTATTTATATATTTTTTTTATCAAAATGTTTGTGTCTCCATTTTTTGTTTGTTTTTCTTGTTCAGTGTGAATCTGGTGAATGCATGGAGTATTGCACAAAAGAGAAACAAATATATGTATATAGCATACCAGTGGATTATGTACATATACTGATTAAGTAAGGTACATTAAAATTTTATCTTCTTCAAAATCAAGCCTATTGTTTTTCGATTGTTTGTCCTATAATTATTAACTCTGTATTTAGACAATCAAATAAATAATACTATTGTTTTATTAAAGATCAGAAATTAAAAATAGAAATGAATTAGTGCAAATGCCTGCGTTAAAACTTTCTTCAAAACTTTCTTCACCGCCTGGAAGAGAAATAAATTGCGTACAAACAATTTCAAAATATATCAACCGAACTATTGAGTTTGTTTTTTAATTAATGAACTGAGAAATGGGTCTTTGTCATTGAACTGAGAGAATTTCTAGTGAAGAAGTAGGACCTAATAGTTGTTTTACTTTTCTGTCGCTCTAACTCTAAGGAAAAAAATGCACTTGTTTCTCATATCCACCTAGCCAAATGGTTAGAAAATAGTTTTATTTTATAATAATGGTGTTTTAAAACTATTTTGCCATATCTCTGTATTTTGTATATACATGTAAAAAGAATTAACCTTACTAGAAAATTTATTCAATTAAGATTTTTATAATAACGTTCAACAATAATTTTTTATAGTAACATAAACAATTATAAAGAGGTGTTGCTAATATAAAATATTTTGAATTAATTTGATATGGAAAATTCATTTAAAACCTGAAGATAAATATTTAGTAAAATATAAAATATTTAATTAACAAATCTGAAAGGTAATTTATTGTGTTCTGATGGAGGTTAAATTTAAAGATGTATGTCTACAGATACAGGGGATGGGTGGTCGTGTGGCGGAGAGCGCTCAACTGTCAACCAGAGGGTCCCTGGTTTGAATCTCAGTGAGAACCTTGGGATTTTTCAGGTCCTGGTGAAAATTCTCAAATCCATCCAACTTTAAATGGGTACCTGACTTAAAGTTGGGGAAGTAAAGGCGGCTGGGCATTGTGCTAACCACACAATCCCTTTATATGCTGAGGTTGCTGAAACAGATGAGCCCTTTTGGGCTTAAGGGAACTTTATGTCTACAGCTATTTAAATCTCATTTGATATTTTTTTTAATGGGATTTATCTATAGATGTAGTTGGAAAAAAATTCAAAAACTTAACATTCATACCATAATTTAGTCTCTTTTTTTAATGATATAAAATTTAATTAGTTTAGCCATTTAATTAATATAATAAAATTCAAATAAAAAAATTAAATCCATGATATATATAGTTTTGTATCATCATTCATTGTTTTAAATTAAAAAACAAAGACAAAAACAAATGATACTTATTTAGTCATAAAAAACAAAATAGTCCAAAATTTATTACTGAATGAGATAATGTTCTGAGAATGTTTATAACACAAAAACTATATACAGTTTAACGATAAATTTGAATTTCATTATGAAGATGAAACAGAAGAACTAGTCCTTGACACATCAGCTCTTATGGCATTTATTACATCTTGATTTATTAAAAATGTGAATCTTAGACAAGAGATCTGGAGGAAAAAAAAAATTAAAGTGGATATTAATGTGAGGTACAGTTATTGCTTAAAAATACAAACTAATGTCTTTGCATAAAAATACAACTACTTTTATAAAAGTAAGGGCTATTGAGAAAAAATATTTGTCAAATAATATATCCAAAGAAGTGACCTACCTCTACTACAGAGTTATTGTGTAATTTCTGTTTGTTGCCAGCCATTACTGGCCTACCATCCACTAAAATTGGACGCTTGCCTTCATTGGCTATGAAGAAATCACCACTGTTCCTAGAAGTACATTAGATTTTAATATTCATTAAATACATCTAATCTTTGTTGGGTTTTTTTTTAATCATGTATCGATTTCGGTTGTGAGTGTTTATTAAAAAAACAAAGAATGTTCAAAATGAAAGCTGAAAACTTACTTTTATATTTTTTTTATACAAAAAAAATAATAAATTCTTAAAAACAATGCAGGTAACAACAAGTATCTGTTTTCCTTTGGGTTAAGCATTAAAACTTACTTCCAAGTAAAGATATAACAAAAGTTCTCATGAAATTACTAGGTAAAAGTAATGTTCCCTTTAGCTCCTAAGGGCTTATCGGGGCAGATGAAGTATAGTACTCATCTGTTTTCAGTAAAAAAGTAAAGTTCCCTTAGCCCTAATGGGCCATCGGGGCAGATGAAGTGTAGAATTCATGTTTCTATTACCTCTGCACATAAAGGGATTGTGTGGTTAGCACAACGCCCAGCCACCTTTACTTCTCCAACTTAAGTCAGGTACCCATTTAAAGCTGGGTGGACTTGTGGGACAACTTTGAAACACATTTCAACTGGATCGAACCCAGGACTCTTAGGTCGACAGTCGAGTATCTACACCACTCTGCCACCCGTCCCACCCTGTTTTCAGTAACCACAGAATATTGGGGGATTGTACAGCTAGTACAATGCTTGGCTGCTTTTACTTCCATAGCTTTAAGTCAGGTACCCATTTAAAGTTGGTTGGACTTGGGAACTTTCACCAGGACCTGAAAAAGTCCTGAGGTTCTCACTTATGTTCAAACCCAGTACCTCAACAGTCAACCACTCTACACTACATGACCACTTGGTGACTAATAACTATTTTGAATATCATTGGTGATGGAGAAAAGTATGTCTTAATGAAATATGGAAGGACAGTGGATCAACACCTGAGGCACTTATAATGCGCAGTGTCTCCATGACCAGGAATACAAGAAGAAAGAAAGAAAGAAAAAAAGTTGCAAGTTTGAGCAAAAGTGATTCCAGGGAGGATGTAGAAAGGGCGACAATGAAATTGTTCAAACAGAGGTGACAAGATCAAGAGATAATCATCTCATCCTTTCAGGGACACTTAACGATACATTTGGAATGTTACAGGGACAGTGTATGATACATTTTGAATGTTACAGGGACATTGTATGATACATTTTGAATGTTACAGGGACAGTGTGGGATACATTTTGAATGTTACAGGAACAGTGTGGGATACATTTTGAATGTTACAGGGACAGTGTGGGATACATTTTGAATGTTACAGGGACAGTGTGGGATACATTTGGAATATCACAGTTCAACACAACATATCAATCATAGTGGAATGAAATTTTTTTTTTCAGAGTTTTAAAATATATATTTACCTGAGTTTAATAATACCTTGTCTCCTGGACACCTTCCATGCCGGTCCTTCAAGTGATAAATCAACATCAACATGATTGTCTTTTGTGGCACGTCCAAGAGTGATCTTGAACAAGCACATTAGTAAATAAAAAAAAAAAAGAAATGCACATGTATATAAATAAGAATATTCATTCTGTCACCTGATTTAAAAAAAAAAGTAAACAATGAGGTACAGACTTTAAAATATTACAACACCCTAGATATTTCTTTCATTAGAGTAAGCAGCTAGAAAATATATAATTTAAAAGCGGCTGGCTCAAGTAACAAATTTAATTTTAATATAAATTATTACAGTTAAAAATCTTCTTTAGCAACTGGTTCTGTCTTATGCAAGTGAATAAATACCCTTTCTGTAAACCAAAAAAATTTTTCCCCTCAACATAAAGGACATCTCATAGATGGGAAACACATGACCATGTATTAGAATTATTTAAAAAAAACTTGTGTCAATTACCTCCCTGGATCTCATCAGGTACCTCACCAACCTGCCACGAAGCACACCCAACGTCTGACTATCAAAATCTGGCATACTGATACCTAAAATGTCCATATTTAAATAAAGTGTTACATGCATTCCATTGTTTATTGTTTCTAAATCCAACCAAATAAATCTCTATTTATAATTTAACTTGAATGAAATCAAGCTTGACATAATTATTAGTGTAGTTAATAAAAAATATATGTCTTAAGTAGATAGTGGCAGTTGAAAAGAGTACCAGTACATGTAAACTTGACATATGGATTTTAATTAAAATATGTATCAGCCAATAAATTATTGAGCCACATTGTAATGTTTAATTCACAAGACTGAACTGTTTATCATGTCTCACATGTCACTAGTAAATCATTTCTAAAAAAAAATAAATTAAGGAAATCATTTCTAGCTCTAAACTGGAGAACTAATGTTGAAACAAGGATATAGATAAACAGGTATAAAAACAGTACTAGCAGAATGTAAACCAACTGAACCTGTTACACTGTCCACCAAAACTTGCCACTTGGGCATCTCTTGTTCTAAATGGCGAATTTCTCTTTTGTTCCTTCGGTCATTTAGCGCCAGTTCTGTTGGGAAAGAAATTCTTACATCAAGAAAAAAAGCATCAAATTATTTCAATGCATTTCACAATCTCAAAGTTGGCTCTAAAAATGTTCGATGAAAAAAAAAAACTTACCATGTTCAACCAAATCATCTTTACCTTCACTGAAATATGAACAGAACATAATGTTCATTTAAAGGACATATTTATAAAACAAAACTTAGTATTTAAAGAAGACCTTCACTGAAATATGAACAGAACATAATGTTCATTTAAAAGACATATTTATAAAACCAAACTTAGTATTTAAAGAAGACCTGAAAGATTAATAAACTATGAAATTCTTGTTCAATCAAATTACTTTTATTCTTAGGAGAAAATTTTTTTTTTAAAAATTTGTTTTCTTTTTAAAAC
The DNA here is from genome assembly GCA_021962125.1 of Bulinus truncatus. Lineage (NCBI taxonomy): Eukaryota > Metazoa > Mollusca > Gastropoda > Planorbidae > Bulinus > Bulinus truncatus. Next base: position 1,794,253 of record JAGDYQ010000182.1, on the reverse strand, counting down.
TAAATTATCATTCTTACATGTACTTAGTTTGTAAAATTGTGATATTTTATTTTTTCAGAAGCATTCAGAGGAATGGTCAATACTATACGCTCTTAATTTAAGTATAAGTTTTGTTTAAGAAAACTCACTGATAGTAGAAAAGGCAAAAAGAAATTTAAGTTTTTGATGGCTGCGGCAATGGTAACTGTTTAATTCAAGAAAGCCTAATTATTTTCTCCTTACAGAAGAATTCATATGAATGGTCAAATATACACATGTACATGTATTAGTATTTATGTTCCAGAAACAAATTCAAAGTGGATTAAACTAACAGAAATTAAACTTTTTGATGGCTATAAATAGTTCTTCTACGTCTTTTTCAGTTGAATTTCAAACTGACACATTTTTTAATTTAATCCTAAGGGAACATTTTAATTATTGTTACATTTAGAACAGCAAAGTAAAAACCACCTTCTTTATCTTCTATTTTCCAATTTTTTTTCTAGTTACCATCCAATTTCCTTGAAATTATCAGTTCCCTAGCCCCGTCCAATTATATCACTTATAAAAGATGACGCTTTGACTGATGAAAACAGGAAATACCTGATATCTTCATCATTCAAAAAATCTTCAATGTCGGAGAGGTTGAGAATGTGATCCCCCTTGGGTATCGGCTGAACCGTCTGGTCAGGCAGTAGGTGGTACTGTTTCATCAGCAGCCAGTGAGACTGAAGAGTTTTGGATGTGCGGGCTGGATGAAAGACATCTGGATGTTGCTGCAGGAGTGACTGGAAACTCTCCAACGTTGGCTGACTGGTCTGTTGAAGTACAGATGATACAATTACAATGTTTCCAGTAAGATATTTGTATATTTTAAAATTATAATACATGTATATTTAAGGTGATTAATTAAGGGAATATTCATTAAAAAAGGCCTAAAGATCAATGAGGCAGATGAAATAGAGTGAAATCTTGTTTTTAGTAGCCACTACAGAATTTTGAGATGGCCAAAGTCAAATATTCAGCCCAAAAACTAGCTTTTGAAATTAGTGTTCTATTGTTTAAAAGCTAAATCTAAAAAAAGTGAACAAAATAAAAATGCCCTTTACACATGAACTTAGTGAATACATGTATTTTCAAATGCAACTGCATTGTTTACTCACTCTAATAGGTAAACCCAAAAGTAAAAAAAAAAAATGAAACCCACAGTTAAGTTCTCCCTTAAGTAGAGATGAAAGGTAGAATTCTTGAGTCTGTAGCCATGGTATATTAAGCAATGCCCAGCCACATTTCTTCTCCAACATATGTCAGGTACCCATTTATTGCTGACTGGAACAGAATTTCCCCCTGGATCCTATATGTAGATCACAAGTCACTCAGAAGGAATTGAACCTTAGACCTAAAGGTCAACAGTCAAACATTCTACAACGCACAACCACCATCTCCCCAAACCAACAGAGCATATATACAAAATTCACAGACTGCATTCAATGAAAGCAACATTTACCGATGTGTAGGTTCCTAGCAGTTTTTCCTCTGCCACACTGTACAAAGCTTTCCCCTGGATGGTGGTCACAGTGTCCTGGTGAAGTTGCCTGGCTGCTTCCATTGCTAGCCTGAGAACATAATAGACAAATTATCCTCTTCCATGATTGTTAGTAAAACACGAATAATAATTCATTTAACTGCTTTTCTGTAAACACAATAAATTGAGATCGAATTCAAATTCTCTGGAACACTTTTACCAAAACTATCTCAAGACTATTTGACCAACTTACTGGGTATCAACTCGCCTAGCTAGACCTGGATGGTATTCAACACATTCTAAATGTGTCTAAAAGATTTTTTTTTACTTTAAGCAGATTTGCAAATATAAAAATTGAATTCTGACTGGAGTACAAATATAAAGTGGATTTCAGTTTCAAATCTGAATGGGAATTTTTTTAATTGTTTTATTGAACAAAGAAATTTTCAGTAAAGACCTCTTTTGTTGGATATAAAGTACTTTAATTTCTTTATTAACGTTTGAAAGGAAACTTACTTAGATATAGCTGGATCATACAACAGAGCATACCACCTCTCTTGTATTTCTTTCAAGGTGAACCTGCAGGAAAATTTCACTCCAGTGTGAACAGCTGCTAAATCATTTGTCTGTAAGTAATGGAAATGTTTTTAAAAACAAAATCATTGTACTCACACCACAACAAATAATAAAGTAAGTTTTTACCACTGATCATACAAGCAATGCACAGCAGCTCTGACATCTCACTTTTGTTTATCTTTATTTGAAAAAAAAAATTAGGAAAATTCAAATACTCAAATTCAAGTAATCACCTGTTGGACGGCTGTGATCAGAGCAAGGTCATCTTGTGGCTTCCATCTTCCTAAATCTTTAATGGCCAAAGTAGATGTTTTTTGTCTTCTTGATCTCTTGGACTTTGACTGTTGAAAGAAAATATCACATAAAAATTTGGAGTAAATCATTCATACATATATATATATATTAGACTTTTTACTTAAGGAATTATTTTATTTTATGAAATATCAAAATATCATTTAAGAACATATGAAAAAAGATTATCATTAAACCAAATATAGATAAATTGGCTGTCTGACTCTTTATTGTAAAAAATTTAGAAAATGTTAATAAAAATTATGTGTAAATTTTAGTCAAATATATATTTTTTGAAACAACAGTGCTAATATAAAAATGAAAATAAAGATTAAAATACAATGAAATGTAATGCTTATAATTATTCTATAAAGGATAAAGTGAAATGTAAATAAATTTATAAAAAATACTAAATAAAACTCTACAACAATAACACATTTTTTAACCTTTGATTTATGTCCCCCTTTTGTAACTCCAGCTTTTGATTTTCCAGATGACGATTTTCCACCAATCACCTTAGATGAAGTCAATTTTCCTCCACCCTTTGAAGCAATCTGTGACTTGCCAACACTGGGCTTGCTTCGTTTTTCTGGTGGTCGTGCTAATGTGGCTACATCTACATGACGTACCATTTCCCTAGCCTCTTCTACGAAAAAAAAATTATTGTGATGCAAATGCAACAACTAAAAAAAAAGAGAATCGAGAAATAAAGGACAATAACAGAGAAATTTTTACAATTTTTACACAACAAACTTTCTTAGATTATATAGGTTTTTTTTAAAAATTGGTTTTAGGTGATAATATTTTCATATCTATTTTATTTATATTATAAACCAACATAAGTAAAAAAAATAAAAAGAGATCAAAATGTGTTTAATCAAGCTTTACCTTGAGGTTTGAGAAGGCTCTGGATTTGAGGAATAAAAGTTAACGGTGTTGTTGCCACCGCAGCCCCTGATGAGAATGACGGGACTGTACTTGAACTGGAACCTGTCACTAAAGCAGGCAGGGGATCAGAAGCCACAGTTGTTGGTGAGAGGTTGGCAGCTGTATGAGACTGAACAAAATGCCCTGCAAGTGTTATCGGTGAGGTGGCAGCAGTTGTGCCAGGTGCTGCCTTCATGCGGCCCCGCTCTGTTTTCACTAGACTGCTTTCAACTAGCTCATCATCAAATTTTTTTCTCTTGATCGATCTCGTTGAGCTTCTCCTAGCAGGAATGAGTGAGCTGAACAGGAGTGAAGAATTAAAAATGAAGTCAAATAATGAGGTATAGATTAACTCAGATTATATAAATACCAGAAAGACTTTTGCCTGTATTGGAAATAATAAGAGACATAATTGTCACCACATGAAGAAACAGGCAACCACAAAATTTTGCCAAAGAAATACTTAATACATCTAGGAGAGTCATTTAATTATTTTCTTCATATTTTATCTACATTACTTTTCATGAAATCAATTATAAGCAATGATAGTCATGCTTATATACTTATTGTCAAATGAAATTAGCAAAATTTCTAAGAATTAGTAAACCTTTAAAAAAGAAAACCTATTAGTATTTTGCACATATCTAGACTACCAAAAGTGCTAATCAATTAATAACAGAAATATACCACATTCACAAAACAAAAACAAACAAACTGCAATTGGAAGTGATGATTTTAGATTTCATATATTCTCTTTAATGTATTTTAAATCTATAGCAAGTTAATATAAAGAAATTGTAATAGTAATTTTAAGACGTAAAACACGCCTATGGCCTCATCTCAGAGGAGGGGGGGGATTTTAGTGATGTCATAAATCTGCCGATGTTTATCGAAAATAACTACATCACCGTAAATCTACTAGAAATAATTCATTATAATCAGTTTTTGTATTGTTTATTGTAAAAAATATCATTTTTAAACGTAAATGTTAAATAATTTGTAAAATGTGTTTGATTTTGAAGCAACACGCTGTGTTCTGTGTCTAAGGCTAACAATAGTACTGCGCATGCGCGGTGAACCTGTTATGCAATTTTTACCACCAGCAAGCTCGGGACAAAAAAATTCCTCACACAGGGGGTCTGGTTTCTGCCTCCCTGTTATTACATAATGGAAAAGTTACGCAAATGACCTAGATATTCAAATAGAGGGAAGGCTGACCTTTACAATGATACCACACGTGTGTAATCTTACGCTAGAATGCCGGCTTAAACCGGACATCAAAAGCGGCCATTTCGGTTACTTTTCGATCGGAGAAAGCATGTCATTTTTACCCCCTTCCCACTAAAAATGTAATAAAAAAAGAACTGTCTAGAAAATGATGAAAAACCATTAATGAATTTGTGTAGAAATGATTTCTCTACAAGAATATATAGGTTACAATGCAATACATTAAACATAAGGTATAGAAATCTATCGCTGAAGTGAAATGTTGTAAAAAATCTGCATCTGTAGTTCGGGCCTTATCGCGATTGTTGTCAAAAATCTGCATCCGGAATGAAAAGGTTAAGTAAAATTAAATAAGACATTCACAAACCCAGGGTCTACAGTTGGCATTCTTCTTGAGCGTGGAGGCCCTTGAGATTTAGGTGCTGCCATTGCACGCGGAGTATCTGGATATAATCCCTCAGATATGATTACTGGAGTAGTCAGAGAAGGGGGCGACCTGTCACAAGTCACATTTACTTCCTCTTCTTTACTTGCACTTTCTAAGCTGACGTCCATGACTTCTCTTTTCAAAAAATCATTTTAGAGCTAAATTTTTTTTTAAATTTCTGCATATAATTCCGGATACAATCTGAAAAAAATAAAATGACAATGAGACACTTAAGTGTTTTTTAAAATTGTTTATTATCTTAAAAAAAATTCAGCCTGTTAAATTAAACTGAAAACAGATCTATGGGTTTGTAAGCTAACTAACTATAATTTTTAAGAGTTTATTTCCTAAAGTGGCTAAAGAACAAAAACTAGTTGTGACAGTGTTTCTTCATGATGCAAAAAATAAATCTAAATTCTATTTTTGTGCCCGCAAGAAATTATCTCTTGATGATTGATCCTATATTAAACAACTATCTTGAAAGTTTAGTGTGACCTATGCTATTGTGGCTATTCTGCATCTCTACCATGGATCCATGGTTGAGATGCTTTTGAATATGCACATAATGAGATATCAAAATAATACTGGTCGCTAAAGAAATAGATTACCATTTAAAGTAGAGAACAAATAAATAACTATCGCAATAACTACTTAGTTCTGCTTTGATCATTAAGTATTACCATTTTTTTTTAATTCGCGGAATGATATCGATAATAGGCATTGGCTATGTTATACTTTAAATATTAATTTCGTTAAATTTAAATGTGTGTATACTCACAGCAAATTTGCAGGAAATGTTGAGATATATTATCTCATGAAATTTCGATACATATTGAAGAATATAGGCAAGTAATTTAATGACTAAAAATGTATATGTCCACTGTTATTGTCAGTAGTTAAAAAACAAACAAATAAATAATCTTATTACTAAAAGTTTAGTTTAGCAAGACCAAGGGAAATCAGGAGAATACTAACATAGATATATTTTTTCGAAAAAAAAATGCTCTATTGTTTAATTTTGTGTAGGGATATACAATAGGGTGGAGTGAATTTTTTTTTAATCCTAATAGCTTAAAATGGTTGTCAAATGGTCTAAGTAGTTATGGCCTAAAATATCTTTTATGTAGTGTAACGTTTACCGGTGCCCCAAAGGCATTTTAAAGGATACAAACTTTAAAGCATTATAACAATTTTGAATGAAATCAACATCTCAATAGTGATGTTCGTAATGTTAATGTGCAAATATGAACTGCTGAACTAAATTATGTTTATGAATTAACAATTTAACAATAAGTCAGGATCGTCGATTTTTTTAAGGCAGGAGACAAATAACGTGACAGGAAGATGGTCTTCCACAAGTGCCTGTCACCATCTATGCACGACGGTTTTGTTTTAATGTCAAACCAAACATGGCCGTAAAACCTCACAATATAATTTGAAAGTTCTTGTAGCTCAAATGACTGAGATATCGTTGCAATATACAAACGAAGTATTCTGTTCGCCTTTGTCAACCAGCGTGCATGAGACAATTCGCCAGGATCGCGGGGAGCAAGATCATTGGAACAGTTGCCTCTAATTACAGTTTGGCAGAAATGTGTCCTTGCCAATATCCACTGCAGCATGAAGTTCCATTGGAAGAAAAAGACTTCCTTGTTGACCAAAGAACCTTAAAAATGAAGTGCATCGATAAAATAGATGTACAAACATCATGCGCTATGAAAGTGAACAGTCAGCTGCATGTAGTTCAAAGGGACAATTGTAATCAAATGTTTCTTCGATAGCATCCGATTCTACGGTGGAAGATGAAGAAGATGATTATACCCACTCTAGCACTAACCCAGTACAATTAACTTCAATCACTCACACAAAAAAGAAACAAATGCGAATAATGCTGCTAACTGTTGCACAGACTTGCGACAGATATGGAATTTCCGACAGAGCAGATGCCACAATAGCTACAGCAAGTTTAGAGAAGATGTTAGCTTTGTTACAGAACAAATTGAAACAAGAATAATAGATTTACAAGCTGAGCAGAGAAAGAAAAAGAATTGAACTTACCAAAACACTGGATAACCTGCAGGGATTATTTTTTGATGGATAAAAAGAAAAAAACGATAGTAACAAAGCAAGTGGAATCAAAGAATTATCGTAATACAGTTTGGGAAAAACTTATTGCACAAACTCACGAGCCAGGATCAGAGTATAATGGACACATTTCACCTTCTTCTGGTGCTGCTGCAGCTGTTGTCAAAAGTATGATTGAGTTTTTTTTGTCACAGACGCGTTATTGGTTATTGGTTGCATGGTTTAGCAAGCAATATAGGTTCCATAGATGGCGTGATACGGCTTATAGAAGAAAAATTGAATAAGCATGTTTAACGGCTGTTTAACGGCTAGTATGTCAGTTGCAAATGAATTGCTACTTCGGCATTTAATCAAACACCTCGATGGTCCAACAACTGCTCCTCGCAGATCTTTAGTTTCTATTGGAGTTGCAATTCAGAGTTGTGAAACTCTCCCACCTGTTGCTTTCAAGAGGATATATGCTGACTTCCCGGAAATTGCGATTGGAGGCAACTGTTCAATGATCTTGCTCGCCGCGATCTTGGCAAATTGCTTCATGCACTATGGATGATAAAGGCGAACATACTGAGCAGTAGTCTAGGGTGTTATCTTGCAGAGCAGTTGTACATGGTGCCACCATACAGAGTGTCTGGAGCTTAGGTGTATGAATTCAATTGAAAGTTATTTGCAAACACACTAAAAATGACGAATGTAGTCAGTGGCGCCACTAGAAGGGGGGTGCGGCCGCACCGGGTGACAAATGAACCATTCTTAATTTTATAACAGAAGAACTCGGTCTACTCGGGTTTTATAACCAATCATAGTTAAAAACATGAGCAATAGCACAGGGTGCATTGGCGTACCTAGGGATTTGGGAGCCCGGGGGGCTTGGCAGTGCCGTAGCCAGCTTAACTCGCGCCCGGAGCACAATACCTTTTTAATACCTTTTTAGACCCCCCCCCCATTCGAAAACCATACAGTGCTCGATTTAAAAAAAACCAGTGCCGGGGATGAACACAATTTTCCGCAGAGCCGGGGATAAATGTCATCCCCGGCGGGGATGAAAAAAAGCCAAACCAGAGCCGAGTTATCAATTCTCAGTGCGGGGGATACCTCCGGCATCCCCAGCGTTGGCGAGATGCCAACAATTTTTTTGAGAATCTTCCATTTACAAACCACGGGCCAACAAGTAACTAAATTATTTTCATAGAAAAAACCAAAAATAATATTAAACAAAATGGGGAAAACATGTGTCTTAATTAACATAGTTCACGTTGGTTCAAACAAATTTGAAGCTGCACATTGATTGGACAAGCAATGAATTTATTTTTAACAAAAAAAGCAAATTTTTCATTTATTCTCTGTTTGTTGAAATCAAATATTCCATTACTCATAATTATTTCAACAAATTATGACGTTGTCGGATAACTAATTCTTTTGTCGGTTTGTCTGAAGGTAGGATACATCGCTGGCAGAATGCCTTCGTCTTTTAACCACATTGCGGCATACAACTTTGCATCAAAATATTGAAGTGGTGGACCATTAATTTGAATAAACAGCAATTGTTTGATGGTTTCGACTAGGGCTGTACCGGAATCCGATTCCGGTTCCTGTTAAGCCGGATTCCGGCAGTTTTAACAAATCCGGTTCCGATTCCGGTTCCGGTCAAAATGTGCCGGATTTAAGCCGGATTTCTTTGTTGTTTGAAATTTGTAAGAAATTTTTTTAGCGCAACATAATTTTGAAATATTTAACGCTATACAATTAAATTAAAACAATAGCTTCCTTTGATTTTAAAACTACAATAACGTCGATCGCTTTTAGTTCTATATGTAAGTACAAATATATTAAAAAGGAAGATTTGAATCGTATTTAGTCTAGTACAGGGGTCGGCAACCTGCGGCTCGCGAGCCGCATGCGGTTCTTTCGATATCAAGTTGTGGCTCTTTCGATGTCAAATTGCGGCCTGATTAAATACCGTAATATTGAAACAACAAATTTAGTAGCTCTTTAAAAATTGAGAAAATTGTAAATTATAACTTTAGGCTCTTCCGTCTCAAAAGGTTGCCAACCCTGGTCTAGTAATACGACACCTTATCTTCCGCTACTTTTGATTCCGTGTTTTCTATAAACTATATTTAGCTATCAAAGTTTAACTTTTTTTAAAGAGCAGACAACGATCTATTTTTGGGTGTTTACTGTTTTAAAAAACTTCAATAATTTATTTTTCTGCACATTTTTTAATTTAGTGGATTTTGTCACGATTTGGATAAAATTCCTCGCAAATTTAGATAAACAACTTGAAGATACATTTTTAATTGAACATTAAAGTGATATTGATTTAGATTTGAAATGCATTTTAATTTGCGTTTTTATGGGAAATAGTCAGATAATGGTTTAAATGAAAGTATGAATGAAATAACACGGTTCGATGACGTCACTATGGAAAACTAAAGAAAAATAAGCTATCGGGTGGTGCCACAGTATATATATATATATATATATATATATATATATATATATATTGTAGTAATTTTATCTACTATAAAGAATGACACACAGGACACGTGGGTTCAATATAACTCTAGACTAATAGTTTATTTATTACTACAATTTCACTTTACATTTAAATCTACAACTACTAAGCTAAACTAATACATCCACTTAGAAAAGTCACTACAGCGACAAGCGAGTCGAACGTGTTACCTTCAGGTAACGAACTCGTTGTTCTCAGAATAACTTCCTAAAATGCTAAGTCACGGACTGTCCACTTTTTCTCTGGTCACCGCTTATATCTAAAGTCCGAAGTAGACCCCCCACACCCTCAATTCAGGTCACGTGACTGGTCTCGATGCACCGTCCTGATGCTAGCGCCAGATGAGAAGGGGGAGGGGAACGACTGTTGTTTCACCCCCACCCACATCTCTTATTTACACACCTGTCCAGGTGACGAATGGTGCAGCGCCGTGTGTTAGAATATGAGGGCTACATGTGCTAGAATTGAGAGGGTTACAACACTGCCCCCCTCTTAAATCTGTCCGTCCCGGTCCATCTGCACCAAATAGTTTGGTTTTGGTAAAATTTGGTTTTCAAGACATTACTGTCCGTACGAATCTTTTTCTTCACTGATGAACGAATTAACTCCAGTTGAGATTTTAGATCATCATCGTAATCAGTCTCTGTGATGTTATGCACGAAACTGAGCCTGCTCTCAGCGTGACCTTTGATGCTAGCTATGAGCATGTCTTTTGTCAGGCTGAGGAGGTTGGTTGTCCCCGTGGTGGAGGCGGGGAGGATCGTAGTCGTCCCAGTGTTACGGCTTGATATTTTACTGAATGACACACAGGACACGTGGGTTCAATAATGACTAGACTGATACATTTATTTATTACACAAATTTACTAAACATTAATTTCATAACCAAACTAATAAATCCACATAGGAAACAAAATCACTGCCGGCCACAAACGTGTCCAACGTGTACTCTCTAGGTCACCAACTCCTTGTTCTCTCAAACAACAAGAATCCATTTACTACACATGTCCGGTCCACACCTACAAAATCAGGTCACGTCACTCGTCGTCACGCATCGTCCTCATCTCTTGTTTTTACACACCTGTCCAGGTGACGACTGGTCCAGCGCCGTGTGTAGAAATAAGAGGGTCACAACAATGTATATCAGGCTTGCGGAGCCGCCATATTTTTTTTCGGCTCCGGCTCCCACAAATTTTACGGCTCCGGCTCCCTATTAAGATAGTATCTCACGAGACAAAAATTTTTGTAATTGCTCCACGCTAACATCCCGCTAATAAAAAGTTATGCAAATTTTGCCGCGCTCAGCCCCATAGTCAGGAACTTGAAAAATATACGCATTGTCGGTTTTACTAAAAGCAAACCATTTCAGTGCATCCAGAAACGTATCATTATTTTCGATCGAGGTTTCACTAGTCGCCATTTTCATAAGTACTAAAAAGTTATTTCAATGATCAAATTAGCCAATAGTAAATTGATACATTATTTAAAATATTTTAAAGACTTCAGTATTTATATTTATAAATTCGAAGTGACTATTCGGACCCGGGCAGGCCCGTAGCCAAGATTATTGCATGGGGGGGGGGAAGAATTTTTTCGGCGGGGGGGGGGGTGCCGAAGAACTGATTCTGGGGTACAGCGGCGGATCTAGACAACTTTGACGGGGGGGGGGCAAAACTTTGACCCCGGGGGGGGGGGCGAAACTGTTTTTCATTGTTGAAAATTGGTCTTTGAACAAAAAATATTTCGATAATTTAATGATGTATTACCTAAACTTGCGATAACCGGGGGGGGGGACATGCCCCCCGGCCCCTCCCCAAAATTCCGCCCCTGGTGGGGTAGAAGAAATGTTCGGGGGGCGAAGATGGAGGTGCGAAGCGCCGAAAGCTTGCGAACGGAGAGGAGGGGTTTTGGGAGGGGACCTCAGTGAGTCCCCTCCCCAAGAAATTTTTTGCAGTTCCATATCTGGAATGGTGCATTTTAGTACCGATTGTTTAGCTATTAATTAGAAATATATAATTTTAACTACATTTCAATAGTGCATGGCATGTTGCAGTTTTGTTAAAAATAATTTAAATAGTAAAGAGGTTTAAAAATTTATTGAGGCTGAGCAATGTCTGATTCCTGTTATAAATATATTGACCATTTGTTCTGCTACACAATTGTTACATAATAGATACCTGATTTATATCATTATACTGTTGGTTAAACGTACAACCCGGGAAGAACGACAAAGATGCACGAATATAGCTTAGCTATTTGTGTGCTATTTCTTATAAAATATTGAAAACAAAGAACAGATCTATCAACAACAAATTGACCAGTCGCAATTATTCAATTTAAAATAAAATTAATTCTGCTAAAAATTAAATTTGAAAATTAAATAACATCACTCAGAAATCACGGAGTTTGTACTTTATTATTTTATTATACATATGTATAAAAGTGAAGTCAGAAGTCAATATTATTTTATTAACTTATTTAAGGTTGCTAGTTGTCCTCAGAAGATATCAATATATAAAACTATTACAAGGTTGCGAACAGGCCCACCGACAGAAATTTCGGGTCCCTGGGCAGGGGTGACACGGGCCCCCGTGCTAATATTAATTTTTTCAAAAGTTGATTGGCCAGCTCAGTCCGGGCCCCTAAAACAAAATTGAACAAAATGATTGATGTTTTATAGCCGTTATTATTAAAAATTTGTCAAAAAGCTCAAATCATGCACGGGGGGGGGGGCTCAGGTCATGAACGGGGGAGGGTCAGCCCCCTAGCCCCCTCTGGCTACGGGCCTGGACCCGGGTACCAATAAACTCCGATTTTTATTCGGACCCCGTCCCAATAAAGTCTGATTGTTATTCGGACCCGTGGCAAATATGCACTTGGCTTAGCTATACATAAACTTTATTATTGTTTTTTGTTTATTTTTTTTTATAATTGTTTGAATTGTATGATTTAATCGTTACTCAGTGTCTAGGGTTTCACTAAGTGGACTCTGTATTATTATTTTTTCGGGTTCCGTCTAATAAAGTTCAAATATAGCTAAGCTTAGTGCATATTTGCCACGTGTCCGAATAACAATCGAATTTTATTGGGACACGGGTCCGAAAAGCCACAACCTTATAAATGTATCTGCTCTATTTCAGATATTCTGTTTATAATAAAATTATTAAATACAGAAAGCTACCATTTTGTTTTTAGTCTATTACAAATTCGCGGTCAAATAATACACAGAATGACGCGTTTTATTTGTCGTCGTAGTAAAAATTTATTTTTTAAATGATTGATACAATTATTCTATGAAATAAAACTGTTTTAACTTTATATATAACAAAATAACATGCCATTAAAAAAATTTCGGAGGGTAAACAAGATTTAAAACGAACACAAAACGATTCCCCATTAAAGATTTCTTGTGGTGATGTGCGTGCACGCTATCATTTAAACGCTGTTACTGTTGTGGGTTCGTAAAAATGACAACATTTCAAATTGTAGGAGGCAAACAATCAAACAAATTTGTAATTTTAAAGCTAAAAAAAAAATTCTGCTGTAAAAAAACAACATTTGGGAGCAGTGGAGCCGCCATATTTTTTCGGCTCCGGTTCCGGCTCCAGCAAAAAGTAGCGGCTCCCGGCTCCTCGGCTCCGGCTCCGCAAGCCTGATATATATATATATATATATATATATATATATATATATATATATATATATATATATATTGGAATTCATTTATTAATAAACATGTTTATTATACTTTCTAAGATATGTTACCCATTTCTTTTTTGGTTGTAATAGAAATCAAGTTAAATTAAGTTCAGCTTTATTAAAATAAATTTTTAAAACGAAGAACCTGTTATTTTGACAGAGTTATCTTTCTTAACTCAAGATTGGGGAAGGGATTTTAGTCACAGTCTTCGAGATCTAAATGGTTAATATTGTTTTTTGCTATCTAGTACTTAAAAACTAAATTTTTATTATATTTTTCATTCTTATATCTTTTTTATGTTAGGCGAGAAATTACTGCTTCGTTCGGAAGAGTTACTATTTAATTCGGTAAAATCCGGTTCCTGTTCCGATTCCGGCAGGATCTAAAAATTAAATCCGGTTCCGGTTCTGATCCTGCAGGATCTAAAAAATTAGAATCCGGTACAGCCCTAGTTTCGACATCTAATGAATTATGACGTAAACAAAAGTTACCATCACTTGGTACATCGAGAATAATGCAGCCTCGTTCTTCTACTATTTTTGTCAGATTTGTGTATAAACGTGTTGAAACAATATAGGAGTCCCTGGGCCTAAAATGAAAACGATGCAGTATGAATTGCAATGAATGACTGTCCGAGCAGGCGCGGTTACTGGGGTAGGCGATATACGCCCCCCACAAGCTACTATCCCCTGGCCTATATACTGGCCTTCCCGAGGACCAAATCCTAGATCCGCCTAGTGTCAGCGTATTAATATCAGCAAGAGAATAATTATATTTAGATTACACTGTTTGGTTTAATTTTATAACATGTGACGTATCTTATAGCTGTGTATCAGTCTTGAAAAGTTATATTACACTGTTTACGAGCAAATGGTTTTACTCCAGTGTTACCATTAAACATAAATCTAGTGCGTGCAGAATAAAACATTATTTTTATCAATACATCCAGCTACTTAGGTATTTTGATTTCAACTTCAAATTAAACTTATTAAAGTCGGATAATCTAAACCTGTAATAACAAATTATTGCTACAGATATGCTGTAAAACATGACTTACATACAGTAGACGTAGTATGAAGATCATCTTATTGAGATTTGACTCCTTGAAATACAGTTCTTTGTTTATAAAAGACAACTTTGTTTGGGTTAACGTTTTTGAAAGATGGCACTTTTAGACATCTTAATTTAAAATTATAAAATTAAAAAATTACTTTAAATCTTTGTCTGGATTTTTATATACAAATATTTTTTTTCGATTGATAACTTGCGCCTTACGAGCGACGAATTAAAAGTGAACATAAAATTAGAACCAAAGATTACAAAAAAATACTTCGAACTCTTACTGTACATTTATTTCTATTGATTCGGTAGATAGAAATGCAGTAAAAAAAATATGAAGTTAAACTTCAAAATTTACCAGTACTTGCTAGACTTAAAAAAAAAAAAATCAGTGCTGGGGATGAAAAAAAAATTCCGCAGAGCCGGGGATGATAGTCATCAGTGTCGGGGATATCCCCGGCGGTAAATCGAACACTGAATCCATATAATATTATATGTAAAATATACCATTTGGCATCCCTTTGTGAGTAGCGCCCATGGCATGATGCCCCCCTGCCCACCACTCGCCACTCCTCTGGGGCTTGACCTCTTTGGGGTTCCTGGATTTTGACATTCGACATCAATGACATGAGATAACACTTAATATTTAACGTACAAATTTTTTTCGGACACTCCTTTGGGCCCCCCCTCAAGCTGTGGCCCTGTGGTCTTTCGAATTTGCTGCTCGGATCAATCTGAAGTAAGTTCATAGCGCCAGGGCCGGCTCTGGGCATAGGCGACATAGGCAGCTGCCTAGGGCGCCAAATTGCTAGGGGCGCCAAATTTTAGAAAAAAAAACTTTCAAAAGAAGGGGCGGGCGTCCTAATAGATGACTGCCTAGTTCGCCTAATTGTCTGGGGACGGCTCTGCATAGCGCCTTAAATAAAATGACGCATGTAGTCAGTCACGTGGTTCCTTGACTTGGAAACGTTGTTGACAAAGACATAGATCTACTAGAAGACAGTAAAGGCTTTCTGACGTGTCATCAATTGAAAGTAATATGGTGAAATATATTGATACTGTTGGAGTGAGTAACAAATTTGCATCTTTGAAGACTAGCAATGGAAAATTTATAATACATTTTATTGTCAAATGTTGCAGTTCTTAAAGGTTTTACTTTAAATTATATTGTGCATTTTTTCCCCGTTAAAAACTCCTCAACTTTTGGACACATTTGATGTATTTCACAAACATTGCCATTATATGCGATTCTCTAAGGTGTATTACAGAACTATTCGACATGGTTGGTGTCAACCGGTTCGGCATAGCATATTCCGGTGTCACTCCCACAAGACTTGCACCATGGTATACATATTTCAAATTTTCCTGCACTAGACCTTAAAGAAATTACTTTAGAATACTTTAGCGATAAAAACAATAGTATTACTGATTGTATTTCGGAAAGATGTATATTAGTTTCATTAAACTGAGTTTGTAAACTACGTCTCCAATTTCATGAAACCACGTGACTACATGCGTCCCCCTTTTTTTTTAGAAAGTTAAGAAAAAACAACAACTCTAGATTGATCTGAACAACTTTGAACTGTATTCATTTATCTAAGTTCCAGACGCTCTGCATGGTGGCACCATGTGCTACTGCTCTGCATGGTGCCTGTGATGGTGGCACCCTGTGCTACTGCTCATTTTTTTGTTTAACTATGATCGGTTATAAAACCGACTATACCGATTTTTTTCTGCTATGAAATTTATAACTGTTCATTTAGGTGCCACCCGCTGTACAGGCCCGTAGCCAGGTCAAAGTAAGCAGGGAGGCACCAATACCCAGCAAGGGGGCATCTTTACTTTTTCTTTATTTTTTCCTCTTTTTTAAGCGGAGGGGGGCACTCCACACCTAGAGGGGGGCACTGCCCCCCAGTGTCCCCCTTTGGCTACGGGGCTGCCGCTGTAGCCCGCACCCTCCTTGGGACGCCACTGATATATATATATATAATGTATATGTATATTTAATATATAGTTACAACAGACAACACATCAAATGAACAACAATAAATCAACTCAGAACAAAAAAATTAATAATACCTTTATTATCAAAGCCGTATTTCCTTAGTATTTAGGGCATGTCATGAACAAGTGATCTAACTGAACAAATTTACTAGCAGATCACTAGATCACTCATGACTTTTTCATTAGCAATCAATTGGTGACAACTGAAACATTTTCACTTCCTTTCTTTCAGAACCGAAACACAAAAAAAAAATATGTCAGTTAATGACCAGAATCTAATGCAGTGACCATAGCAGCGTAACAATTATAATGACAAAACAAATAGTTTAATGAAACGTAGTTCACTTGGATGCTGGATACAGTCATTTAACACTTTCAATTATTTAAAAAAAAATTATTTTGGAAGTACTAGCATCTTAAGTACATTGCACAAAAAAAAAAAGAAATTAACAGCTAATATTTATTTAACCAGAAAATGAACCAATTAAATGTATAAATATATACATTTATTATATGTATACTAAATGCCATGTTATTCATACTGCAATTTCAATTTCTGTCGTCTTTGCAAATGGCAGTCTGAAGAACTGATACAACATGAGATCTTAGCAATAGGAGTGCCTGTGTGTGTGTGGTTGGGGGGGGGGGGATGGGGGTTGAGGTGTCATTGGGCATTCAATTGGAGGCAAATTTGAATAAAAATATTTCTTTCTAATAACAGTCACTGTCCCCCTAACAGATATCTTACATGGCAGTGGCATGGGCGTATTCATTTTGAAAAAAATGTCATATAAGACATTACATTAAAAAAAAATGTCATAAAGTTGTTATTTGCCCCCCCCCCCCACCCGGAAAAATTCCTAGCGACGCCCATGGGCCGCAGTGGTTCTCAAGTTGATTGGAAGTAATTAGGGCAAATTTTTTTTTACTCAATAATGTATGTACTTCAACTTAGCTTTTTTTTAATTTATTCAATTCTAAAAGTTTTTTTTTATTCCTTTCTATTCAGATGGATTGTGACAACCAAAACTGAAACGCCAAATTTTGAGAACTACTGTTCCATGAGAATCAAGTTACTAGAATTCCAGTGAACATATTCATGCAAAAAAAAAACTATTAAAAATGTTGTTCTATCAATTTTTATTTCAAAAAGTTCTTTTAATAAAGATGTACACATAGACAAACAACATTCTGACTTTCGCATAAAAATTTTATATGATACAACCAGACCGCAGGAGAAAGAGGGTGCTACCAGTACATTTCCCGCAAATATTAAGGGGGACTCATTAAACCCAACAGATTCAAATGTTATAGTAAATCTATAATTTCACATGGGGGCCCCAAATGCCTTCATTTGCACCAGGGCCCAGGATGTCCCCTAGAGGCCATGGATACAACTTATGGCAATGAAGGAAAGTTTATAATTCTCAGTGAGAGATAACATCAAATGACTTTCTCAAAAAAATAAAAAGCAGTCCTCTGAATAGTTCTTTGAAGTCAACAAAAAAAATTCTGAGCACACATTTGTATAATATTAAAATGTAAGATACTTTAGGGTTTTTTTTAAAAAAAAAAAACCAGACATTTTAATAGAAGTTTGAACTTTTGAGATTATATAATTAAATAACAAATCCCTATATACCATTAATTTGATCATTAACAGCTGGTGAGATTGGTTCTAATCTCTTGCTATCACTTATCTACACAACTTTTGATAGAATAAACTAATAAATATAGACATATTACAAGCCAGGTGGTAATGGAAAAACAGTAATCAGAAAAAAAAAAAATCCTTAATATACTGCACCAGGAAATGTGTCAAGTGATCATACACCAAAAAAAAAAAAAAATAAGAACTTTATTTCACCCTAAATAAATAGTGTCATTTGTACACATGACAAACATACATTGGGGGGGGGGGGGTGAACAAGCATCTATTTTTATTATACTTGACTTAAAATAAACAAACATAAAAAATTGATTTGGTTTTTCTTTCGTTTTTTTTTTTTGAACCTCAGTAAAACAACAGCTAACCAGGCCCACATATACAGATTTACTCGCACACTGTCTCTTGATCAACTGATTTGTAGTTGGCATGTAAGCCCTGTGAATTTATTTTGCTTCACATTCAAGTTTTGTTTATTATTATGCAAACCATTTCACAGACAACAGCAATGCATTGATATAAAAATATTTAATTTTACAACACCTGGAAATAAAATAAAAAATCAACAGTTTTAAAAAAAAAATGTTTAATGTAAACGATGGCATCAATACCTTAGAGATTTTATAATGCAGCACTGAACGGATAAAAAAAACTAGAACACAGCATCTTTTTTTTTTTTTTAAAAGAATAATTTCGAAAAAACAAACAACGAAACAATAACATTGGTAAATAAACAGCGATTAAAAAAAAAAGTTTAAAAAGTTAAATTTTGAGATGACAGTTAAAAACATCAAAAGCAAATTTGTGCCATTGAAAATAAAGAATATTAAAGCTGAGGATTTCCAAGAAAAAAAAAATCAGACTATGGCTCCATCTTCAGAATAAAAGAATTCAAAGTTCTGGTGATGAAACAGAGTAGTAAACTATGAAAAATACTAACTTGTCATAATAGTTTAAAAAAAAACAAAAAAATTGTGTTTTTAGAATTACATACATTCAATAGAAATGGTGAAAGCCAATATATATATATATGTATATATATCAGTGATGGCAGTGATGAAAAATGTTCATTAAAGAATACAAACTGGCATGATATTAAGTAGAATATGTAAGTATGCACCACTACTGCATGCAAGTATGTATCACCATACAGAGCACTGGAAATGCACTAGGTTGTCGTGTGCTGCTACAGTTACAGTCAAATAAATGTGAACAACAACAACACACAGTAAAGCATAAATAATAAAAATTATTCTGAATGATGAGCAAACCTTGCCAATGAAGGTGTAACTTAAATTACAAAGGAAATAATTAAAAAGAAAAAAGAGAAGCTACTGTAAAATAAAAATAAACGTGGAAGATTGATGGCATTAAAAGGATTTCATATGGACATAATCTGTCAAGCTTCATACTGGATGAACGTACCATTTAAGAAACTTTTGAGAGGAGTTGGTCAGTAACATAAAATAAAATTGCACGTGATAAAAAGAATACAGAAATAGTATTAATAATAATAATAATACATGTAAGAATTTTTTGTTTTTTTTTAAATTTAGATTATATTTCACTCCAACATATAATAATACAAAAATATAACAATTTAAACATTCTACTGTGCACACGTTCACTTAGAAATACAAAAAAAAAAAAAAAAACCCAACAAATAAATGTACATAATTGTCTGTACACAATGAATATGTACATTAGGATTCATCAGCAAATATTCAATGTACAGTTTTTGTTTTGTAATAAATAATTAACCAAAAAATAAAAATGATGTTTAAAAAAAGATGCACTTGTGCACACTATGTACATTATTAATATGCACTTGTGCACACTATGTACATTATTAATATTATGATATTTTTGTACACACATGCATTTTTAACTATACTTTTAGAAGGTAAAATTTCTTTTCTTTTAATTTGTTCATCTGTTTCGTGTGAGACATATTACTATTATTCAAGCACCAAAAAATATGTAATTATGAGACATGTTACTGTTAAGTTCACTTTGCTCATTGCAAAAAAATTAAATTCAAATTAAGTACCGGTCAGCAAGATACATAAATATATATTGATAGATGAATACAATTGGATTAAAAAAAAAAGCATTTCAGACTAAATTCTTTACAATTAAACACAGATTTTATTTTATCTGCTAACAATCAAACACCAGATTTTATTTTATCTGCCCAACACATCATTTGTGAATACAGAGACCAAATTAATTTATGTCACTGTTTAAAAAAAAATAATTAAGGATCGTTTACAACAGTACCAGAACAATAAGAAATTACAACTTAGTTCATTACAAACATATATATATATGAAAAACGTCTTACTATATAACGTTCCGATTCAATGAACTGTGTCAGAAATAAATTGCACATTAATTTTAAATTCCATACTTGGCCATATTGTGCACAAGGACAATAAATAAAGGTAGGTTAAACAGACAATTATACAGCTTATTAAATTATTATGTGAAAGCCATTTTTAAGAAGACTAGATTCACTGAGCAGATACTTGAATAAAGCCTTACTTATGCTGTACATAACATGGGAGGGGAGGGGGCTGTCATGATTAGTTCAAAGTTTTCAAAGTTAGCTGTTTGTAATATTCGAATGAATTATTTCTAACAATGTCTACTCTCTACTTCTGGGTTCCGTAAAATGGTTTTGGCCCTAGACGCAGCGGCTGAGGTTTTAAATCCCCAGCGTGCGTGACAGGACCAATGGGTGATGAGAGAGGTATCTCCAAGCTTAGTCTCATTATGTTTACCCTCTCATGCCTGTGCTCGTCGGACTGTGGAGACGTGGACCTGATTCGGGCCCTGGCTGTCGGTGCCTGATGTGTGGATGGAGATGATGGAGGCAAGGAAGATGATGTGCTTGTTGTTGCTGGGATGGGATGTTCAGGATCTGAGGATAGTGAAACTGTTTCACTTTCGCACCTCTCAAACACTTGCCTGAGTTCTTTAATGCTGTTTCGGCGTTCATTGTTCCTTGGGGAAGTTGGCGGGGTGTAAGCGCTGGGGGAGGGTGGCGGGGTGCTGATTCCCTGGCTGCTGAGCAGATGCTTGCCCTCTTTAGCCTTGCTGTCCCGTTTAGTGTCTGCTCGCCTTCGTATGACAGATGACTGGGAAGCTGAGAGTTGCTGGCCCTGAGAAGAAAACAGGTCATTTCCCAAGGATGAAGTGAAGGAGGAAGACATGGATGTTGCATGGCTGGAGGCAAATCTGACAGTGCTGCCCTCACCGTGATGTGTTGTGTCAGATTCAGACGTGGACGACTCACTGTATGTTCTGGATTTAGAGTTACTTCTGTACTTTGGGGGCCTAGAGTTTTTCGCTGCCAATGATGGTGAATTGGATGATGCTGGTTCAGAACTGGAACTGACAGGTGATCTAACTTTATCAGCGCTGCCTTTGTTGGGCTTCCTACTGGGTGAGGATGGCCGCTGTCTGAGATCAGCAGAGCCTTGTTGTCTTTCTTTTGGTAAACTAGCTGCTGGCTGTTGCGCAGCTGATCCCGTTGGAGATTTTTTGGGAGCTCTGCCTGAAGCAACACAATTTTCTTTGTCAATCCTTCCTACATTACAAGTATCAATGTCTGGAGCAGGCAGTACTCTCTCTCTTGTTCTAGATCTGTGTGGGTCTTCTGAAAGATGACTAGAGTTGTTAGGCTGTAAATCAGGGTGAAAGGCTTCATCATCTCCAGTATCTTGTTCAAACTTGCTCCCTTCTAAGCATGGTGTCAAATGTCCAGCATGTCCTATTAAGGATCCTGAATAGGTCCTGTCCCTGTGCCGTGTGCCTGGACTGCCAGAGCTGTCAGACACATTGGAGTCTGAGCCACGTTCAAACAGATCCATTAGGCTTTGCATTTTCTGAGAGCGTTTCACTCTGAGTGACCCAGTGCACAATGCGTACAATCTTTGTTCTTCAGGATCCTCTGGGATAAACAGATCGTGCCTCTCAGCGGCCAGTTGTAAAAATGAATCATCCAGTGATGACCTACTTCCTGCCATGTCCGAGTACTGACTGGCTCCTGTCACCTGCTGAGAAAAACTAACATGAGACTCCAAAAATGTAGAGCGTCGAGGAAGTGATTTTGAATCATAATGAAATTTCCTCTTTGCTACTGGTGGTGGGGTTCTCTTTTCAAGGGATTCGGTTTTGATATCACTGGTGAGCTGTCTGCTGACACCACTGGCAGGGGAGACAGATTCCACTTTGGACAGCTGATCATAATTGCTATCAGATTCAAGAGCCTCTGCGACCTGTCTTGAGGGCTGGCTCACTTTTTTAGCATGAACTGTCTGAATTTTCTTTTTAAGGTCCTGCTGAGTCTCAATGACCAGTTTTGCCCCTTTGTCTGGCACATCCTTAACTGTGACAGTTCTTTTGGCTGTCGGCCCTGGCTCTTTTTTGCTAGAGTCCTTTTCACTTTTCCCAGAGCTTTCCCGCTTGACAGACTGTCGTGTTACCTCAATGGTATCATCAGCAGGAAGTGCCCCCTGTTGGCTTCTAAAGCTGTTGCTCATTTTACGAGGTTTAGGGATAGGGCTAGGGATTTTACTTTGTGGCTTGTTAACCCCTAAACTTGATGCTTCGGACTGTGGGCTGGGCACCCTGTGAGACAGTGGAATGCGTGAAGATTTATTTTCTGGTGTGGTCTTCACATCACTGCCTCTTTGATTAGTGCTAGGCTTTGCTGAATTCCCTGTGGCAGTCTGAATGCGGGACGTTGGGGAAACAGTACGGAAATCTGAAATTTTAGTGTCCGATGACCTTCTAGTGTGACCACCTCTCTTACTAGAGGCCATGGGTGAGGCTTCAGAACCTCGTCGAGCATGGCCAGCTTTTGATGATGAAGAGGATGACGTTGAAGATGAGGATGGGGAAATATCGGCATGCATGGAAGCTGACATTGACCCTGAGAAGGAAGACCTATACGACTGATTACTGGAGCTAAATTTGTGCACTACATCTGGACTAGCTTTTGGTCTGGGGATTTTAGAAAATGATGTCTTACGTCCTGCAATACTGGATTCACTAGTTGGAGTTAGGCTGTCAAATGTTCTGTCTAAGCCGTCTTTGTTCTCAGGAGACATAAGAATTTCACGTCCTTGATTCAGGACATTCTGGACCTCTTCTTGGTCTAAGTCTCCATGAGAACTCTCCATGCTTAAAATACTGGTCTCCACCTTCTCCCCGTCCATGCTGGATGATCTGATTAGCCTCCTCTCTCTTATCACTGGTGTCGCTGGCTCAGAACCGGACACTTCCAGAGAGGTTTCCACTTCCATGGAAACTGATCCTTGCTCATCTACATCTGTCCTTATATCCCTGGAAGCCAGCACTGTTAATGAATCTTCAATCGGTGAATGCGTGCGGGAGCTGTCAGAGCGGGGAGACTTGAGATCATCCACCAGCTTGTTACACAGGTTGTCCACTTCCATGGCCACCTCATCCTCACTGGCAGGATGCGCTCTTTCTGTATTCCAGACATTTCTGCTGGGAGAATGATCAAAATCCACGGGCTGTCTTCTTCCTTCTTCCTGGTTTCTGAGCCCTCTGCTGAAACTTAGATTTTCAACTGGGTAGTGATGTCTGTGCATTAATATAGCCTCTTCCTGATTCAGCTGGATCGAACTTCCCTGTTTCCCAGGTAACAGATTCCCCTCAAAACTAGTACTTCTCAGGCTACTGCCAAGTGAATGATCTGCATCTCCAGAGCTGCTCCTGAATAAATCATAGGGATATGAAGCCTGGTCAGAAATACAATTGTCAGTGTTTGATTTTTTCAGAGTCACTTTATTCTCCATGATAACGTCCATTGAGGTGTGGACCTGAGGCAGAGATGGTGACGGGTGAATGGTCACTGGGAAAGGGACAGGGGCTGAAATCGATGCTGGAATGTCCATTGAAAACTCATCAGGGTGGTACAAGGCCAGCTGCAACGGGACATTGCTTCTAGTTGCCACATCACCACCGCCAGCAGCAGCATCATCAGCAGGCGGGGTTGTGGTGGACTGAACCAAATCAGGCAGGGCTTCTCTCAGAGGGGTGGATGCAGTGTTTCGTATATTACCAAACTGGACATTGGGATGAGATGAATCAGGAGACTGGAGACTGCTGTTGGAAGACTCCCTGCTTAACCTGGCTCTCTGGCTCATAAAACCAGCAGCACAGAGGCTGGACATTCTCTCTGACGTTTCTGACTCATCCATCTGTGCCCCAGCAGAAAATAAGACATTGGACTGCCAGGATAAATTGTCTGAGAGCTCAGGCAAGTCGGGCTGCTGCTTAACCCTGGGAGAAAGTTCAGGTTCCAGCCTAGGAGATGTAAGGGGTGACCTCTGGTCAACCCTAGGTGAATGTTGTCTCCTGATGACATGATGCAAGCTCAGATCTCCGGTCGGCAGATCCACGCTGAGGTTCCCGAGTTGTCGTCTATCTGCTAAACTTATTGGACTTTTTCCCCCTTCCATATGTAAGAAAGTTGGCATGCCAACTTCCCCAGTGACATCTTCATCAGGTGATGCCACTTCGTCAAACTCTTCAGAACTTTTGGAGGAAACGGATGAAGTGGATGATGATGATGACGTGGATCGGTTCCTGCACATGTTTGCAATGGTGCTTCTTTCTTTCAACCTGTCCAAGTCAGGGCTTACCTCAGAGAAATGATGCTGGCTGTCTGTTAAGGCACCTGTGTAATGGCCACTGGTTGAAGGCTGGGCATGCTCCTGTCTTCTCAGGCGTGGTTGAATAACCTGGGTCTCCAAGGTGATGTGATCGTCATGCTGCCGATGGGTCTGTTTGTACTCAGCGATACTCTCTTCAGTCAGCACATAACGATGCTCAAACGTCTCTTGCACTGTATGTTCTATGCCAGACTCTGACTCTCTCTGATAACTGCTGCTATCCCAGTGGGTTTGTTTGATAGTTTCTGATGCAGAATTCTCTGATGATGTTATATCACGACTCTCTAAAGTTGGGCTCAATAATGGGATATTAGCAAGGGAATTGCAACTGGCCACGTCAGTAACAAAAGTCAATGAGTCTTCGGAATCATCTGACTGACTGTAGGACTTGGAATTTTTGGAAATCGCTAAAGAGCTTTTCTTTTGTATGTGTGATGAAGATGACATGGTACTGGAAGAGTTAGCTGTCTTTGGTTTTAACGGCTCTCCTTGGAGCTCACTGTTGACCCTTACTATTGCTGCAGACCTTAGGTCAGCTAATGCTTGTGGAGTGACCTTAATATCTGGACTAGTGCTGAGCTCAAGATCAGACGATATCATCCTGTGAGAACCAGAGTCATGTTTAAATGCCACGTCCATCTGACGGTTTATTTCCCGCAACGTTCTAGTCATCAGGTGGTCATTCTCAGTTAAACTATCCAAACTCGTGCTCCTCCTGCGCCTGGGGTCAGACTCTTCTACTCTGAGGGCCGCCCCATTGGTCGGGGTTACCCCATCCTGGCCGTTGGTAAAGCTATTGACTGACATGGAGAGTTCACTGATTGTGACAGATGACAGCATGTCAGTCTGACTCTCTGTCACATTTTCCAGTGACCTTGCTATGTCACTGGGCACACTCAAGCACTTACTCATGCCAGCCCGAATGATACCTTTGAGATCTGGAGCTGATGCATCTGACTCAAAACTTCCTGAGTTGCTCGACTGGTGTGACAGCTGCAATGGCGACCTGTTGTGTTCATGTGACTTTGGTGAAGAATGCTTGGATGAAGGGTTTGACGGAATACCTTCATTTTCAAGGCTGTTAAGAAGGTCTTGTAAATTTTCCATGTCTTTTGAAGTTGCGCTTGAGCTGGGGATAAACTCTGCTCGTCTCCTCACAACTCGTGTTGTGCTCACCCCTGCACTTCCCTTTTCTATTCCTCCCCTGTGGTAGATAGTACTTGCATTCTTGCCAGTGTCACCTTTCTTCACGTCCATTTTTCTTCTTCCAACAACAGTTACTGCCCCTGATTTATCACCCTGTGTTTTTTCTAGTGACTGGGTTGAATCATTTAAACCTAGAAGCTGTTTAACACTGGCTGGACTCGTGTGTTCTCTAGGCAAAGCATTCACAGACGCTGGGAACTCTGTATGCTTTAAAGAGGCATGTGGAGACGGCTGATTAACACTGAACTCTGTCTCCTTCTGGGAGTGGTTGGTCCCTGTTATGGTCGTGGTGGTTTCTCCGCCGCTGGAGAACACAGTTTCTCTGGAGAAGGACGAGTCATCCCCGACCCTGTAGTTGGATGTGTCGCCAATGCCTGGTCTGGGAAACAGCATGGCATTCATGGCCAGCCGGGTGTCTATCTGGTCCAACACTTCCTGCATGTTACAGCCGGAGCTGGACACAGACATGGTGCCTTGGCTGTCAGGAGTGCTGGCCACACACTGGTCATCATCTGACAATATCTCAGCGTAGTCATGGAAGCGAGAGTAAAAATGTCTCATCCTGCTCTCCCGGTCATTGTTGTCATACGGACTGCTATCAGTTCTAGCTGGCATACTGTTCAGAGACTTTGTCAGATTGTTAGACCTGGAGAAGCTGGGAGAATGAGAAAGGTGTGTGGGTGATGACTCCTCTTCACCTTTGGCTTTCTTCCTTCCGACAGGGGGAGTCCGTGCGCTTCTCTTGAGCGGGGATAAAGTCAGCTCTTCACTGGATTTAGCAAACCTAGTCTGGTCAGCCACCTGTTGGAGCCTGGACTTAATGGCAGCGTCAATATTTATATCTCCCTGGCTCTCACGCTTGGGGTAAATGAAATCCTCCAGACTGATGTCCATGTCTTCACTGCTGGAGTTCTCCCCCCTGGTCATGCTGGAGCTTCTTTCTTTTGTGTGCCTTCTTTCTTGTCTTGGGGTGTTGGGTGCCGACGGAACTCTCCTGTGTAAAGCTTTACGAGTAGAGTCCCCACGTCTGAATGACTGACGTGAATCATCATTAGAATCTGAAATATTGTTTTGTATTTTAAACTTCATTTTGAAAAGAAAAAGTTTTAAATACAACAAAAAAAAAAAAAAAAAATTGCAGCTTATGAAAAAAAAATATTTTTATTTTTCTCAATGTTTTGTTTGGTTCTATTTTTTTTATATTATATAATATTATTATTCTAATCTTTCAAAATGAAAATGCTAGAATACCATCATTGTGACTTGATTCTTGGCTGATCTGTCGGCTTCGAAGTACAGCTGGGGCGTCAGAGGACAGAGAACGCTTGTGTGACAACTGAAATTTTCCAGGGTGGGCTATGTTGGGGAAAAAAAAAGAAAAGTAATATGACACAAAATCAAAAAAGTGTTATGGTAATATAACACAAAATCAGAATAGAGCGTTATATATTTTTCCCGTGCTCAATTACAAGAGTCACTGTCAGATTTTTGTTAGACAGGTGCAAAATAAGTAAAGTCCCCCTTAGCCATAAAGGGCCATCGGGGCAGATGATGTGTAGAAGACAGGTGCAGTAAGAAGAGCTGAAAAATGTTTTAAAAACATCAACTTTTAAAGTTGAATTAATGAATACTATGCTATGGAGAGCAGATGGTCTATTAGTGTAGAGCGCTCAACTGTAAACCCGAGAGTCCCATATTCAGTCCTCGGTGAGAACTAAGGGAATTTTCCAGATCATGGTGAAATTAAGTTGAAAACCCCCAGGTACAGCCAGCTTGACTTTAATTTGGGGAAGTAAAAGGCGGCAGGCATTGTGCTAGCCCCCACACTTCTACACTCCATTAGCCCTGATGGCCCAAAAGGTCTAAGGAAATTCCCTTACTCAATGATTGGTGTTTTCACTAGCTAATTATAAACCCAAACTTGGAGGGATCAGTTTATTTCCTACCTTAGGTCTAAGGAAATTTACTTACTCAATGATTGGTGTTTTCACTAGCTAATTATAAACCCAAACTTGGAGGGATCTGTTTATTTCCTACCTTAGGTCTAAGGAAATTTACTTACTCAATGATTGGTGCTTTCACTAGCTAATTATAAACACAAACTTGGAGGGATCAGTTTATTTCCTACCTTTCCCAGCAGGAGATAAATCCTGTTTATTGGAGTTTGTGGCAGGTGAGCTATTCTCAGTGTTGCTTTGAGAAGTCCTGCTGCTGATGCTGCCTGCCCTTGATGACCCTGTGTTGGTGATGGAGAAGAGGGACTCGGCACTCTTTGCACTGCGTAAGTGCCGCTTCCAGTTGTGAACATCCTCCTCAGTGATAGCTTTGGCCGTAACAGGCCCTAATGTCACAGATTCTAAAAATATTTTTAAAAAAATTTCAAGTGAAACAATAAATAAATATCAACATAATCAACATTTTTTTTAAGTTAACCCAAAAAAGAAACTTCATAATAATTGTGGGGAAAATATGATTGAAAAGGCATTTTTACATAGTTTCCTTAAAGCTCCATTCAGATGAACAAATTTTACATAACACACAAAATAAATGATACACA
Source organism: Bulinus truncatus (assembly GCA_021962125.1). Lineage (NCBI taxonomy): Eukaryota > Metazoa > Mollusca > Gastropoda > Planorbidae > Bulinus > Bulinus truncatus. The sequence continues at coordinate 1,765,800 of JAGDYQ010000182.1, read as the reverse complement.
TTTTAATAACTGAAAATCTTCAACATCATTAAAGAAAGATGACATCTTTCTATAAACAGGTCAGCAATGAAATGTGAGTTCTGGGTAAAAGAAAATTTAAGTTACATTGTTAAACTTTGGTTAAACGGCCAATAAATTACTTAGCCCATTCATCTAATAAAGGTACTATACGCAAAATGGTTGTTTTAAAATATCTATATCCTTGGATTTCAAATATTTTAATACTAAGTTTTTACTCTAACCATCCCATGAATGTGACATTATATTCATGAACTACATTTGATGATAAGTTTTAGAATTATACAACTCTCATCTAGTAATTGAGTTAATTTTATCTTATAAAAAAAAAAGGGAGATGAGAATACATGTCAATATAAAGTTTAGAAAGACATGGTTAACAGCTGAATATGGAATTTAAAAAAAAAACAAGCAATTTAAGTCTTTTCCGTTTTGGACAAAGGACATTTTAGAGCATTTTCGTGTACGCAGATAAATAGAGAGGGAAGTAATCATGTTGAATAACTGTTACAAAAATAAATAATGATTAAGCCCCTTTGATTAGCTTTTATTATTTATATTTAAAATATAAGCAAAAACGGTACTTAAAAAGCCCCCTTTTTTTGGCCCTCAGAGGTCAGATCGCGAAATGGACTTTTGATGTACACTTGGCAGGCCAAGACCTACAAAATGATATATACATTAGGGTGTCCCAAAAAATCCAAGTTTTGAACTGTTCAATGCACACCATCTAAAAAGTTTCTTTATGGGCCACAATTAGCAAAGGAAAAAATTCAGTCCATTTGGGTAAAGTTTAGGGGGTCCCTCAACCGCTTCAAAATTATGTGCTTGAGCTGAAAATCGCGACATTGATTTGATACAGCTTTATTATTTTATTTAACTTGACAAAGAGTTAAAGACTAACAATCAATAATATTATAAAATAATAATATATGACATATACATATAGTTTTCATATTGTAAATGAAATTATTTAACAAATTAGCTGAAGATGTTCGAAGATGTCAGTAATTTCAACAGCAGTTTCGCAACCGTTTGCGCGTTTAGTTAGTTGTTACATTCGCCTAAGTTCGTCACGGCGGCATTTTTTATAGTCTTTTCGATGCTTCTCCACCACTTGAAGCAAATATTGCAGTTGTACTTCATCCTTTGTTGTTGTATTAAAGTTCTGAATTAGGGCGACACCACGTTCAGCACAGTCATTGGTGCAGGGCAAGTTGCTGACAAAGTGCGCTGCAGCTTTAAATGACTGTGATTCTGGCCACAGCTCGATGGGCTCAGCAAGAAAGCTGTCATCAATTCCAGCAGTTTGAAAGAAGTTGCGCGAACAACATAGCTCTGCAGTACTCTGTGGAAGGGATGTGATTAAGTGTGGGCCTCTATCATCTTTGATGTTCAGCACCATTTGCTTTTCTCATCAGCATTAAGCAAATTCGAGAACAGCGCTAGAGTTGCAAGCTCTTGGCTTAGATACCAGGAGTGACGTTCCATCATCTTCAGGCCAACATTACGCAGCTTGTCATCTTGATAGTCTCGGAGACGTTGAATCAAGTAAACGTCATTAATTGGTGCATCTGCAGCAGACCTTGTTGTAAACCATGACTGGACATACACCGAAACAACAAACCGATTAAAACGCTGAATACCTTGCAGTTCACGGACGTCAGATTAATAATGGTTTCGTTGCCATCAAACAAGAGTTCAATCTTTAAGGAGTAGATAGCCTTCGCCATCCAGCGGGCCCTGTGAAGAGCACCAGGTTTTCTGATGATCAACTTAACATCCAGCCCAACCATGAATGCAGCAAGGCAAAGAAATTCCTTGTAGTCATCTCTGGGTTGAGTTTGAACCAACTGCTCAGTTAAAAATGCCTTTAAGGAAGCTGATGCTGACATCATTGGAGATTCCCGTTTTTGTGGTTGGTGGCTGTTAAGTTTGGACCAGTTTGCTCGGAATCGCTTAAAGATAAGGATCTCTGGTCCAGTTGATGGTCCTAAGCACACATTGAATGTGTCCGATAGCAGAATTTCAAGCATGTGGTGTCTACATGCAAGCCACAACAAGTTTCGTCCAATGTGGTTCTCCAGTAGAGTGCATGCACCTTTCACTCTACCAGTATTTGATGCTGTCGTATCCAAAGCACATTCCCACGATGGTGGAGTCAGTGTTCCACGACTTCAGTTGTTCCACAACAGCGTTTGCAGCTGCTTCTCCCGTCCCAGAAGCTAACTTTGGAACCCCCAAAAGCTTCTGACTGCCATCATCAAGTGAGGTTAGGAGAACAGGCAGTCGATCAACTTGCTCACATTCAGCACCAGCTGCACCACCTGTAATATCTGGAAGAAGTTTCCCATCCCAGTGAACTACTGCCTTTGAGCTGCAATATTCTGCCCTGATTCTCTCTGATGCTTCTGCACGACAACGCTTACGGTGACGATGGACAGTACTTTTTGAAAGTACAGAAGATGAAGTGGAACAGCCTGCTTCATTGAGCACACTAGCTATGATCATAGTCGACTTTCGTATGCTGGTGTTGGTTCGATCTAACGCAGCTGCAACAGTGGACGATATGACATGTTGTCGTTTGTGTATTTTGGAACCCTGACTCGACGGTGCATTCTTTGGTTTGACGTTGAATTCATTGTCGGATTCTGTCATATCTCCTCCGTCTTCTTCAGAGCTGGATGCCGATGCCAATGGCGTTGTTTGGTGAGAATCACATCCACCTACTTCTGGCACTTCCGCTGTAGCAGCAGCAGCTGCAACTTCCCGTCTATGGACTTGCTCCTTACGTTTGGCAGAACGTTTTTCTCGTGCTGCTAGCTTTCTATCCAAAGAACCAATAGATCCCGATCTTGACTCTTGCTGCAATTTCAGAAAGTTCACATCCTCCTCATTCCTTATCATTGTCTTTGAGTTGGCATGGCTGATATCAAACAGCTTGTCTAGTTTCTCCATAAACTTCCTCCGGTTCAAACGGTCACTATTGTTGCATCTGGAACGATTTTATGTTCGGCGTACAGATCCTTGATCTTTTTGACAATGTGATTCTTGTGTCGTGTGGGCAGCCTTGACTTCATCCAGAATGGTATCAGTTGGTCATGTACCTGATGTGCACTTTCGCTAATTGAGAGCTGTTTCGACCGTTGGTAATAAACAAAGTTACGCAAAACTTCTCGACCCGATGGAAGACGGGCACCAGATATCATCTCCAGAGGGTAGCCAATCAACCATACTTTACTACCACTTCTAGAACTCCTAGTTTGTAACATCTTAGTTGACATTCTAAGACCCTGTCTATTTCCTCAAGAGTGAATCAATCAGTACAGTTCAATTAATCTCACAGTTTTGAATAATAATTAGTTAAATGCTTCACAAATTTACTTAAAACACACAACTAACAACTAGACTTCATTAATAACTCCACTGCTTTACAAATCCAAGATGGCTTCCAAGTCACATGACCAGTGACGTGACATTGGTATGGCAGGCCATTATTTCAAAAGTAAAATTAATAAAGCATAAAAATATTTGTCATATATTGCTAACATGAGGAAGTTGAACTAATCTTCTGGACCCTTGAGGGACCCCTAAATTCGTTCTGAATGAGGTACCATTTTTGGGACTATTGCAGCTAATTATAAGGAAACTTTTTAGAAGGTGTGCTATTTGAGATTTAATGAATTTTTAAAAATTTGAAATTCTGGGACACCCTAATATACATCATGGGTCTAGGACTTATGGTTGCTGAGATATAGGGCACTCCTTTATTAATATAGCTTATATAGTAAAAAACGGTACTTTTTCGGCCCTCAGAGGTCAGATCACGAAATGGACTTTTGATGTACACTTGGCAGGCCAAGACCTACAAAATGATATATACATCATGGGTTACTTATGGTTGCTTAGATATAGGGCGCTCCTTTGTTAATATAGCTTATATAGTAAAAAACGGTACTTAATACGCCCCCTTTATCGGCCCTCAGAGGTCAGATCACGATATGGACCAAAGTGTTTTCTTGGCAGGCCAAGACCTACAAAATGATATATACATCATGGGTTTTGGACTTATGGTTGTTGAGATCTAGGGTGATGACGGACAGACAGACAGACAGAACGGGGACAATAGGGCATTTTTTTTTCGAAAATGCTCTAAAAATGTTTACGGTAAACATTACTGACCACAGTAAAATTTGTATAAATGAGATTTCAATTTCTACCTTGACTAGACTTGCGTGCTTTTTTCACGCTGCCACTTCGGGGTTTGGAAAAAATGGACTTCCAGCCCCCGCTGCCAGCTGCAGCGGTACTACTACCTCCACTGAGTGATGCAGACTTTTTGTTGCCAGACACTGGCTTGTTTTCTTTGGTTGAGCTCTGAGCCTTTTTCCTGAATCAACAGAGATGTTTTATTATCAGCTGATATTTTTTTTTAACATTGTATCATGTATGAACTTTAAATCATTTTTTTTTAAAATCAGAATATGAAAAAAAAAATCCCCCCCCCCTGTTATTATTTGAGATTTAAAAAAAATGTGATTTAAAAATTACAAAGGAATATTTAAAAAAAAAAAAACGATAAAGAAAGACATGTTTTGTTATCAACGACATTTAAAGAAATGATTAGAAAAATAGTTTAAATTTGAAATAATAATAGTTTTTAAAATGTGCAAAATAATAAGGATGGTAGAATGTAAGAGTTTTTTCAAATTTCCAATATTCACATCAACGGAAAACAAAATACAAATATTATATTAAAGGCGCTTGAGAGTTAATGAGTAACACAGCTTTAAGCAGCTGTGTGTAGATATTACAATAAATGAAGATATTGCCAACCACCAAAAAAATATGTAATGCCATATAACTGATTCTTCTGCATCAGATATTCTTTATGTACATCTATGTATCGAGTCATTTTTTTCAAATTTTACCAGTGCCAGATGATTTGGAGAATTCATTCAAATTTGTATTTTTTTAAAAAACTAAAAAATGAGTGTTATTTACAAAAAAAAAAAAAGAAAAATAAAAAAAAAAAATCAACCGAAAAAAGATGATTCAGGCTAGCAGCCCAATGGACATGCCATTAGAAAAATAGGCCTTGATATGAATTTTGAGTCTAGTTTAGAAACAATGGACTCACCATACCAGCAAAGACCTGAGTTGCTTTCATTGGACTGAAACAAGCTGATGTTATTCTCATCTCACTACCACATATTCTACAGAGATTGTAAAGTTCAATTAACAGATAAATTAATAAATGTCAGAAATGAATCAATTTAATGTATATTTTTATCACTTAATAATTATTGATTTTTCATGTTTATTTATACAGTGAAATGTTGTTATAAGCAGAGGAACAGAAATTAGGGCAAAAGAGGCAGCAGAATAATTTTTGTTCTATCTTCTTGTGCATTTCATTCATTATGGGTATAAATGTAAAGATATTTAAATAATTTCACTAGAACTGTCCAAAATTTATTCTTGTAAATGTTTTAATTGAACTGCAAATGAATTTAACAAAATATTTTAATTCATAAAATTTTTATAAAATGAGCGTAAAAAGAAATAAACAATGGAGTTTAAGACATTTAAGTTTTTGCATTAGAATTTCATATACGTGTATTGAAAATAAATGATAACACATATGCAATGTAATAATCAAAATATTATTCAAAACATAATGAATTTTTAATCAAACTTAAAAAAGGATATGTGTTTTATTAAAATTTCTAAATAAATGCATAAAAGAACTGTAAAAAAATCTGTATTTTAAATGCTGCTTTTGGTCTTCTTGTACAATTTTATTAAATATTTATTTTTTTCGGTTTTTATTTTATTTTTTTGTAAATAACACTCATTTTTTAGTTTTAAAAAAAAAATACAAATTTAAATGAATTCTCCAAATCATCTGGCACCGGTAAAATTTGAAAAAAAAATGACTCGATACATAGATGTACATAAAGAATACCTGATGCAGAAGAATCAGTTATATGGCATTACATATTTTTTTGTTGGTTGGCAATATCTTCATAAATTGTAATATCTACACACAGCTGCTTAAAGCTGTGTTACTCATTAACTCTCAAGCGCCTTTAATATAATTTTTGTATTTTGTTTTCCGTTGATGTGGATTTTGGAAATTTGAAAAAAACTCTTACCTTCTACCATCCGTATTATTTTGCACATTTTAAAAACTATTATTATTTCAAATTTAAAATATGTTTCTAATCATTTCTTAAATTGTCGTTGATAACGAAACATGTCGTTCTTTATCGTTTTTTAAAAATATTCCTTTGTAATTTTTAAACTCATTTTTTTAAATCTCAAATAATAACGTTGGGGGGGGGATATTTTTTTTTCCAGATTCTGATTTTAAAAAATTGTTTAAAGTTTCTAAATGATAATATGTTAGATAAAATATAAGCTGATAATAAAACATCTCTGTTGATTCAGGAAAAAGACTCAGAGCTCAACCAAAGAAAACAAGCCGGTGTCTGGCAACAAAAAGTCTGCATCACTCAGTGGAGGTAGTAGTAGTACTGCTGCAGCTGGCAGCGGGGGCTGGAAGTCCATTTTTTCCAAACCCCGAAGTGGCAGCGTGAAAAAAGCACGCAAGTCTAGTCAAGGTAGATATTGAAATCTCATTTATACAAATTTTTACTGTGGTCAGTAATGTTTACCGTAAACATTTTTTTTTTTTTAAATTCCATATTCAGCTGTTAACCATGTCTTTCTAAACTTTATATTCACATGTATTCTCATCTCCCTTTTTTTTTTTATAAGATAAAATTAACTCAATTACTCGATGAGAGTTGTATAATTCTAAAACTTATCATCAAATGCAGTTCATGAATATAATGTTACATTCATGGGGTGGTTAGAGTAAAAACTTAGTACATGTATTAAAATATTTGAAATCCAAGGATATAGATATTTTAAAACAACCATTTTGCGTATAGAACCTTTATTAGGTGAATGGGCTAAGTAACTTATTGGCCGTTTAACCAAAGTTTAACAATGTAACTGTTAAATTTTCATTTACCCAGCATTCACATTTCATTGCTAACCTGTTCATAGAAAGATGTCATCTTCCTTTACCTATGTTGAAGATGTTCAGTTATTAAAATGTGTATCATTTATTTGGTGTGTTATGTAAAATTTGTTCATCTGAATGCAGCTGTAAAGAAACTATGTAAAAATGCCTTTTCAATCATTTTTTCCCCCACAATTATTATGAAGTTTCTTTTTTAGGTTAACTTAAAAAAATTTTGATTATGTTGATATTTATTTATTGTTTCACTTGAAATTTTTAAAAATATTTTTTAGAATCTGTGACACTAGGGCCTGTTACGGCCAAAGCTATCACTGAGGAGGATGTTCACAACTGGAAGCGGCACTTACGCAGTGCAAAGAGTGCCGAGTCCCTCTTCTCCATCACCAACACAGGGTCATCAAGGGCAGGCAGCATCAGCAGCAGGACTTCTCAAAGCAACACTGAGAATAGCTCACCAGCCACAAACTCCAATAAACAGGATTTATCTCCTGCTGGGAAAGGTAGGAAATAAACTGATCCCTCCAAGTTTGGGTTTATAATTAGCTAGTGTAAACACCAATCATTGAGTAAGTGAATCTCCTTAGACCTAAGGTAGGAAATAAACTGATCCCTCTAAGTTTGGGTTTATAATTAGCTAGTGAAAACACCAATCATTGAGTAAGGGAATTTCCTTAGACCTTTTGGGCCATCGGGGCTAATGAAGTGTAGAAGTGTGGGGGCTAGCACAATGCCGCCGCCTTTTACTTCCCCAAATTAAAGTCAAGCTGGCTGGACCTGAGGGTTTTCAACTTAATTTCACCATGATCTGAAAAATTCCCTTAGTTCTCACCGAGGACTGAATATGGGACTCTCAGGTTTACAGTTGAGCGCTCTATACTAATAGACCACCTGCTCTCCATAGCACAGTATTCATTAATTCAACTTTAAAAGTAGATGTTTTTAAAAAATATTTTTCAGCTCTTCTTACTGCACCTGTCTTCTAAACTTCATCTGCCCCGATGGCCCTTTATGGCTAAGGGGGACTTCACTTATTTTACACCTGTCTAACAAAAATCTGACAGTGACTCTTGTAATTGAGCACAGGATAAATATATGACGCTCTATTCTGATTTTGTGTTATGTTACCATAACACTATTTTGATTTTGTGTTTTATTACTTTTCTTTTTTTTCCCAACATAGCCCACCCTGGAAAATTTCAGTTGTCACACAAGCGTTCTCTGTCCTCTGACGCCCCAGCTGTACTTCGAAGCCGACAGATCAGCCAAGAATCAAGTCACATTGATGGTATTCTAGCATTTTCATTTTGAAAGATTAGAATAATAATTATTTTTATATAATAATTATTTATATTTTTCACAATGTTTTTAGAGCATTTTCGAAAAAAAATGCTCTATTGTCCCCGTTTTGTCTGTCCGTCCATCCGTCCGTCCGTCATCACCCTAGATCTCAAAACCATAAGTCCTAGACCCATGATGTATATATCATTTTGTAGGTCTTGGCCTGCCAAGAAATGACTTTTTTCCATTTCGCGATCTGACCTCTCAGGGTCGTAAAAGGGGCCTTAGTACCGTTTTTTACTATATAAGCTATATTAATAAAGGAGCGCTATATCTCAGCAACTATAAGTCCTAGACCCATGATGTATATATCATTTTATAGGTCTTGGCCTGCCATGTGTACATCAAAAGTTCATTTTGCGACAGGACCTCTGAGGGCCGGGCTTCAGGGCTCCTAAGGGGCTTATATATTATATATACACCTTGTATGTTCAATAACCCGTTCATTTGGTGCGAAATACTGCAGCACGTAGTTTCACCAAGATTTATTAAGAAACTCATCAAATGAAATAGTCAGCTTGTGTTCTGAGTTTAATTGAAAGTATCAGAGCTATGCAACAATTGACGGAGTTTTCGGACGATTAAATGACAATAATTTAGAATGTTTTCAATTATGAGTCCTATTTCAGTAACCACAAACCACTTGTAGTTAGATTTAAGAGACAATAATTTTTTTTCAAATATAAAGAAACGTCTTTATAATTTTTTTTTTACAAATATATGCATTACACAATTGAATTTATAAACATTTCCAAAATTTACAAATATTTACTGAAAGCTAACAAACGTACTGATACATAATACGAAAATGCTCTAACACGTCCTGTGTCCAGAATGGAACAGGCTTAATTGCTTGTTTTTTTTTGTGTTCTATTTTTTTATATTATATAATTTATTTTTTTTTTCATAGGCTGCTATTTTTTTTTTTTTTGTATTTAAACTTTTTCTTTTCAAAATGAGGTTAAAAATACAAAACATTATTTCAGATTCTAATGATGATCCACGTCAGTCATTCAGACGTGGGGACTCTACTCGTAAAGCTTTACACAGGAGAGTTCCGTCGGCACCCAACACCCCAAGACAAGAAAGAAGGCATACAAAAGAAAGAAGCTCCAGCGTGACCAGGGGGGAGAACTCCAGCAGTGAGGACATGGACATCAGTCTGGAGGATTTCATCTACCCCAAGCGTGAGAGCCAGGGAGATATAAATATTGACGCTGCCATCAAGTCCAGGCTCCAACAGGTGGCTGACCAGTCTAGGTTCGCTAAATCCAGTGAAGAGCTGACTTTATCCCCGCTCAAGAGAAGCGCACGGACTCCCCCCGTCGGAAGGAAGAAAGCCAAAGGTGAAGAGGAGCCATCACCCACGCACCTTTCTCATTCTCCCGGCTTCTCCAGGTCTAACAATCTGACAAAGTCTCTGAACAGTGTGCCAGCTAGATCTGATAGCAGTCCGTATGACAACAATGACCGGGAGAGCAGGATGAGACATTTTTACTCTCGCTTCCATGACTACGCTGAGATATTGTCAGATGATGACCAGTGTGTGGCCAGCACTCCTGACAGCCAGGGCACCATGTCTGTGTCCAGCTCAGGCTGTAACATGCAGGAAGTGTTGGACCAGATAGACACCCGGCTGGCCATGAATGCCATGCTGTTTCCCAGACCAGGCATTGGCGACACATCCAACTACAGGGTTGGGGATGACTCGTCCTTCTCCAGAGAAACTGTGTTCTCCAGCGGCGGAGAAACCACTACGACCATAACAGGGACCAACCACTCCCAGAAGGAGACAGAGTTCAGTGTTAATCAGCCGTCCCCACATGCCTCTTTAAAGCACACAGAGTTCCCAGCGTCTGTGAATGCTTTGCCTAGAGAACACACGAGTCCAGCCAGTGTTAAACAGCTTCTGGGTTTAAATGATTCAACCCAGTCACTGGAAAAAACACAGGGTGATAAATCAGGGGCCGTAATTGTTGTTGGAAGAAGAAAAATGGACGTGAAGAAAGGTGACACTGGCAAGAATGCAAGTACCATCTACCACAGGGGAGGAATAGAAAAGGGAAGTGCAGGGGTGAGCACAACACGAGTTGTGAGGAGACGAGCAGAGTTTATCCCCAGTTCAAGCGCCACTTCAAAAGACATGGAAAATTTACAAGACCTTCTTAACAGCCTTGAAAATGAAGGTATTCCGTCAAACCCTTCATCCAAGCATTCTTCACCAAAGTCACATGAACACAACAGGTCGCCATTGCAGCTGTCACACCAGTCGAGCAACTCAGGAAGTTTTGAGTCAGACGCATCAGCTCCAGATCTCAAAGGTATCATTCGGGCCGGCATGAGTAAGTGCTTGAGTGTGCCCAGTGACATAGCAAGGTCACTGGAAAATGTGACAGAGAGTCAGACTGACATGCTGTCATCTGTCACAATCAGTGAACTCTCCATGTCAGTCAATAGCTTTACCAACGGCCAGGATGGGGTAACCCCGACCAATGGGGCGGCCCTCAGAGTAGAAGAGTCTGACCCCAGGCGCAGGAGGAGCACGAGTTTGGATAGTTTAACTGAGAATGACCACCTGATGACTAGAACGTTGCGGGAAATAAACCGTCAGATGGACGTGGCATTTAAACATGACTCTGGCTCTCACAGGATGATATCGTCTGATCTTGAGCTCAGCACTAGTCCAGATATTAAGGTCACTCCACAAGCATTAGCTGACCTAAGGTCTGCAGCAATAGTAAGGGTCAACAGTGAGCTCCAAGGAGAGTCATTAAAACCAAAGACAGCTAACTCTTCCAGTACCATGTCGTCTTCATCACACATACAAAAGAAAAGCTCTTTAGCGATTTCCAAAAATTCCAAGTCCTACAGTCAGTCAGATGATTCCGAAGACTCATTGACTTTTGTTACTGACGTGGCCAGTTGCAATTCCCTTGCTAATATCCCATTATTGAGCCCAACTTTAGAGAGTCGTGATATAATATCATCAGAGAATTCTGCATCAGAAACCATCAAACAAACCCACTGGGATAGCAGCAGTTATCAGAGAGAGTCAGAGTCTGGCATAGAACATACAGTGCAAGAGACGTTTGAGCATCGCTATGTGCTGACTGAAGAGAGTGTCGCTGAGTACAAACAGACCCATCGGCAGCATGACGATCACATCACCTTGGAGACCCAGGTTATTCAACCACGCCTGAGAAGACAGGAGCATGCCCAGCCTTCAACCAGTGGCCATTACACAGGTGCCTTAACAGACAGCCAGCATCATTTCTCTGAGGTGAGCCCTGACTTGGACAGGTTGAAAGAAAGAAGCACCATTGCAAACATGTGCAGGAACCGATCCACGTCATCATCATCATCCACTTCATCCGTTTCCTCCAAAAGTTCTGAAGAGTTTGACGAAGTGGCATCACCTGATGAAGATGTCACTGGGGAAGTTGGCATGCCAACTTTCTTACACATGGAAGGGGGAAAAGGTCCAATAAGTTTAGCAGATAGACGACAACTCGGGAACCTCAGCGTGGATCTGCCGACCGGAGATCTGAGCTTGCATCATGTCATCAGGAGACAGCATTCACCTAGGGTTGACCAGAGGTCACCCCTTACATCTCCTATGCTGGAACCTGAGCCTTCTCCCAGGGTTAAGCAGCAGCCCGACTTGCCTGAGCTCTCAGACAATCTATCCTGGCAGTCCAATGTCTTATTTTCTGCTGGGGCACAGATGGACGAGTCAGAAACGTCAGAGAGAATGTCCAGCCTCTGTGCTGCTGGTTTTATGAGCCAGAGAGCCAGGTTAAGCAGGGAGTCTTCCAACAGCAGTCTCCAGTCTCCTGATTCATCTCATCCCAATGTCCAATTTGGTAATGTACGAAACACTGCGTCCACCCCTCTGAGAGAAGCCCTGCCTGATTTGGTTCAGTCCACCACAACCCCGCCTGCTGATGATGCTGCTGCTGCTGGCGGTGGTGATGTGGCAACTAGAAGCAATGTCCCGTTACAGCTGGCCTTGTACCACCCTGATGAGTTTTCAATGGACATTCCAGCATCGATTTCAGCCCCTGTCCCTTTCCCAGTGACCATTCACCCGTCACCATCTCTGCCTCAGGTCCACACCTCAATGGACATTATCATGGAGAATAAAGTGACTCTGAAAAAATCAAACACTGACAATTGTATTTCTGACCAGGCTTCATATCCCTATGATTTATTCAGGAGCGGCTCTGGAGATGCAGATCATTCACTTGGCAGTAACCTGAGAAGTACTAGTTTTGAGGGGAATCTGTTACCAGGGAAACAGGGAAGTTCGATCCAGCTGAATCAGGAAGAGGCTATATTAATGCACAGACATCACAACCCAGTTGAAAATCAATGTTTCAGCAGAGGGCTCAGAAACCAGGAAGAAGGAAGAAGACAGCCCGTGGATTTTGATCATTCTCCCAGCAGAAATGTCTGGAATACAGAAAGAGCGCATCCTGCCAGTGAGGATGAGGTGGCCATGGAAGTGGACAACCTGTGTAACAAGTTGGTGGATGATCTCAAGTCTCCCCGCTCTGACAGCTCTCGCACGCATTCACCGATTGAAGATTCATTAACAGTGCTGGTTTCCAGGGATATAAGGACAGACGTAGATGAGCAAGGATCAGTTTCTATGGAAGTGGAAACCTCCCTGGAAGTGTCCGGTTCTGAGCCAGCGACACCAGTGATAAGAGAGAGGAGGCTAATAAGATCATCCAGCATTGATGGGGAGAAGGTGGAGACCTGTATTTTAAGCATGGAGAGTTCTCATGGAGACTTAGACCAAGAAGAGGTCCAGAATGTCCTGAACCAAGGACGTGAAATTCTTATGTCTCCTGAGAACAAAGACAGCTCAGACAGAACATTTGACAGCCTAACTCCAACTAGTGAATCCAGTATTGCAGGACGTAAGACATCATTTTCTAAAATCCCCAGACCAAAAGCTAGTCCAGATGTAGTGCACAAATTTAGCTCCAGTAATCAGTCGTATAGGTCTTCCCTTCTCAGGGTCAATGTCAGCTTCCATGCATGCCGATATTTCCCCATCCTCATCTTCAACGTCATCCTCTTCATCATCAAAAGCGGGCCATGGGCTCGACGAGGCCCTGAAGTCCTCACCCATGGCCTCTAGTAAGAGAGGCGGTCACACTAGAAGGTCATCGGACACTAAAATTTCAGATTTCCGTACTGTTTCCCCAACGTCCCGCACTCAGACTGCCACAGGGAATTCAGCAAAGCCTAGCACTAATCAAAGAGGCCGTGATGTGAAGACCACACCAGAAAATAAATCTTCACGCATTCCACTGTCTCACAGGGTGCCCAGCCCACAGTCCGAAGCATCAAGTTTAGGGGTTAATAATAAGCCACTAAGTAAAATCCCTAGCCCTATCCCTAAACCTCGAAAATGAGCAACAGCTTTAGAAGCCAACAGGGGGCACTTCCTGCTGATGATACCATTGAGGTAACACGACAGTCTGTCAAGCGGGAAAGCTCTGGGAAAAGTGAAAAAGGACTCTCTAGCAAAAAAGAGCCAGGGCCGATTGACAGCCAAAAAGAACTGTCACAGTTAAGTGATGTGCCAGACAAAGGGGCAAAACTGGTCATTGAGACTCAGCAGGACCTTAAAAAAGAAAATTCAGACAGTTCATGCTAAAAAAGTGAGCCAGCCCTCAAGACAGGTGGCAGAGGCTCTTGAATCTGATAGCAATTATGATCAGCTGTCCAAAGTGGAATCTGTCTCCCCTGCCAGTGGTGTCAGCAGACAGCTCGCCAGTGATATCAAAACCGAATCCGTTGAAAAGAAAACCCCACCACCAGTAGCAAAGAGGAAATTTCATTATGATTCAAAATCACTTCCTCGACGCTCTACATTTTTGGAGTCTCATGTTAGTTTTTCTCAGCAGGTGACAGGAGCCAGTCAGTACTCGGACATGGCAGGAAGCAGGTCATCACTGGACGATTCATTTTTACAACTGGCCGCTGAGAGGCATGATCTGTTTATCCCAGAGGATCCTGAAGAACAAAGAATGTACGCATTGTGCACTGGGTCACTCAGAGTGAAACGCTCTCAGAAAATGCAAAGCCTAATGGATCTGTTTGAACGTGGCTCAGACTCCAATGTGTCTGACAGCTCTGGCAGTCCAGGCACACGACACAGGGACAGGACTTATTCAGGATCCTTAATAGGACATGCTGGACATTTGACACCATGCTTAGAAGGGAGCAAGTTTGAACAAGATACTGGAGATGATGAAGCCTTTCACCCTGATTTACAGCCTAACAACTCGAGTCATCTTTCAGAAGACCCACACAGATCTAGAACAAGAGAGAGAGTACTGCCTGCTCCAGACATTGATACTTGTAATGTAGTAATGATTGACAAAGAAAATTGTGTTGCTTCACGAAGAGCTCCCAAAAAATCTCCAACGAGATCAGCTGCGCAACAGCCAGCAGCTAGTTTACCAAAAGAAAGACAACAAGGCTCTGCTGATCTCAGACAGCGGCCATCCTCACCCAGTAGGAAGCCCAACAAAGGCGGCGCTGATAAAGTTAGATCACCTGTCAGTTCCAGCTCTGAACCAGCATCATCCAGTTCACCATCATTGGCAGCGAAAAACTCCAGGCCCCCAAAGTACAGAAGCAACTCTAAATCCAGAACATACAGTGAGTCGTCCACATCTGAATCTGACACAACACATCACGGTGAGGGCAGCACTGTCAGATTTGCCTCCAGCCATGCAACATCCATGTCTTCCTCCTTCACTTCATCCTTGGGAAATGACCCGTTCTCTCCTCAGGGCCAGCAACTCTCAGCTTCCCAGTCATCGGTCATACGAAGGCGAGCAGACACTAAACGGGACAGCAAGGCTAAAGAGGGCAAGCATCTGCTCAGCAGCCAGGGAATCAGCACGCCGCCGCCCTCCCCCAGCGCTTACACCCCGCCAACTTCCCCGAGGAACAATGAACGCCGAAACAGCATTAAAGAACTCAGGCAGGTGTTTGAGAGGTGCGAAAGTGAAACAATTTCACTATCCTCAGATCCTGAACATCCCACCATCCCATTAACAACAAGCACATCACCTTCCTTGCCTCCATCATCTCCATCCACACAGCAGGCACCGACAGCCAGGGCCCGAATCAGGTCCACGTCTCCACAGTCCGACGAGCACAGGCATGAGAGGGTAAACATAATGAGACTGAGCTTGGAGATACCTCTCTCATCACCCATTGGTCCTGTCACGCACGCTGGGGATTTAAAACCTCAGCCGCTGCGTCTAGGGCCAAAACCATTTTACGGAACCCAGAAGTAGAGAGTAGACATTGTTAGAAATAATTCATTCGAATATTACAAACAGCTAACTTTGAACTAATCATGACAGCCCCCTCCCATGTTATGTACAGCATAAGTAAGGCTTTATTCAAGTATCTGCTCAGTGAATCTAGTCTTCTCAAAAATGGCTTTCACATAATAATTTAATAAGCTGTATAATTGTCTGTTTAACCTACCTTTATTTATTGTCCTTGTGCACAATATGGCCAAGTATGGAATTTAAAATTAATGTGCAATTTATTTCTAACACAGTTCATTGAATCGGAACGTTATATAGTAAGACGTTTTTCATATATATATATGTTTGTAATGAACTAAGTTGTAATTTCTTATTGTTCTGGTACTGTTGTAAACGATCCTTAATTTTTTTTTTTAAACAGTGACATAAATTAATTTGGTCTCTGTATTCACAAATGATGTGTTAGCAGATAAAATAAAATCTGGTGTTTGATTGTTAGCAGATAAAATAAAATCTGGTGTTTGATTGTAAAGAAATTAGTCTGAAATGCTTTTTTTTTTAATCCAATTGTATTGATCTATCAATATATATTTATGTATCTTGCTGACCGGTATTTAATTTGAATTTATTTTTTTTTGCAATGAGCAAAGTGAACTTAACAGTAACATGTCTCATGATTACATATTTTTGGTGCTTGAATAATAGTAATATGTCTCACACGAAACAGATGAACAAATTAAAAGAAAAGAAATTTTACCTTCTAAAAGTATAGTTAAAAATGCATGTGTGTACAAAAATATCATAATATTAATAATGTACATAGTGTGCACAATTGCATATTAATAATGTACATAGTGTGCACAAGTGCATCTTTTTTTAAACATCATTTTTATTTTTTGGTTAATTATTTATTACAAAAAAAAACTGTACATTGAATATTAGCTGATGAATCCTAACTAATGTACATATTCATTGTGTACAGACTATTATGTACATTTATTTGTTGGTTTTTTTTTTGTATTTCTAAGTGAACGTGTGCACAGTAGAATGTTTAAATTGTTATATTTTTGTATTATTATATGTTGGAGTGAAATATAATCTAAATTTAAAAAAAACAAAAAATTCTTACATGTATTATTATTATTATTAATACTATTTCTGTATTCTTTTTATCACGTGCAATTTTATTTTATGTTACTGACCAACTCCTCTCAAAAGTTCATCCAGTATGAAGCTTGACAGATTATGTCCATATGAAATCCTTTTAATGCCATCTATCTTCCACGTTTATTTTTATTTAACAGTAGCTTCTCTTTTTTCTTTTTAATTATTTCCTTTGTAATTGGCAAGGTTTGCTCATCATTCAGAATAATTTTTATTATTTATGCTGTATTGTGTGTTGTTGTTGTTCACATTTATTTGACTGTAATTGTAGCAGCACACAACAACCTAGTGCATTTCCAGTGCTCTGTATGGTGATACATACATGCATGCAGTAGTGGTGCATACTTACATATTCTACTTAATATCATGCCAGTTTGTATTCTTTAATGAACATTTTTTATCACTGCCATCACTGATATATATATATATATATATATATATATATTGGCTTTCACCATTTCTATTGAATGTATGTAATTCTAAAAACACAGTTTTTTTGTTTTTTTAAACTATTATGACAAGTCAGTATTTTTCATAGTTCACTACTCTGTTTCATCACCAGAACTTTGAATTCTTTTATTCTGAAGATGGAGCCATAGTCTGATATTTTTTTTTTTTCTTGGAAATCCTCAGCTTTAATATTCTTTGTTTTCAATGGCACAAATTTGCTTTTGATGTTTTTAACTGTCATCTCAAAATTTTACTTTTTAAACTTTTTTTTTTTAATCGCTGTTTATTTACCAATGTTATTGTTTTGTTGTTTGTTTTTTCGAAATTATTCTTTTAAAAAAAAAAAAAAAAGAAATGCTGTGTTCTAGTTTTTTTTATCCATTCAGTGCTGCATTATAAAATCTCTAAGGTATTTTTTTTTAACTCGATGCCATCGTTTACATTAAACATTTTTTTTTTTAAAACTGTTGAATTTTTTTTTTATTTTATTTCCAGGTGTTGTAAAATTAAATATTTTTATATCAATCCATTGCTGTTGTCTGTGAAATGGTTTGCATAATAATAAACAAAACTTGAATGTGAAGCAAAATAAGTTCACAGCACTTACATGCCAACTACAAATCAGTTGATCAAGAGACAGTGTGCGAGTAAATCTGTATATGTGGGCCTGGTTAGCTGTTGTTTTTACTGAGGTTTAAAAAAAAAAAACGAAAGAAAAACCAAATCAATTTTTTATTTTTGTTTATTTTAAGTCAAGTATACTAAAAATAGATGCTTGTCCCCCCCCTCCCCCCAATGTATGTTTGTCATGTGTACAAATGACACTATTTATTTAGGGTGAAATAAAGTTCTTATTTTTTTTGGTGTATGATCACTTGACACATTTCCTGGTGCAGTATATTAAGGATTTTTTTTTTTTCTGATTACTGTTTTTCCATTACCACCTGGCTTGTAATATGTCTATATTTATTATTTTATTCTATCAAAAGTTGTGTAGATAAGTGATAGCAAGAGATTAGAACCAATCTCACCAGCTGTTAATGATCAAATTAATGGTATATAGGGATTTGTTATTTAATTATATAATCTCAAAAGTTCAAACTACTATTAAAATGCCTGGTTTTTTTTTTTTTAAACCCTAAAGTATCTTAAATTTTAATATTATACAAATGTGTGCTCAGAATTTTTTTTGTTGACTTCAAAGAACTATTCAGAGGACTGCTTTTTATTTTTTTGAGAAAGTCATTTGATGTTATCTCTCACTGAGAATTATAAACTTTCCTTCATTGCCATAAGTTGTATCCATGGCCTCTAGGGGACATTTGCCCTGGTGCAAATGAAGGCATTTGGGGCCCCCATGTGAAATTATAGATTTACTATAACATTTGAATCTGTTGGGTTTAATGAGTCCCCCTTAATATTTGCGGGAAATGTAGTGGTAGCACCCTCTTTCCCCTGCGGTCTGGTTGTATCATATAAAATTTTTTATGCAAAAGTCAGAATGTTGTTTGTCTATGTGTACATCTTTATTAAAAGAACTTTTTGAAATAAAAACTGATAGAACAACATTTTTAATAGTTGTTTTTTTTTGCATGAATATGTTCACTGGAATTCTAGTAACTTGAGTCTCATGGAACAGTAGTTATCAAAATTTGGCGTTTCAGTTTTGGTTGTCACAACAATCCATCTGAATAGAAACGAATAAAAAAAAAAATTTTAGAATTGAATAAATTAAAAAAAAGCTAAGTTGAAGTACATACATTATTGAATAAAAAATAATTTTGGCCTAATTACTTCAAATCAACTTGAGAACCACTGCCCGTGGGCGTCGCTGGGAATTTTCCCGGGGGGGGGCAAAAATTTTCGGGGGGGGGAGGGGCAAATAACAACTTGATGACCCCCCTCCCCCATGAATATGCCACTGCCATGTAAGATATCTGTTAGGGGGACAGTGACTGTTATTAGAAAGAAATATTTTTATTCAAATTTGCCTCCAATTGAATGTCCAGTGACACCTCATCCCCCCCAACCACACACACACACAGGCACTCCTATTGCTGAGATCTCATGTTGTATCAGTGAGTTGGCTGCAGTTCTTCGGACTACCATTTGCAAAGATGACAGAAATTGAAATTGCAGTATGAAATAACATGGCATTTAGTATACATATAATAAATGTATATATTTATATATTAAATTTAATTGGTTCATTTTCTGGTTAAATAAATATTAGCTGTTAATTTCTTTTTTTGTGCAATGTACTTAAGATGCTAGTACTTCCAAAATAATTTTTTTTTTAAATAATTGAAAGTGTTAAATGACTGTATCCAGCATCCAAGTGAACTATGTTTCATTAAACTATTTGTTCTGTCATTATAATTGTTACGCTGCTATGGTCACTGCATTAGATTCTGGTCATTAACTGACATATTTTTTTTTTGTTTCGGTTCTGAAAGAAAGGAAGTGAAAATGTATTTCTGTTGTCACCAATTGATTGCTAATGAAAAAGTCATGAGTGATCTAGTGATCTGCTAGTTAATTTGTTCAGTTAAATCACTTGTTCATGACATGCCCTAAATACTAAGGAAATACGGCTTTGATAATAAAGGTATTATTATTTTTTATTCTGAGTTGATTTATTGTTGTTCATTTGATGTGTTGTCTGTTGTAACTATATATCAAATATATATATGTATATATATATATATATATATATATATCAGTGGCGTCCCAAGGAGGGTGCGGGCTACAGCGGCAGCCCCGTAGCCAAAGGGGGGCAGTGCCCCCCCCCCGCTTAAAAAAAGAGGAAAAAGGTGCCCCCTTGCTGGGTATTGGTGCCTCCCTGCTTACTTTGACCTGGCTACGGGCCTGTACAGCGAGTGGCACCTAAATGAACAGTTATAAATTTCATAGCAGAAAAAAATCGGTATAGTCGATTTTATAACCGATCATAGTTAAAAAAAAAATGAGCAGTAGCACAAGGTGCCACCATGCAGAGTGTCTGGAACTTTGGTAAATGAATACAGTTCAAAGTTCAGATCAATCTAGAGTTGTTGTATTTTTTGGCTTAACTTTCTAAAAAAAAAAGGGGGGGGGGCGCATGTAGTCACGTGGTTTCATGAAATTTGAGACGTAGTTTACAAACTCAGTTTAATGAAACTAATATACATCTTTCCGAAATACAATCAGTAATACTATTGTTTTTATCGCTAAAGTATTCTAAAGTAATTTCTTTAAGGTCTAGTGCAGGAAAATTTGAAATATGTAGGCCTATACCATGGTGGAAGTCTTGTGGGAATGACACCGGAATAGGCTATGCCGAACCGGTTGACACCAACCATGTCGAATAGTTCTGTAATACACCTTAGAGAATCGCATATAATGGCAATGTTTGTGAAATACATCAAATGTGTCCAAAAGTTGAGGAGTTTTTAACGGGGAAAAAATGCACAATATAATTTAAAGTAAAACCTTTAAGAACTGCAACATTTGACAATAAAATGTATTATAAATTTTCCATTGCTAGTCTTCAAAGAAGCAAATTTGTCACTCACTCCAACAGTTTCAATATATTTCACCATATTAGTTTCAATTAATGACACGTCAGAAAGCCTTTACTGTCTTATAGTAGATCTATGTCTTTGTCAACAACGTTTCCAAGTCAAGAAACCACGTGACTGACTACATGCGTCATTTTATTTAACGCGCTATGCAGAGCCGTCCCCAGACAATTAGGCGCCCTAGGCAGTCATCTATTAGGACGCCCGCCCCTTCTTTTGAAAGTTTTTTTTTCTAAAATTTGGCGCCCTAGGCAGCTGCCTATGTCGCCTATGCCCAGAGCCGGCCCTGGCGCTATGAAATTACTTCAGATTGATCCGAGCAGCAAATTCGAAAGACCACAGGGCCACAGCTTGAGGGGGGGGGGCCAAAGGAGTGTCCGAAAAAATTGTGTACGTTAAATATTAAGTGTTATCTCATGTCATGATGTCGAATGTCAAAATCCAGGAACCCCAAAGAGGTCAAGCCCCAGAGGAGTGGTGGGCAGGGGGGGGCATCATGCCATGGGCGCTACTCACAAAGGGATGCCAAATGGTATATTTTACATATAATATTATATGGTTTCAGTGTTCGATTTACCGCCGGGGATATCCCCGGCACTGATGACTATCATCCCCGGCTCTGCGGAATTTTTTTTTCATCCCCAGCACTGATTTTTTTTTTAAGTCCAGCAAGTACTGGTAAATTTTGAAGTTTAACTTCATAATTTTTTACTGCATTTCTATCTACCGAATCAATAGAAATAAACGTTCAGTAAGAGTTCGAAGTATTTTTTTGTAATCTTTGGTTCTAATTTTATGTTCACTTTTAATTCGTCGCTCGTAAGTCGTAAGGCGCAAGTTATCAATCGAAAAAAAATATTTGTATATTAAAAATCCAGACAAAGATTTAAAGTAATTTTTTATTTTATAATTTTAAATTAAGATGTCTAAAGTGCCATCTTTCAAAAACGTTAACCCAAACAAAGTTGTTTTTTATAAACAAAGAACTGTATTTCAAGGAGTCAAATCTCAATAAGATGATCTTCATACTACGTCTACTGTATGTAAGTCATGTTTTACAGCATATCTGTAGCAATAATTTGTTATTACAGGTTTAGATTATCCGACTTTAATAAGTTTAATTTGAAGTTGAAATCAAAATACCTAAGTAGCTGGATGTATTGATAAAAATAATGTTTTATTCTGCACGCACTATGTTTAATGGTAACACTGGAGTAAAACCATTTGCTCGTAAACAGTGTAATATAACTTTTCAAGACTGATACACAGCTATAAGATACGTCACATGTTATAAAATTAAACCAAACAGTGTAATCTAAATATAATTATTCTCTTGATGGTGCTGATATTAATACGCTGACACTAGGTGGATCTAGGAATTGGTCCTCGGGAAGGCCAGTATATAGGCCAGGGGATAGTAGGTTGTGGGGGGCGTATATCGCCTACCCCTAGAACCGCGCCTGCTCGGACAGTCATTCATTGCAATTCATACTGCATCGTTTTCATTTTAGGCCCGGGGACTCCTATATTGTTTCAACACGTTTATACACAAATCTGACAAAAATAGTTGAAGAGCGAGGCTGCACTATTGTCGATGTACAAAGTGATGGTAACTTTTGTTTACGTCATAATTCATTAGATGTCGAAACCATCAAACAATTGCTGTTTATTCAAATTAATGGTCCACCACTTCAATATTTCGATGCAAAGTTGTATGCCACAGTGTGGTTAAAAGACGGAAGGCATTCTGCCAGCGATGTATCCTACCTTCAGGCAAACCAACAAAAGAATTAGTTATCCAACAACGTCATAATTTGTTTAAATAATTGAAATAATTATGAGTAATGGAATATTTGATTTTAAAAAAACAGAGAAAAAATTAAAAAATTTCATTTTTTGTTAAAAATAAATTCATTGCTTGTCCCATTAATGTGCAGCTTCAAATTTGTTTGAACCAACGTGAGCTATGTTAATTAAGACAAATGTTTTCCCCATTTTTTTTTAATATTATTTTTGGTTTTGTCTATGAAAATAAATTAGTTACTTGTTGGCCCATGGATTGTAAATTGAAGATCCTCAAAAAAATTGTTGGCATCTCGCCGACGCTGAGGATGCCGGGGATATCACCCGCACTGAGAATTGATATCTCGGCTCTGGTTTGGCTTTTTTCATCCCCGCCGGGGATGACATTTAACCCCGGCTCTGCAGAAAATTTTGTTCATCCCCGGCACTGGTTTTTTCTTAAATCGAGCACTGTATGGTTTTCGAATGGGGGGGGGGGTCTAAAAAAGGTATTAAAAAGATATTGTGCCCCGGGCGTGAGTTTAGCTGGCTACGGCACTGCCAAGCCCCCCGGGCTCCCAAATCCCTAGGTACGCCACTGCACCCAGTGCTATTGCTCATGTTTTTAATTATGATTGGTTATAAAACCCGAGTAGACCGAGTTCTTCTGTTATAAAATTAAGAATGGTTCATTTGTCACCCGGTGCGGCTCGCACCCCCCTTCTAGTGGCGCCACTGACTACATTCGTCATTTCTAGTGTGTTTGCAAATAACTTTCAATTGAATTCATACACCTAAGCTCCAGACACTCTGTATGGTGGCACCATGTACAACTGCTCTGCAAGATAACACCCTAGACTACTGCTCAGTATGTTCGCCTTTATCAACCATAGTGCATGAAGCAATTTGCCAGGATCGCTGCGAGCAAGATCATTGAACAGTTGCCTCTAATCGCAATTTCCGGGAAGTCAGCATATATCCTCTTGAAAGCAACAGGTGGGAGAGTTTCACAACTCTGAATTGCAACTCCAATAGAAACTAAAGATCTGCGAGGAGCAGTTGTTGGACCATCGAGGTGTTTGATTAAATTCCGAAGTAGCAATTCATTTGCAACTGACATACTAGCCCAGGCATAGCCAACAGTTTTTAGTCACGGGCCGAATTGGAAAAAAAAAAATTTTCGCGGGCCAGGCGTAAAAAATACCAACATTTTAAACAAAAAAATGAACAAAATTTTATTATGAAAATATTAATAATGTAACAAATACCTATATATAATATATAATAATTATAAATTTAACATTATAATAATAAATACAAAAATTAAAAAAAAATGAACAAATTTTTATTATGAGACTATAAATGATATAACAAATACATAGAAGTATATATATATATATATATATATATATATATATATATATATATATATATGAATAATTATAAATCATAGGTAACTTACAGCAAATATCTATACAGAATAATACAAAATAAACATTTTAATAATAACAAATTTATTATAATAATTATTGAGAAATATTGAGGCGGTTTACCTCGTTTATAATCTTTTTAATGTCAGGTTCAATTTCTGTGGTGGCTAATCTTAATACAGCCTCCAAATGTAAATCATTTAATCTCGACCTTGTAGGACTTTTATTGTGATTCATTAAAGAAAATATCTGTTCACAAATATAAGTTGAACTAAATATTACTAAATATTTTTTGGCAAGATATTTTTAGATTTACATATTTTTTACAATCCAATTGCTTATAAAAATGACACAAATTATCTTCCTCTTTTCGATATTTATCATGCAATAATTGATCACACTGTAATTCAATTAATTCTAATTGAATGTCTGGAGAAGCTTCTTCAATATTTGCAGTAAATGGATTTCTAACAATCGACAATATTTTATCTATTCTGTTAAAAAATTCGAATCTGTTTTCAAAATCAAGTCGTAATGCCAGAATATTTTCAGTATACATTTTTTAAAATGTATTGCGGAAATGGTCTTTAAATATGGGAAATGCAGTGCTCGATTTAAGGAAAAACCAGTGCCGGGGATGAAAAAAATTTCTGCAGAGCCTGGGATAAATGTCATCCCCGGCGAGGATGAAAAAATCTAAAGCAGAGCCGGGGCTGACAATTCTCAGTGCCGGGGATATCCACAGCATCCCCAGGATCTTCAATTTACAAACCATGGACGAGTAACTAATTTATTTTCATAGCGTCTTCGATTTGCATCTTAGACAAAACCAACAAAAATAATAGAAAATTTGGTGAATCTTTTTAACATAGTTCACGTTGGTTCAAACAAATTAGAAGCGGCACATTAATAGGACAAGTAATGAACTTATTTTTAACAAAAAATGCAATTTTTGCATTTATTCTCTGTTTGTTGAAATCAAATATTCCATTAATCATATTTGTCTCAGTTATTTAAACAAATTATGACGCTGTTCCATGACTAATTATTTTGTTTGTTTGCCAGAAGGTACGTCGCAGGCAGAATGCCCTCCGTCTTCTAACCACATTGTGGCACACAACTTTGCATCAAAATATTGTAGTGGTGGACCATTAATTTTAATAAACAGTAAGTGTTTGATGGTTCCGACATCGAATGAATTGCGAAGGGATGTGTGTTAAATTCATTGCACTGAATCCTCTCTCGCACTCTGCGCTAGATATTGGCAGAGCATCTAATCGATTATAAAAATCATTAAGTTATGTCTCAGCGTCATGGCCATCCTTTGTCATGCGAAATCGGTGTACTATGGCTGAAGTATGACATGATTCAATTGGTGTACTATGGCTGAAGTATGACATGATTCAATTGGTGTACTATGGCTGAAGTATGACATGCTTCAATTGGTGTACTATGGCTGAAGTATGACATGCTTCATTTGGTGTACTATGGCTGAAGTATGACATGATTCAATTGGTGTACTATGGCTGAAGTATGACATGCTTCAATTGTTGTACTATGGCTGAAGTATGACATGCTTCAATTGTTGTACTATGGCTGAAGTATGACATGATTCAATTGTTGTACTATGGCTGAAGTATGACATGCTTCAATTTTTAAAAATTTGCGAAGTTCTATAATTTCACGATCTCCATACAACATAAGTTCTTCAGATTTTTTTGCCCAGTTTGCTTTACATAAAACTATCTGCAAACAACCGGACGAGTGTTATTTACAGAGTTTTTAGCAGAAATAGTGTTGCGTAGTTCAAATCAGCTGATTTTGTCTGTGTTTTTTATCTAATATTTGTAGTAATACTAAAAAATCAGTTCCATACATTATGCTAATCTTAAGAAAAAATCAGTGCCGGCGATGAAACAAATTTTCTGCAGAGCCGGGGATAAATGTCATCCCCGGCAAGGATGAAATTAATTAAAGCAGAGCCGGGGATGACAGTCCTCAGTGCCGGGATATCCCCGGCGGTAAATCGAGCACTGGGGAAATGATCAAATTTGCATTCAGCAAGATTTGTGGGGAAAAGTTGAAGTTTCATTTTAAAGGCTTTTAATTTCTGCATTAAATCATAAGCAAATAATTTTTTTTCCTTGTAAACTTGTGTTGAATTCGTTTAAATATGTGAGGATGTCTAGAGAGAAAGCCAAATCACAAAGCCAATTTGGATCCGTTAATTCAGGAAAATCCTCATTTTCTTTGAGCACTAAAAAAATTCGTATTTCCTCTTGAAGCTCCCACACACGCTTTAATACCTTTCCCAAGCTCAACCAACGGATTTTATTGTAGTATATTACATCGGAATATGTGGTATTAAGTTCTTCAAGGAAATCAATGAATTGCCTATGATTTAATCCTTTGGCTCTTAAGAAATTTACTAATTTTACAACTATTTTGGTAACATGATCGATTTTTAAAACATTTTTACATAGGACATGTTGATGAATAATGCAGTGTATTGGTATAATTTTATGATTGGGATCGATTTCGAAAATTTTATCTTTAATGCGTTTAATTACTCCAATATTTTTTCCTGTCATGTTTGGTGCTCCGTCTGTTGTAACACTCACCAATTTTTTCCAGTCAATATGGTACTTTAAAAAACACTTTCAAATTGAAAAAAAAAATGGCGGCCGAGGTGATATTAGCAGCAAGTAACAAAATTAATTCCTTTTTAAATTAAGAAAGCAATTGCTTTTTTAATGCGATAATAATAAACATCCAATAAACGAATTAATATTGCAAATTAACTTCCAAGCGACCAAGTTATTACTAACAAGTTTGCTACTTACGGAAAGCATTGAATGAACTGGCGTACTGTTCCACTTCAAATACATAGATTATAGAGTTTGTAGTGTGATTATAGATAACAAATAAGCACGAAAATTTTAATCCATATGAAAAACCAGAAATATCTTGAATTTACTTGATTAATACTATGTAAGTGTCAGGCAAACGTAAATATTGAAAAATTACTCGCGGGCCACATAAATTCGTTACGCGGGCCGGATGTGGCCCGCGGGCCGTATGTTGGCCATGCCTGTACTAGCCGTTAAACAGGCTTATTCAATTTTTCTTCTATAAGCCGTATCACGCCACCTATGGAACCTATATTGCTTGCTGAACCATGCAACCAATAACCAATAACGCGTCTGTGACAAAAAAACTCAATCATACTTTTGACAACAGCTGCAGCAGCACCAGAAGAAGGTGAAATGTGTCCATCCCCTGTTAGCAGTCGATATCGGTCCGCTATCGAGAATCAAGTGGCATGCCGACAGCGGCATGCCGCTGATGCGCCGACAGCCCACCGATGTCGAATAACCAGCGGCATGCCGCTGTCGGTTTTCTACAGTGGTCTGATGTCGGCGCATCAGCGGCATGCCGATGTGCAAAAATCTGTCGGTCCAGTATATAGTGGCAGCCTATACAGCAGACCGACAAGTTTGCGACCGCTATATAGCGGATCAGTTTTAAGGATCTCGAATTTGATCGAAAAATAACTTAATTAAGGGCATTTTTTATCAAAATTCTTGATAATGAAATATACGCTTTTCATGTATATATAAAACTATTTCACGTGGCATTTGCAATGAATTAATTTGGAGAAGAACCGTCAGCTTAAAATGTTAATTAATATTAATATTTTTTCAATATTAATTTGTATAATCGTATATGGTAAAGTATATATCTATGTGGTGGTAAAGTAAAAAAAAAAAAATCGAGTTCACAAAGGGCGAGCACTCTGTTCTATTTATTTCTATGCAGTATTCGCGCAAGTTCAGCATTCATTTTCCTTTTCAGCCATATTGGTTTCAAAAATACTGGGAGAAATTTTAAGTAACAAGTCGTCAGCTCGAAGGTAAATAACATTTTCTTTACTCATTATTCTGTTTGAAATGTTCCTATTGACTTTACTAATAAGCGTGATGCTTATTTAGGATAAATAAAGTTTATTAATGATGTAAAGTTTATATTATATTATACTCAGTAGTCAGTGCTTTTTTTGTGAAGGTACACACCGGTAAGGCGTAAAGCACCTTTTTTAATGTGGGTGGAAAATATTACTTTTTTTGTATTTGAACGTTTATTATTAATTTATTATATTATTAATTTGTTAAAATTGAATTATTTTAAAATCATGCGCAATAAGAACTAAACTAGACGCTGGGTTTTAGCTAAAATTTAGGCAATCCACCACTGAGTACCAGCATCTATTTTTTTTTACAAAAAAAAAAGCACAATTATGGAGTATTCAGTCATGCAATTTAAAAAAGATATAAACTTGTAATGGTGTTAACTACATTTTTTTTAAAGCCTGAAGGTCTCTATGAATGTAATTCTATTATTATGCAGTATATTTATATAAATATTTTGTCTTATCCTCAACTTTAGGGAACAAACATATATGACTATGCAGACTATGGCATTAGTGATGATGGACCTCTTAACACTTCCAGCTAGGGCACCAGGCCTTCATCTTTTCGATGATGAATGACAAGAAACAAGACAATGGTATCTTGAATTTCTTATGCCAGGTAACAATCATTTAAAAATAAAATAGCCTACTAATAATATGAAATTCATTGGTGTATATGTATTCTATACTAAGGAAGGAGTGTTAGTTTTTTTACTAATTTGTTAAGTTTTATATCATCAGAATTTTGATAAATTCATGTATGGAATTAGAAATTATGTATTACAAACTGTATTATACTTTTACATTTATGAAAAAAAAATTTACATTGTTTTTACTTTTCTGCAGGAGCTTTTATCAAGTTGTGTTCTTCTGGAGTTATGGTACAAATTGGGAACTATACAAACAGCAATGCAAAACATAAAAAGACCTTAAAAGTTCCCTGTAGGAGTGCTGGACTAAGTGACACCCAATGCGCTTTACATACTCTTTGTTTTGTGCATGAGTATTATACAAACACCAATTTAAAATTCATATTTCGACACCGATGTGCTATTCCATGGACTTTGGACGTGATCATTCATATCTAAGCTCAGATTCAAACTAATTCATGGATTTTAAAAATATAAAATATCGAGCCAAGGTAAAATATCCATTCATTTTTTAGAAGAAAGTGTACTGCCTGCCTTATGAAAATCTTACTATAGATGAAATAATCTACATTGGTAAATTTAGTTTTAGACAATATATTATAGATAATCCAACTAAATGGGGTATGAAAATTTGGGTTTTAGCTGATACATGTTGAAGAAATGAGCACGATGTTAAAATGTCTTTCACTTAATTTCAGGAAAAAAATCTTTTTTTTTCTTCGATAAAGAAATGTTCATGCATGTTTTACCGAAAATGATTTAAAAATATACTTGTGGATAAATATTTAGAAATCCTTAGTATATTGTGTATTTTTAATGTAGATTTAATATAATCATAAGAATTACAGGGATTGTTATAAAAAAATCATTTCTACCTGTTTTTTTAACTGTGAATAAAATTTAACACCATCTTTTTTTCTACATTTTACATACTACAAAATCATTATAAAAAAGTTGTCTAAAGTAATCTAACAGATGTTAAAACATTCTGCATTTCTGCTCTCACTAATATATAATATGGGGCATTTTATTCAATTTAAAATTAATTTTTTTGTTTTGGTTATCTGATAATTTTGGCTCATAAAATTAGTGTGTGTGTGTGCTTTATATAAAATGTCATAACTATTTTATTTTGTTGATAGATTTCATTGAATTTTGTGTTGTAATATGTAATTTTGACTGAGTTTTAATATAAGAATAAAATTTACAGTTTATCTCAAAAAGATTTTTTTTTCCTTCTTGGTGTTTGATGTTTGTAAATTGTAAAAAAAAAAAAAATTTTATGCAAATTTTTTTTTTCTTTATGAGTTATGTCAACAAAAGTGGCACTGTTTTAATGTTTGTGCATTTCTGAATGAGTTGATGTATGATAAGGGGTATTTAAAAAAGTTTTAAATGAACAAAAACTTTATTGAACAGAGCAACCTAATGATAATAAAAAAAAAAGGCAGAAAAACATAGGCCACGGGAGAGTTAAGATAACTCAAAAAACAGGTTCTTTGTTTAAAAAATTAATTAGAGAAAAGCTGTACCTAATTGAACTTGATTTCTATCACTAACTGACAGAGAAATGGGTAACATATATTTAGAATTTATAATGAAAAAAAAATTATTTACTGATAGCCTATCTTTCAATGGTTTTCCCTAGCGACATCACCAGACTTATTTCATTCATACTTTCATTTAAATCATCTGATTAACTATTTTACATAAGAATGCAAACTAAAATACATTTTGAATCAATATCACTTTTTATGTCCATTTAAAAATGTATCTTCATGATATTTATCTAAATATACGTGGAATTTCATCCATTTATCCAAAAATTAACAAAATCCACTAAATTCAAAAATTCGCAGAAAAATAAATTATAAAAATAGTTCGTTTTCCTCTATTTAAGGAATTTAAACCTTTATAGCTAAATATAGTTTATAGAAAACACGGAATCAAAAGTAGCGGAACAAGTAAAAGAAGCTGTGATCGGCGCCTACAAGATACTATCGGTAGAGACGACGACTACAAGAATATAAACACAGAAAGCATGCGCTGTAATATTATGTTTAAAAAAATATATACATGAATATTCCCAGAAAGCATGCGCTGTAGGACCGCTAGATAAAAGCAATAGTACACAGACGTCAGGCCGCCATTACGCCGCTGAGCGGATGCCGACATCGGACCGATAGATTGCCGATGGTCAAAAATCTGTCGGTCCACCAGCGCCAGCCGACAGCGGACCGACAAGTTTGCCTCTATAGGGCCGCTAGCGGTCCTCTCACGTTTTGCGTGACGGGAGCTCTGATCCTGGCTCGTGAATTTGTGCAATAAGTTATTCCAAAACTGTATCACGATAATTCTTTGATTCCACTTGCTTTGTTACAATCGTTTTGTCTTTTCATCCATCAAAAAATAATCCCTGCAGGTTATCCAGTGTTTTGGTGAGTTCAATTCTTTTTCTTTCTCTTCTCAGCTTGTAAATCTATTATTCTTGTTGCAATTTGTTCTGTAACAAAGCTAACATCTTCTCTAAACTTGCTGTAGCTATTGTGGCATCTGCTCTGTCGGAAATTCCACATCTGTCGCAAGTCTGTGCAACACAGTGATATTTTAGTTTTGAAATTCATTTTAGTTTGTATAAGTTTTGGCTTCAATCATTTTTATTTTTATATTATTACAGTTTTTCACAGTGCAAATATTTCAGTTTTTATAAGTTTTCACATCAATTATTTCAGTTTCAGTTAATTTTTTGCTAACTTTCATTTCAATTTCAGTTTTATCACTTATGAGCGATACATTATATAAGTACTGTTCACATTAAAAGTCACAATGTTATTTCAAAAAAACTCTTTAAAATTTACTGTTATATTATTATTGCTGTCATTCAAAATCCATTCTCCTTCAAGTACTTTGAGTTCAGTTTTAAGACTGAACACATTTCGAGCGATTTACTCATTCTATTGCGTCTTTCAGCAGTAAACAGTCCACAGACAGAAAATAGGCCTACACGTTCTACGAAGGCTTGGGCGATGGCGCCGACAGTAAATCTTCGGCAAGACCAATGAAAGTGCTATACTGTTTACGATGATCGTTCCAAAATTCCATAGGGTCACTGGTACAACTGCCATTGAGACTCTTTATCTCATCGATATAGCCTGTGAGTTGTTTTTTTTTCAAATCACCGTTGTTGTCTACAGTCTCTGAAGAGACGATAGCCTGATGTAGTCGTGCTGCTGCAAATCTGAATTGCTGTAAACCTGGTGACAGTTGTACATCAGAGACTGCAGATGACTCCTGACTGCTTGGACCATCATGAGATCTAGAACACTGACACAAACAAAATATATCTTACTTTATAGCATGAAAGATTCTGGCAATGAACCAATCAACTTAAGACTTGAATTGTTTATAGAATATTTTACCACTATTTGGGAATTTTCCATTTTTGAATATATTTTGTAAACATATCATTTCAAAATCACTCTAGGAGAGTTCATAACTTTATGAGACAAAGAACATATCTCATATCTACCAACTGGAGTTACTGGAAAACAGGATCAACCAAAGGAACTTAAGATATGTCACATATTAAAGGAATTTTAAACAATATTGATAAACAGATAATACTGAACTAACCTCGTCTATAATGAATTTCTTTGCTGCTAGAAACAGTAATGGCAAATCTTCTGTGAACAGAACTGGTGCAACAGTCGGGTCAAGCAGACAACAAGCCGCAGGCTGTGGATTAAGGTCTGGTGTACCAGGGCGGAGAAAGCAACGGAAGTGTTCTGTGAAGTCACTGAGCATAGCCTTAGCAATGGTTCGATTTTTTAGTAAATGATTGCAAATGGCATTGCAAGTCAAACAAAGCAGGTACTGCATAAGAAAGAAATTTGGGGTCTGTCTGCAATATGTTTGTCTGATAAGCAAATGGCTCCAACAGAAGGCACAGTTCGTGAAGCCTCTCCCATTCCATAACCTTCAGTGAATCGACTCATCTCAGTAAGTGATGCGTTCACTTCTTTTCTCAATTCCAGCAGTCGCTTGATCATATTGAACGTATATGTTCCATCGTGTTGCATAATCACCAAAGACTGTTTTCCCCATAGATATAAAGAACTAGATCGACCACACTTATCATTTAAGCTCTTAAACGGAAGTCGTTCATGGACATACTTCATGGGCCACTGCCATTTAATTTGTTGCTCATATAAAGTACACTGACACACATAACTCACATTGATAAAACAAAAAATAGTTTACGGCGATTTTATGAAAAAAAAAAATCGAACATTATTTCTCTGAACTAAGCAACAATAAGACCTAGCTGGACACTAACTAAATTTATATGTTGACGAGACGTTTTCATAATATATATTGTTGCATTGAAAACAGGCTTCCATAGTTAGAGACTTAATCAAACTTTCAGCATTTTTTTTAGCTTAGCACGGATAAAATGACAAAATGCGCTTAATTTTTTAAAAATTAAAGTAAATTATGTCATTTCATTTAATTATAGACAGGCTGTCTATAGTATACGCAGTGAATTGTCAGGACCCCATGAATGTAAGAGGGTCCCGTTATTATGCCATAATTTATGGCTTGGCAACTTTAGCGACCTTTTTAGATTTAATTCCTCTAAAATATAATAATGCTATGGTACCCCTCCACCCAGACTAGTCAATTAAATTTGCTTATACTTCTGACTGAAAGGGACCCACTTTAGTCCATCATATGGGTCTTCATAGCATCCTCCGGTTGGCCTGTGGGTCCATAATGCTGTTTAGACTGATTAAATAGGCATAACGTTTATATCACACAGCCAGTGTGATTACTGTGTAGAAGATGTATGTATTTTTCTACAAATATTTGCAAAAGAAAACACATGTCCATTTTTTATCAATATACTAAAATATCGTCATCTGTTTGTCTTCTATAAAGAGCAAATAAAAGTATAACTGTCTTGACTTAAGCATAGTCTATAGTTGGTCTATAACATCATGTCAAACATTTATTTTAGCTTTGTAAAAATCTGACATAGGTATTTTAGGCACCGTCAGTTTTTATTGTAATGTTACATTGATATTAGACTTTTTTTTATAACAATTTAAACTATTGTAACTAATTCAATGTAATGATAACAATACAACATTTTAATAAACAAAACAAAAAAAAAAGAATAGTCAAAATACAATTTAGATATTTTAATGGTGATAAAATATTTTTTACAGTAGTATCAAAGAGTAGATATGTGTAAGTTGTCATATTTTTTCCTGTACAATGTATAAAAATCTAATTGCATGAATTATTTAATTAACAACATTTACATTATTAAAAGGAAAAACAATTATAATGAAAAAAAGTAAGTACTTCTCATATTAATCTTAGTCTTGTAATGATAGAAGCACAGTTATTCATATCATCTGTTTCATATAAAAAAAATATTGAATCTTTCTAAATAGTTTTTTCTTTTTAAATAGTAAATATTTCAAATTTAAATCATGTGTTATAAAAAAAATTATCATTATATACAATATTCTATTAATAAAAAAATTTGTGACATATCATTCTACTTTATACATATGATTTAATGAAATAAACTAGCCACTTTATTATATTTCAACATTTCAATAGACATGATCATACAAAGCAGCTTAATTAAAAAAACGCAGTGGCTTCGAATACGACCGGGCGTGCTACTTTTTTTTTTTTTCGAGACACGACCTACAAACTTTGTTGACATCAGTAAACAGAATGAACTCTTATGATTTAAAGTTATTTTCTTTTCGCAGGACGAGTAATTTTGTCTACTTATACATTGAAATTGTAACTTTGCTTGTGTGTCCTGCTGGCACAATGGTTACTTTTATGCTGACTATGTCCAGGTTCGATTCCTCTCTGTAACATAACTTTTTTTTATTGTGTTTTTTTTTTCAGAATGTATCCTTTTAGTTGTTTTAATGAAAAGTAACTAATTAGATTTCTTTGACATTTTTTTAAAAATTGAAATAATGTATCCTTTAGGATGTTGTAAGAAAAAGAAACAACAACTAATTAGGTTTTTTTAACTATTTCATAACTTAAAAAAAAATATTTTGAAAATATGTATCAAAGCTGAACACAGAGGCATAACAAGGAGGGGGAAGGTCCAAAATCAAAAGTCCCGCCGGGCTCCAGCTTGAGAGGAGCCACCAAAATTATTTTTTACATTAAATATTAAGAACATAATCTCATGTCATGGTATCGAATGTCAAAATGCAAGGCCCCCCCAAATCCTAGGTTCGGCAATGGCTTTACAATAGTCTATCTTCCTGCAAAGGCTTTGCAGGGTACAGCTATAGTCCTAAATATTACCTAACTTTTCCTTACCATCATTTTTGCGTCACACTTTAAAAAATTCAGAGTAGCCTACATATTTCAAATTTACTAAATAATAATAAGATTAAGAAACGAAAATAGAGGGGGTGGGGAAGCATTTATATCTGAGAATTGAACCAAATACTGACGGAGACGAATTAACGAGTGTTAGCTTTCTGGGGGGGGGGGGGGTTACGATAGATACTAATTTAGCGCATAATTTTTTTTGTTTTATTCGCCCGACTTTATTAGGCTTGGGCAGACCCGAAAAAAAGTAATAAAGAATAACTGCTGTGGATGTGCACATCTTTACTCTTAGTCTTAGACATATATCCTGACAGCTAAAATATATAATTTAAAGCCGTATTTATTTTAAAAAAAAATAAATATTATAAAAATATCTCCGATTATTAACAGCAAATGACTTTATTAGGCTTGGACAGACCCGAAAAAAATTAAAGCCAAACATAAAAATATCTCCGATTATTAACAGCAAATAATGTCATCAACGTCTGCAGTAAATAAGAGTTCTCATTCATTCTGTTTACTGACGTCATCAAAGTTTGTAGGTTGTGTCTCGAAAAAAAAAATATGTAGCCCGCCGGTCGTATTCGAAGCCACTGTGTTTAAAAAATAGCCAATTGACTAAACAATGTATTTCTTGCAACATGTGACTGGAAATTTACACTAAACGAATTTGCTTTCAATAGTCAGTTTTTCTGAAATAATATAGAAAAAATGGGTACATATCTTTTAAAATAGTATTAATAATGAAATAGTTATTAATATACATAATATTAATCATTTTTGATGATAGTTACATGAACTATATAATTTTCTTTCTAAATACTTTCATTCATGCAATAGTAAAAAACATTCTATCAGATATGGTATTATTGAAAAGTGCAGCCTTAATTATTGATGGCAAGATAGTACATCACCCTAAAATGAAATTTCTTTAAATTAAATACCAGTACATTTAAATTATATCTAGCTTTACCTTTTAAAAACTAATTTTATTTTGTGAAGTTAAATGGATTCAAAAGTCATGCATCAGGCAGTCACTAAAACAGACACTTGAAGAACGCCTAGACTCGCTGAAGCTGAACAACCTGAGCGTGGAAGAAACCTGGGCCAAACTACGCGAAACCGTCTACAATAAAAATGTGTTAACATTATAATTAATTGAATAACTTTATATTTCATTTGTTTTAAAATAAATCACACTAATTTGTGACTAATCATTGGTCATCAAATTTTATGGTTTTTACTGGTGCTTTAGATTACAAAGAATATTCGTAAAATATTCAACACTGTATTCAATAAATATTTTTATACAAATCATTTACCAAAAAAAAAAGACATTGAATCGTAAAGGTTGATCCTTCCTGATACCATAGTCATTTGGCAGAAATGAAGCTTTTGAGTTTTGCACCAGTAACAAAGTATGTCTAGAAAAAAGAATGTAATCAACGTGAATTAGTTTTAGTAAATATCAGCACATTTATGATTTTATACTAAAGGTTTATAATTAACGCCATAGCTCAAAGCCATTACTGATCTATAATTCTGACTATTGGGAATCCAAGCAAAAACAAATTGCCTGTAAATATGGTTCTATTGCTTTTAATTTAGCTAATATTATTTTAAATTAAATTATTTATCTGTATACAGAGACCAATGTAATTTTATTTCTAACAAATTTTATTACAATGCATAATTAGTTAAATTTCATGTACTGGTACATAATTAATGACAAACACAAGCTAGATCCCTTCTAGTTCCAACACACTGAGTAAATCCCTATGACATGTCAACTAAATCAGCTTTATACAATCTTGAAGTTCCCTTAAGCCCCTAAGGGCTCATTGGGGCAGATGAAGTGTTTCAGTAACCTTGGCATATAAAGGGATTGTGTGGTTAGCACAATGCCCAGCCGCCTTTACTCCCCCAACTTAAAGTCAGGTACCAATATAAAGCTAGGTGGACTTGGGGACTTTCACCTGAAAATCCAAAGGGTCTCAGTGAGATTCGAACCCAGGACCCTCTGGTCAACAGTCAAGCATTCTACACCACTCGACCACCCATCCCCATTTATACAATCTTGACTTACTTGAACTTCTTGCGAAACAAAGGACCTCTGCAACCACTCTCTAGAGCACTCTGTTTTGGGGGGGCCTTTTTCAATTCCCCCCATGTCTGTTTGCAGCTTTTCATCTCCTGCTCGCAAGACCTTCTCCAAGTGGTCTTTGGGCGGTCGATTTTTCTCTGGCCTTGGGGGTTCCACTGCAGGCTTCCTTATACACTCTGCATGTTCAGATTTTGCACACTTCAGTCAAGGCATTAGTTTGTGTTCATAAGATGCCTAAGTAAAATAGAAAAATAATTGTTCATTGATCAAATAAAGAGTATTTGTACCAATTTTATTTTTTTCTTAATGCATTGTAAAAATAATTATCTTTTTTCTCCATGTAGCAAAAAAAAGCTTTTTCTCAGCAATAAAATTATCATTTATTTATAATAATAAATACATTTTTCTAACAAAAAAGTTTAACTATTGATAAAAAAAATAATTTTCACAGCTTTTATTATTTATGCTTAGGTTTAAGTTAAGCCTTGCTTTAACACTTAGACTTAGTGCGTGCTCAGCCTTATGGTCCTTATTACTATTTACTAAATGACCTTATAAGTTATGGTGACCGCATTATTAAATGTTGCAACAACAATTTAGCTAATTTAAACTACTATATCATAGCTTTTTTTTTTATAAATATCATGACATTTAAGTTATAACCACATGAAACGACGTTCACGTTCTTAGCCTTGGCTTGGCCGAAAATACAGCCCTATACTGAGTCATAGTGTCATGGCGAACACTGTGGCATGTCACTTTAAAAAAAAACTATTATAATTATATTTTTGTTTGAATAATGGGCCATTTCGTGAAATTTCTTTTTTTACAATCACACAGCATAACGTTGCGTACACATTACAAACAAACTTGCCATGACTAGGTTATGTTACACCATGCATTATTTTGATATTTAGGAATTTTCAAGACAATTTTAGAAAACTATACATTAATTTAGTTATTGTGTTTCTAGTTATAGAAAATAAAACGTATTCTTACCTAAAAAAGAGACCATTTTATGAAATAAACTATTTAAAATGTTGCCTTCTCCTCTATACAATCACTATTGCTAGAAAACTCTTGTACGCCGGAAGTGACTCCCATGTGATTCTCGTCAAAATCACATGCCGGAAATGAGATTAAATGATATACAGCGCCATCTATTCTAACAAGCTCTATTAGACATTTCCTTGTCTATTTGCATTCGCATTGGCTACGGTTCGGTCCGACCGAAGGCGAACCCGTATTTTTTTTACTTCGGGTACCAGCCATAAATAATATTGCTCCACACCCTAACCCTAATCCTGAAAAAAAAAATTCTGAAAAAAAAAATGTATATATGCCATGCTCCTTATACCCTAATATAATGGTTTTGGCTGGTGCCGGAGCCACTGCATTTGGCATTCTTTGAATTCCACACTTCCGCAACAACAGCCATCAAAATACTAGAAATTTTTATTTTTTCTCATAGAAGAGTAGCACCAAAGCTTACGTCGCGCCCTCTAACAGAAATGAAATCATTAGGGGGTATAACGTCGATCTAGTTCTTTATATCTATGGTTTTCCCACACTTTTGGTGCAGTCCTTCCATAGCCTTTCCCTACTTCCTGATTTTCGAAACTAAATGTCTAGAAGACCATCATAATGTTTATGTATATATATGAGCCAGTCAGTGGCAGTCCGGTGATTTATCTGTTTCTCGGAATGTTAGTTGACTCTATCTAACCAATGTGTGAGAACCACAATTTCGTATTATTTTCGTTTCTTGCACAAACGTTTTCGTTTTTATAAGTTTCTACACCCAACATTTTTATTTTTTTATTATATTCGTTTTTCTTTCATTATTCGTTTTAGTTTTCGTTTTCGTAAAACGGGAAGCAATCATTTTCGTTTTCGTTATCGTCAGGCTTGCGGAGCCACCAAATTTTTTCCGGCACCGGCTCCCACAAATTTGACGGCTCCGGCTCCCTATTAAGATAGTATCACACGATACTGTAATTGCTCCACGCAAACATGCCGCTGATAAAAAGTTATGCAAATTTTGTCGCGTTCACCCCCATAGCAGGCCCGTATCGTGCGGGGGGGGGGGGGGCCAGAGCCCCCTGCGTTTTGTCTGGCCCCCTCTGCTTATTTGTTCTACTTAGTAAAATGTATTACCTGCCCCCCCCCCCCCCCCCCGCTATTGCCTGGCCCCTGATGTAGAATTTTCACGCTACGGGACTGCCCCATAGTCAGGAACTTGAAAAATATACGCATGTCGGTTTTACTAAAAACAAACCATTTCAGTGCCTCCAGAATCATATCATTATTTTCGACCGAGGTTTCACTAGTCGCCATTTTCATAAGTAATAAAAAGTTATTTCAATGATCAAATTAGCAAATAGTAAAATGATACATTATTTAAAATATTTTAAAGACTTCAGTATTTATAATTATTATTTATAAATTTGAAGTGACTATTCGGACCCGGGTACCAATAAACTCCGATTTTTAATCGGACCCCGTCCCAATCAAGTCTGATTGTTATTCGGACCCGTGGCAAATATGCACTTAGCTTAGCTATACATAAACTTTATTATTATTTTTTTTTTATAATTGTTTGAATTGTATGATTTAATCGTTACTCAATGTCTAGGGTTCCACTAAGCGGACTCTGTATTATTATTTTTTCGGGTTCCGTCTAATAAAGTTTAAATATAGCTATAAGCTTAGTGCATATTTGCCACGGGTCCGAATAACAATCAGATTTTATTGGAACCCGGGTCCGTATAGCCACAGCCTTATAAATTTATCTACTCTATTTCAGATATTCTGTTTATAATAAAATTGTTAAATACAGAAAGCGACCATTTTGTTTATAGTCTATTACAAATTCGCGGCAGCCCCGTGCCGTGAAAATTCTACAGCAGGGGCCAGGCATTCTACAACAGCTAGGGGGGAGGGGCAGGTAATACATTTTACTAAGTAGAGCAAATAAGCAGAGGGGGCCATACAAAACGCAAGGGGGGCTAAGCCCCCCTGGCCCCCCCACACGCTACGGGCCTGATTCGCGGTCAAATAATAATACGAAATGACGCGTTCTATTTGTCGTCTTAGTAAAAATTTATTTTAAATGATTGATACAATTATTCTATGAAATAAAACTGTTTTAACTTTATATATAACAAAATAACATGCCATTAAAAAAAATTTCGGAGGGTAACAAGATTTAAAACGAACACAAAACGATTCCCCGTTAAAGAATGCTTGTGGTGATGTGCGTGCACGCTATCATTTTAACGCTGTTTCTGTTGTGGCTTTCGTAAAAATAACAACATTTCAAATTGTAGAGGGAAACAATCAAACAAATTTGGAATTTTAAAGCTAAAAAAAAAAATTCTGCTGTAAAAAAAAACTATTTAGGAGCC
Source organism: Bulinus truncatus (assembly GCA_021962125.1). Classification (NCBI taxonomy): domain Eukaryota; kingdom Metazoa; phylum Mollusca; class Gastropoda; family Planorbidae; genus Bulinus; species Bulinus truncatus. Next base: position 1,725,185 of record JAGDYQ010000182.1, on the reverse strand, counting down.
GTGGAGCCGCCATATTTTGTCGGCCCCGGCTCCGGCTCCAGCAAAAAGTAGCGGCTTCCGGCTCCTCGGCTCCGGAAGCCTGGTTATCGTTATATAAATATCACTGGTGCAACAGTTAGCAGCATTATACGCATTTGTTTCTTTTTTGTGTGAGTGATTGAAGTTGATTGTACTGGGTTAGTGCTAGAGTGGGTATAATCATCTTCTTCATCTTCCACCGTAGAATCGGATGCTGTCGAAGAAACATCTGATTACAATTGTCCCTTTGAACTACATGCAGCCGATTGTTCACTTTCATAGCGCATGATGTTTGTACATCTATTTTACCGATGTACTTCATTTTTAAGGTTCTTTGGTCAACAAGGAAGTATTTTTCTTCCAATGGAACTTCATGCTGCAGTGGATATAGGCAAGGACACATTTCTGCCAAACTGTAATTAGAGGCAACTGTTCCAATGATCTTGCTCGCCGCGATCCTGGCAAATTGTCCCATGCACGCTGGTTGACAAAGGCGAACAGAATACTTCGCTTGTATATTGCAACGATATCTCAGTCATTTGAGCTACAAGAACTTTCAAATTATATTGTGAGGTTTTACGGCCATGTTTGGTTTGACATTAAAACAAAACCGTCGTGCAAAGATGGTGACAGGCACTTGTGGAAGACCATCTTCCTGTCACGTTATTTGTCTCCTGCCTTAAAAAAATCGACGATCCTGACTTATTGTTAAATTGTTAATTCATAAACATAATTTAGTTCAGCAGTTCATATTTGCACATTAACATTACGAACATCACTATTGTTGAGATGTTGATTTCATTCAAAATTGTTATAATGCTTTAAAGTTTGTATCCTTTAAAATGCCTTTGGGGCACCGGTAAACGTTACACTACATAAAATATATTTTAGGCCATAACTACTTAGACCATTTGACAACCATTTTAAGCTATTAGAATTAAAAAAAAAATTCACTCCACCCTATATATTGTATATCCCTACACAAAATTTAAAAAATATATCTATGTTAGTATTCTCATGATTTCCCTTGGTCTTGCTAAACTAAACTTTTAGTAAAAAGATCATTTATTTGTTTGTTTTTTAACTACTGACAATAACAGTGGACATATACATTTTTAGTCATTAAATTACTTGCCTATATTCTTCAATATGTATCGAAATTTCATGAGATAATATATCTCAACATTTCCTGCGAATTTGCTGTGAGTATACACACATTTAATTTTAACGAAATTAATATTTAAAGTATAACCTAGCCAATGCCTATTATCGATATCTTTCAGCGAATTAAAAAAAAAGGTTAATACTTAATGATCAAAGCAGAACTAAGTAGTTATTGCGATAGTTATTTATTTGTTCTCTACTTTAAATGGTAATCTATCTCTTTAGCGACAAGTATTATTTTGATATCTCATTATGTGCATATTCAAAAGCATCTCAACCATGGATCCATGGTAGAGATGCAGAATAGCCACAATAGGTCGCACTAAACTTTCAAGATAGTTGTTTAATATAGGATCAATCATCAAGAGATAATTTCTTGCGGGCACAAAAATAAAATTTAGATTTATTTTTTGCATCATGAAGGAACACTGTCACAACTAGTTTTTGTTCTTTAGCCACTTTAGGAAATAAACTCTTAAAAATTATAGTTAGTTAGCTTACAAACCCATAGATCTGTTTTCAGTTTAATTTAACAGGCTGAATTTTTTTTAAGATAATAAACAATTTTAAAAAACACTTAAGTGTCTCATTGTCATTTTATTTTTTTCAGATTGTATCCGGAATTATATGCAGAAACTTTTTTTTAAATTTAGCTGTAAAATGATTTTTTGAAAAGAGAAGTCATGGACGTCAGCTTAGAAAGTGCAAGTAAAGAAGAGGAAGTAAATGTGACTTGTGACAGGTCGCCCCCTTCTCTGACCACTCCAGTAATCATATCTGAGGGATTATATCCAGATACTCCGCGTGCAATGGCAGCACCTAAATCTCAAGGGCCTCCACGCTCAAGAAGAATGCCAACTGTAGACCCTGGGTTTGTGAATGTCTTATTTAATTTTACTTAATTGATTAGCATGTTTGGTAGTCTAGATATGTGCAAAACACTAATAGGTTTTCTTTTTCAAAGGTTTACTAATTCTTAGAAATTTTGCTAATTTCATTTGACAATAAGTATATAAGCATGACTATCATTGCTTATAATTGATTTCATGAAAAGTACTGTAGATAAAATATGAAGAAAATAATTAAATGACTCTTCTAGATGTATTAAGTATTTCTTTGGCAAAATTTTGTGGTTGCCTGTTTCTTCATGTGGTGACAATTATGTCCCTTATTATTTCCAATACAGGCAAAAGTCTTTCTGGTATTTATATAATCTGAGTTAATCTATACCTCATTATTTGACTTCATTTTTAATTCTTCACTCCTGTTCAGCTCACTCATTCCTGCTAGGAGAAGCTCAACGAGATCGATCAAGAGAAAAAAATTTGATGATGAGCTAGTTGAAAGCAGTCTAGTGAAAACAGAGCGGGGCCGCATGAAGGCAGCACCTGGCACAACTGCTGCCACCTCACCGATAACACTTGCAGGGCATTTTGTTCAGCCTCATACAGCTGCCAACCTCTCACCAACAACTGTGGCTGCTGATCCCCTGCCTGCTTTAGTGACAGGTTCCAGTTCAAGTACAGTCCCGTCATTCTCATCAGGGGCTGCGGTGGCAACAACACCGTTAACTTTTATTCCTCAAATCCAGAGCCTTCTCAAACCTCAAGGTAAAGCTTGATTAAACACATTTTGATTTCTTTTTATTTTTTTTACTTATGTTGGTTTATAATATAAATAAAAAAGATATGAAAATATTATCACCTAAAACCAATTTTAAAAAAAAAACCTATATAATCTAAGAAAGTTTGTTGTGTAAAAATTGTAAAACTTTCTCTGTTATTGTCCTTTATTTCTCGATTCTCTTTTTTTTTAGTTGTTGCATTTGCATTACAATAATTTTTTTTTCGTAGAAGAGGCTAGGGAAATGGTACGTCATGTAGATGTAGCCACATTAGCACGACCACCAGAAAAACGAAGCAAGCCCAGTGTTGGCAAGTCACAGATCGCTTCAAAGGGTGGAGGAAAATTGACTTCATCTAAGGTGATTGGTGGAAAATCGTCATCTGGAAAATCAAAAGCTGGAGTTACAAAAGGGGGACATAAATCAAAGGTTAAAAAATGTGTTATTGTTGTAGAGTTTTATTTAGTATTTTTTATAAATTTATTTACATTTCACTTTATCCTTTATAGAATTTTTTACAATAAAGAGTCAGACAGCCAATTTATCTATATTTGGTTTAACGATAATCTTTTTTCATATGTTCTTAAATGATATTTTGATATTTCATAAAATAAAATAATTCCTTAAGTAAAAAGTCTAATATATATATGTATGAATGATTTACTCCAAATTTTTATGTGATATTTTCTTTCAACAGTCAAAGTCCAAGAGATCAAGAAGACAAAAAACATCTACTTCGGCCATTAAAGATTTAGGAAGATGGAAGCCACAAGATGACCTTGCTCTGATCACAGCCGTCCAACAGGTGATTACTTGAATTGGAGTATTTGTATTTTCCTAATTTTTTTTTTCAAATAAAGATAAACAAAAGTGAGATGTCAGAGCTGCTGTGCATTGCTTGTATGATCAGTGGTAAAAACTTAGTTTATTATTTGTTGTGGTGTGAGAACAATGATTTTGTTTTTAAAAACATTTCCATTACTTACAGACAAATGATTTAGCAGCTGTTCACACTGGAGTGAAATTTTCCTGCAGGTTCACCTTGAAAGAAATACAAGAGAGGTGGTATGCTCTGTTGTATGATCCAGCTATATCTAAGTAAGTTTCCTTTCAAACGTTAATTAAGAAATTAAAGTACTTTATATCCAACAAAAGAGGTCTTAACTGAAAATTTCTTTGTTCAATAAAACAATAAAAAAAAATTCCCATTCAGATTTGAAACTGAAATCCACTTTATATTTGTACTCCAGTCAGAATTCAATTTTTATATTTGCAAATCTGCTTAAAGTAAAAAAAAAATCTTTTAGACACATTTAGAATGTGTTGAGCACCTTCCAGGTCTTGCTAGACGATTTGGTGTTTAATGTGTTGAGCACCTTCCAGGTCTAGCTAGACGAGTTGATACCCAGTAAGTTGGTCAAATAGTCTTGAGATAGTTTTGGTAAAAGTGTTCCAGAGAATTTGAATTCGATCTCAATTTATTGTGTTTACAGAAAAGCAGTTAAATGAATTATTATTCGTGTTTTACTAACAATCATGGAAGATGATAATTTTTGTCTATTATGTTCTCAGGCTAGCCATGGAAGCAGCCAGGCAACTTCACCAGGACACTGTGGCTACCATCCAGGGGAAAGCTTTGTACAGTGTGGCAGAGGAGAAACTGCTAGGAACCTACACATCGGTAAATGTTACTTTCAATGAATGCAGTCTGTGAATTTTGTATATTATGCTCTGTTGGTTTGGGGAGATGGTGGTTGTGCGTTGTAGAACGTTTGACTGTTGACCTTTAGGTCCAAGGTTCAGTTCCTTCTGAGTGACTTGTGATCTATATAGTGGATCCAGGGGGAAATTCTGTTCCAGTCAGCATTAAATGGGTACCTGACATATGTTGGAGAAGAAATGTGGCTGGGCCTTGCTTAATATACCATGGCTACAGACTCAAGAATTCTACACTTCATCTCTACTTAAGGGAGAACTTAACTGTGGGTTTCATTTTTTTTTTTACTTTTGGGTTTACCTATTAGAGTGAGTAAACAATGCAGTTGCATTTGAAAATATTCACTAAGTTCATGTATAAAGGGCATTTTTATTTTGTTCACTTTTTTTAGATTTAGCTTTTAAACAATAGAACACTAATTTCAAAAGCTAGTTTTTGGGCTGAATATTTGACTTTGGCCATCTCAAAATTCTGTAGTGGCTACTAAAAACAAGATTTCACTCTATTTCATCTGCCTCATTGATCCTTAGGCCTTTTTTAATGAATATTTCCTTAATTGATCACCTTAAATATACATGTATTATAATTTTAAAATATACAAATATCTTACTGGAAACATTGTAATTGTATCATCTGTACTTCGACAGACCAGTCAGCCAACGTTGGAGAGTTTCCAGTCACTCCTGCAGCAACATCCAGATGTCTTTCATCCAGCCCGCACATCCAAAACTCTTCAGTCTCACTGGCTGCTGATGAAACAGTACCACCTACTGCCTGACCAGACGGTTCAGCCGATACCCAAGGGGGATCACATTCTCAACCTCTCCGACATTGAAGATTTTTTGAATGATGAAGATATCAGGTATTTCCTGTTTTCATCAGTAAAAGCGTCTTTTATAAGTGATATAATTGGACGGGGCTAGGGAACTGATAATTTAAAGGAAATTGGATGGTAACTAGAAAAAAAAATTGGAAAATAGAAGATAAAGAAGGTGGTGTTTACTTTGCTGCTCTAAATGTAACAATAATTAAAATTTTCCCTTAGGATTAAATTAAAAAATGTGTCAGTTTGAAATTCAACTGAAAAAGACGTAGAAGAACTATTTATAGCCATCAAAAAGTTTAATTTCTGTTAGTTTAATCCACTTTGAATTTGTTTCTGGAACATAAATACTAATACATGTACATGTGTATATTTGACCATTCATATGAATTCTTCTGTAAGGAGAAAATAATTAGGCTTTCTTGAATTAAACAGTTACCATTGCCCCAGCCATCAAAAACTTAAATTTCTTTTTGCCTTTTCTTCTATCAGTTTGTTTTCTTAAACATAACCTATACTTAAATTAAGAGCGTATAGTATTGACCATTCCTCTGAATGCTTCAGAAAAAATAAAATATCACAATTTTCCAAACTAAGTACATGTACATGTAATAATGATAATTTAGTTTTAAAAAGAAAACAAATTTAAAAAAAAATAATAATAAGAATAAAAGTAATTTGATTGAACAAGAATTTCATAGTTTATTAATCTTTCAGGTCTTCTTCAAATACTAAGTTTTGTTTTATAAATATGTCTTTTAAATGAACATTATGTTCTGTTCATATTTCAGTGAAGGTCTTCTTTAAATACTAAGTTTTGTTTTATAAATATGTCCTTTAAATGAACATTATGTTCTGTTCATATTTCAGTGAAGGTCTTCTTTAAATACTAAGTATTGTTTTATAAATATGTCCTTTTAAATGAACATTTTGTTCTGTTCATATTTCAGTGAAGGTAAAGATGATTTGGTTGAACATGGTAAGTTTTTTTTTTCATCGAACATTTTTAGAGCCAACTTTGAGATTGTGAAATGCATTGAAATAATTGGATGCTTTTTTCTTTATGTAAAAATTTCTTTCCCAACAGAACTGGCGCTAAATGACCGAAGGAACAAAAGAGAAATTCGTCATTTAGAACAAGAGATGCCCAAGTGGCAAGTTTTGGTGGACAGTGTAACAGGTTCATTTGGTTTACATTCTGCTAGTATTGTTTTTATACTTGTTTATCTATATCCTTGTTTCAACATTAGTTCTCCAGTTTAGAGATAGAAATGATTTCCCTAATTTATTTTTTTTAGAAATGATTTACTAGTGACATGTGAGACATGATAAACAGTCGAGTCTTGTGAATTAAACAATACAATGTGGCTCAATAACTTATTGGCCTATACAAATTTTAATTAAAAATCCATATGTCAAGTTTACATGTACTGGTACTCTTTTCAACTGCCACTATCTACTTAAGACTTATATTTTTTATTAACTACACTAATAGTTATATCAAGCTTGATTTCATTCAAGTTAAATTATAAATAGAGATTTATTTGGTTGGATTTAGAAACAATAAACCATGGAATGCATGTAACACTTTATTTAAATATGGACATTTTAGGTATCAGTATGCCAGATTTTGATAGTCAGACGTTGGGTGTGCTGCGTGGCAGGTTGGTGAGGTACCTGATGAGATCCAGGGAGGTAATTGACATATGTTTTTTAAAAATAATTATAATACATGGTCATGTGTTTCCCATCTATGAGATGTCCTTTATGTTGAGGGGAAAAAATTTTTGGTTTATAGACAGGGTATTTATTCACTTGGATAAGACAGAACCAGTTGCTAAAGAAGATTTTATATTAAATTTGTTACTTGAGCCAGCCGCTTTTAAATTATTTATTTTCTAGCTGCCTACTCTAATGAAAGAAATATCAACGGTGTTGTCATATTTTAAAGTCTGTACCTCATTGTTTACTTTTTTTAAATCAGGTCACAGATTGAATATTCTTATTTATATACATGTGCATTTCTTTTTTTTACTAATGTGCTTATTCAAGATCACTCTTGGACGTGCCACAAAAGACAATCATGTTGATGTTGATTTATCACTTGAAGGACCGGCATGGAAGGTATCCAGGAGACAAGGTATTATTAAACTCAGGTAAATATATATTTTAAAATCTGAAAAAAAAATTCGTTCCGCTATGATTGATATGTTGTGTTAAACTGTGATATTCAAAATGTATCATACACTGTCCCTGTAACATTCAAACTGTATCCTAAAGTGTCCCTGAAAGGATGAGATGATGATCTCTTGATCTTGTCACCTCTGTTTTAACGATTTCATTGTCGCCCTTTCTACATCCTCCCTGGAATCACTTTTGCTCAAACTTGCAACTTTTTTTCTTTCTTTCTTTCTTCTTGTATTCCTGGTCATGGAGACACTGCGCATTATAAGTGCCTCAGGAGTTGATCCACTGTCCTTCCATATTTCATTAAGACATACTTTTCTCCATCACCAATGATATTCAAAATAGTTATTAGTCACCAAGTGGATAGTTGGTCATGTAGTGTAGAGTGGTCGACTGGAGAGGTACTGGGTTTGAACATAAGTGAGAACCTCAGGACTTTTTCAGGTCCTGGTGAAAGTTCCCAAGTCCAACCAACTTTAAATGGGTACCTGACTTAAAGCTATGGAAGTAAAAGCAGCCAGGCATTGTGCTATCTGCACAATCCCCCAATATTCTGTGGTTACTGAAAACAGGGTGGGACGGGTGGCAGAGTGGTGTAGATACTCGACTGTCGACCTGAGAGTCCTGGGTTCGATCCTTGGTGAGAACCATGGGGAATTTTTCCAGTTGAAATGTGTTTCAAAGCCGTCCCACAAATCCACCCAGCTTTAAATGGGTACCTGACTTAAGTTGGAGAAGTAAAGGTGGCTGGGCGTTGTGCTAACCACACAATCCCTTTATGTGCAGAGGTTATAGAAACAGATGAATTCTACACTTCGTCTGCCCCGATGGCCCGTTAGGGCTAAGGGAACTTTACTTTTTTACTGAAAACAGATGAGTACTATACTTCATCTGCCCCAATAAGCCCTTAGTAGCTAAAGGGAACATTACTTTTACCTAATAATTTCTTGAGAACTTTTGTTATATCTTTACTTGGAAGTAAGTTTTCATGCTTAACTCAAAGGAAAACAGATACTTAAAATGTTAATATTTTGTTGTTACCTGCAATGTTTTAGAGCATTATTATTTTTTTTTGTATAAAAAAATATAAAAGTAAGTTTTCAGCTTTTATTTTAAACATTCTTTGTTTTTTAATCAACACTCACAACCGAAATCGATACATGATTAAAAAAAAGCCCCAACAAAAATTAGATGTATTTAATGAATGTTAAAATCTAATGTACTTCTAGGAACAGTGGTGATTTCTTCATAGCCAATGAAGGCAAGCGTCCAATTTTAGTGGATGGTAGGCCAGTAATGGCTGGCAACAAACAGAAATTACACAATAACTCTGTAGTAGAGGTAGGTCATTTCTTCGGATAAATTATTTGACAAATATTTTTTCTCAATAGCCCTTACTTTTTTAAAAGTAGTTGTATTTTTATGCAAAGACATTAGTTTGTATTTTTAAGCAATAACTGTACCTCACATTAATATCCACTTTAATTTATTTTTTCCTCCAGATTTCTTGTCTAAGATTCACATTTTTAATAAATCAAGATGTAATAAATGCCATAAGAGCTGATGTGTCAAGGACTAGTTCTTCTGTTTCATCTTCATAATGAAATTCAAATTTATCGTTAAACTGTATATAGTTTTTGTGTTATAAACATTCTCAGAACATTATCTCATTCAGTAATAAATTTTGGACTATTTTGTTTTTTTATGACTGAATAAGTATCATTTGTTTTTGTCTTTGTTTTTTAATTTAAACAATGAATGATAATACAAAACTATATATATCATGGATTTAATTTTTTTAATTAGTTGAATTTTATTATATTAATTAAATGGCTAAACTAATTAAATTTTATATCATTAAAAAAAAAGACTAAATTATGGTATGAATGTTAAGTTTTTGAATTTTTTTCCAACATCTATAAATAAATCCCATTAAAAAAATATCTAATGAGATTTAAATAACTGTAGACATAAAGTTCCCTTAAGCCCAAAAGGGCTCATCTGTTTCAGCAACCTCAGCATATAAAGGGATTGTGTGGTTAGCACAATGCCCAGCCGCCTTTACTTCCCCAACTTTAAGTCAGGTACCCATTTAAAGTTGGATGGAATTGGGAATTTTCACCAGGACCTGAAAAATCCCAAGGTTCTCACTGAGATTCGAACCAGGGACCTTCTGGTTGACAGTTGAGCGCTCTCCGCCACACGACCACCCATCCCCTGTATCTGTAGACATACATTTTTAAATTTAACCTCCATCAGAACACAATAAAATTACCTTTCAGATTTGTTAATTAAATATTTTAAATTTTACTAAATATTTATCTTCAGGTTTTAAATGAATTTTCCATATCAAATTTGCTAATGCAAAATATTTTATATTAACAACACCTCTTTATAATTGTTTATGTTACTATAAAAATTATCGTTGAACGTTATTATAAAAATCTTAATTGAATCAATTTTCTAGTAAGGTTAATTCTTTTTACATGTATATACAAAATACAGGGATATGGCAAAATAGTTTTAAAATACCATTATTATAAAATAAAACTATTTTCTAACCATTCGGCCAGGTGGATATAAGATACAAGTGCATTTTTTTCCTTAGAGTTAGAGCGACAGAAAAGTAAAACAACTATTAGGTCCCACTTCTTCACTAGAAATTCTCAAAATTCTCTCAGTTCAATGACAAAGACCCTTTTCTCAGTTCATTATTAATTAAAAAACAAACTTTATAGTTCGGTTGATATATTTTGAAATTGTACGCATTTTATTTCTCTTCCAGGCGGTGAAGAAAGTTTTAATGCAGGCATTTGCACTAATTCATTTCTATTTTTAATCTCTGATCTTTAATAAAACAATAGTATTATTTATTTGATTGTCTAAATACAGAGTTAATAATTATAGGACAAACAATTGAAAAACAATAGGCTTGATTTTGAAGAAGATAAAATTTTAATGTACCTTACTTAATCAGTATATGTACATAATCCACTGGTATGCTATATACATATATTTGTTTCTCTTTTGTGCAATACTCCATGCATTCACCAGATTCACACTGAACAAGAAAAACAAACAAAAAATGGAGACACAAACATTTTGATAAAAAAAATATATAAATACATTTATGCACAAAAACATTCTGAAAAATTTATTAAAACTTAGATCACAGGCCATATGGTTTCTTTACCTCCATTCATTTATTAATACTGCTTTTTTTTTTTCAAGGTTTCAAATTTCAGTAACAAAATCGTCTTTGTCATCATTGTTTAAAAAAAACTAAACCCCCCCCCCCCATATCCAGTTTTTATTTCTTTTCATACACCTGATTAAATATATTATAATTTTTTAAATAAAAAAAAAATTGATTAATTAGAATCAATCATACATGTTCAAGTGACCTAATTATATTTTTTTCAATAAGTTGATCACATTATTCAGATGAAATTAAAGTACCAATTAAACAAAAATACAATAACTTTTTATTGCAAATCAAAAAATAATATTTCTTTAACCCTTGATTGTCCTGCCCAACATGGCCGAAGGAAACGCCAGATAATGGTAAAAAGAATGATGGGTCTGTGCTTTATAACGTATCAATTCTTGGCCCAGTCAAACAATTTACATCACCTTTTTTGAAATTAAAAAAGTTAATTTTTTTCCCCTCCTAATTCCAATGGATAACATTTTAAAACTAGTCCAAATAGTACGAAGCCCAGACAGTTAAGTTTAAAGCTTTTTTTGTCCAGAAAAATCAAAATTCTGATAATTGATAAGAGAATGCTCCATCCAACAATCACCTGTTACACCCATACACAGAGGAGGGAAAGAAGAAACAACTGAATGGAATCATTACATGACCAGTGGGATGTACACATTGTTAATGGCATCGACAATTTCATACTTTATAATCTTTTCTAATACACCACCACAAAACACCAGGTAACCTGGACAGACAGACAACAGATACTTAAAAAAAAAAAAAAGAAATGGCCAGCTGATGGCCTAGTTCCACTGTCAATTTATTTTGAAATCATAAACCAAACACACACACACACATAAGAAACCAATTCACACACACATATTTAAACTTGTATAAATAGAAATATACAGAGAATTTACCAAATTATAAACATTTGGATGTCTGATCAATTCACATTTTATTATCTGTGTACAGAAAAAAAAAAAAAAACAAATACTTTTTTTTTTTAATTTAAATGGAACTCAGAATGTTTCAGGACTGTAAGTTGAGTAATATTCTAAACAGATTGAAGATCAATACATTCAGAATGTCACAAGTTTGTTAACACATGAAGGATTTTGTTAAGGGGGAGAGAAGCTCATCACTAAAATTGGAACAACAAGATTCTTTTCTATCACAAACTTTGATCAAAGACAGGAATTCCACCACTGAAATGTTATGTTTTTTTTTTGTTTCCCTTTCAAGCAATGACTAAATAAATACAAATTTAGAATGCTAAGCTTACAGTATTTTGAACTGAAGATAAACTAGACAAAATTTAATCGAGTTAAATGTAAATTATAGCCAATAATACATTTTTTCTCCTACATTTAACAGAGTAGTACAATTTAGTTGTAAAAAAAAAAAAAAATCATGTGAAGTATTTCTTTAAAAAAAAAAAATGGTGGAAATGTGTTGATTTGAATGTACTTTATAAACCATAGATCACATTGAATAAAAAGTAAAATACACACATGAATTTTCAATTAGTGAAATATAAAATCCAACACTACTAACAACAATTCGACGACTCTGGAATTTGACTGACAACTGAATTATTATCCTGACTAATGTTTCAATAAGCAACTATGTACTGCACTCGAGAATGGTAAATGAAGGGGGATAACTGGAACTTGATTTTCTAAAAAAAGCAATTACATGTATTAGTATAAAGATGAAAAAAATGTACTGTCAAACAGAAATAATATTTTTCCCCCCAGACAATGAATACTAGTCTGTCTAGGCTCTTTAAATTAAATCACACACAAAAAAAATGTGTTTGTTGCTCATTCATCAGAAATTTTAGTTGTTCCAAAACTCACTCTGTATCTGGTTTCAAAACTAAGAGGAAAAAAAAGATGTTACACACCAGGTGAACTTATACTAAAACATTGTGATTTTTACTGACTATAAAAAAAAAAAAACATACAAAGATATATAACAGCAAACTCATCACTATTTATGAATTTTTTCCAACAGTGCAATCAAATGATTAAAAAAAACAGGTTTCTGTCATAACGTTTATATATATATTTGTATATAAGTATTTATATGTATGTATATAGTAAACATAGCCATTAAAATATGATGGTATTGAATCAGACAAGCGAACAGTCTTGAATAACTACATCTAAATCACTGACAGACTCTCTCAACACGTTACCACAGCTACACAATCAATCCCATTTCAAGTGCTCTTGTGGCAGCCACAAAGATGTGAGTCTGATTGGCTTCCAGATTTTTTTTTAAAACTGTTCAAGGCTTCAAGGGATCATACATTTTTATCTTTTTTTTTTTTTCTTACACAAACACAAGCAGGCTCTTAAAAATCAAGACTTCACAGACATTACAAAAACCTATAATTCAACTGTCTGGAAACCAGACAAAAACAAGAGTTAATTTTAAATCATTTGATTTTTTTTTTAGAATTCTACTTACATAGAGAAAAAAAAAAAAAGAAATTGGCCAGATGGAGGGAAGTAAAGTCTTCAATAATAAAATGAAAAGTTAAAAAAAAAAAATTACAGAACTATATTTTGTTTTTAACAATTGCATGAAGTAACTTTCATACCAGGTTGTTTTATTTCAATATTTTTTTTTTTTACACCCACAGATACATTGTTGATGATTCAAAAAAACTGATTTCCTTATCGAAATTAAAAAAAAAAAAAAGGAAGGAAAGGCTGACTTCTGAGATATATTTTATTCATCCCACCTTGCTTTGTTTTAATTGCCGACCCATGTAATCACATAAAAAGGTAAGATATTTTAATGAATGACCTCTTCAGATTACAAAGAATCTGTGCACCAACTGTTGGTCAAAATATATCATAACTAAGCCAACTTCAAGCAATTTTGCATCTTCCATGTCTGGAAAAGAGCTTCTTATCACAGCAGACGTGGTCATTGAAAAAACTGGCAAACGCAAGCCTGCACGGTACAAGACAATCACATCGATCGAAAGTAGTCTTTGGAGAAGGTTATTCTTTAAAATTTTATTTTCCTAGAAATCAACAGTTTCTCTGAGGGAAATTTTATTTTAATAAAACACATTACACCATTATAAAAAGTGTTTACAATTTCAAGAAAAAACAAAAAACTTTATATACAACAGCTCCTAAGGCCGTTGATCACAAATGCAACATAAAAGCGTTTGAATAAAAAATATGATTTTTGCCAGATATTTAAACAACAGCACATGACCAAGTTACATGAGAGCAGTTTACAAAAAAAAAAAAAACCAATCTATCCATTCTAAACTTTCTCTCATCATACAAATATTATTATGTTTGTTTTATTGATTTTGTATTCAATAAAAAAAATTCCCTGATACAACTTTATATGAAATAGAATTACACTTGTTATGGCGATTTGTTTTTTCCCCATACAAATTTAACACTGTCATCCTTCATGAAATCGTGAAAGTAAAAGTAAAATACTTGCAATTAGAGATACAAGCGGTGCTATCAACTTGGACATGGCACGGCTATTCACAAACATTTGGTTCCAATTTTTATTTAGATTTGAATGCCACATATGATTGAGTTTTAACTACAAGACTATGCTCACGTACTTCTCAAAATGGATTATCAACTTTCTAAAGGCAAACTATCATAATATTTTCATTGTTCTAATTGAACAAATCGCTAACAACACTGAATAAAAAAAAAAAAACTGTAACATATTTTCAAAAACAAAAGAGAGTGTTTTGACTTGAATGAAAAATTAACATTAAGGTCATTTTTAAAATGTGACTGAATGAACCGCAGCATTTGTTTTTTATGTGTAACATAAATTATTAACATTTATGATAAGATGTGTAACATAAATTATTAACATTTATGATAAGACGGAACGTTTTTTTTTTTTCGAAGTAAAATGTTTGTTCATGAAATATACTGTGTGTCAGGTACACAGTTCTAGAAATCGATAAACATGCAAAATTGATAGCAAATCTTTGTATTCTAGTTATTTAATATAACTCACACTGAGGCTCAACAGACAAATAGCAAATCAGTGTGTCAGAGGATAGATAGTTCCATTAGCTCAGTTTAGGTAATTTCTTTTTTTTTTTTTTTTTTACATCATGATTAGTTCGCCATATATTACAATCAGGCAAAAATGTAATCAAAGATTTACACTAGATAACATTACAATTAAATTTACAACAAATTAGAATAAAAAATGCAAACAAAAAGTGGCCAGCAGTGACCAAAAAAAAAAAAATAATGGCACCTGAAAACAGAATCAGAGACTCATGAAAGTTTAGAAATAATGTTCTTCATGACACTTTATATAATGATACATCTTGAGACAAGAAATCTTGCAACTAAGACAAGGGCGGATAATCAGGTAACAGCCTCTAAGTGGTTTATTTCCCTTTCATTACAGCTTGTTAAACAGATTTCTTAAAATTTTTTTTTTTTTATATAGCTTAAAAATGAGTAGCATATATATATATATATATATATATATATATATATTCATACAACTAGGAATAAATAGATATCAAGGCTTGAAAAAAATAATTAGACACTATAATGAGCACAATGAAAGTTTTCAGAAGCAAAGAATACTACTTGCAAACGTTAGTTCTATTCTGACTACAAAAAAAAAGACACGTCTCACATTTAGTTAGCCAGACTCATCTGCTTATTTTTATTGTGGCTATGGCACATGAAGCAGACAGTTTTATGTAAATATGTGGTCGACTTTATAAACAGATAAAATAAAACTAAATTCCACAATTGGCGCTGAGGATGGGGAAAAAAAAAAAGAAAGAAACTGCAATTACAATGTAATGAAAAACAAAAAAAAATGGGACAACATGAGCACCGACGCCATGGTACGCCCTCTGCATGCACGCTATGCAGTAGATGAAGCTATCACAATTATTAGACACACGGCTGATCAATGGCTGTTGTTAGGGGGAAAAAGGGTGGGGGGGAATGTTGAGAGATTTGATTGTGGTGGGATATGTCGCATGACTTCCTGCACGCCCAAAAAAAAAATACACAACATGTGACCTTCGACAGAAATAAATAACACATATCTAGTGGACAGTAGCCCCCACAGGAGAGCATTGATCAAACTTTTTATGTACATATAAACCTTTACCATCAGTTAACGCATATTTTCTTACGCACTCACTATCATGTAAACTGGTGTTGACATGGCTTTTCGTTATTAATTTCTATAATCGTACATTTAAAAAATTAATTCATCGCTGTTATCTCACAAGCTTGTAAGATGAGCCATCAAAAAAAATGCATCCCATCTCTCTATTACTCCCTTTACAACCTGCCGCGCATAAAGTCTCTTGTCTATATAATTATGACCAACATAGGCTGACCAAGGGAAAATGACTGGTTATTTTGATTTGAAAAAAAAAAAAAACAACTACTCAAAGAATACGTCAGAGAGGGTTTCATTTTACAGTAAGGAAGAACAAAACAAAGGTACTTACTGAACAGTAAACCATACAGTAACAGTTGTGTTTCAGACAAAACAAAGGGAAACTAATCAAGTGTAGCATCACATTATCACACAATGTTTTACAAAATATCAAAATTTGTGTGTGTGTGCGGCGATATAATCATATTTATACACAATGCATATAAAAAAAAAAAGAAGACAACGCAAACTTCTGATTATTGTTTGTGAAAAAACCGTATATTTTGATATGATGTTTGGGGTCAATACCAGTTTATCTTGCAGGAAGATGATGATAATTCCTATTGGGGTTTGAAGCTGAGAGGACACAGCAGGGAATTACTGAATAACATTAGAACAAATGTGATCACTGTTTTTGTTTAAATTTATAGACAAATGATGCAATGCAGGAGATTGATGGCATTTTTTTTTTAACAGACTGCAAAAAAGAGAAAGAAAAAAAAAAAAAAAAGATAACTGGTGAATCCTAACAATTTACTGTCAATGATTCTTGTAATGTCATACTTAACAAGACTGAACTTGTTGACGATTGACTAGTCAATGACACTGACAATAATCCAACAAGCACCATGAGTATCACAGACAGTCTACGACAGTTTTAAAAAAAAAAAAATTTAGCATAAAAAAAAAAAAAAGGAAGGGGGGGTTAGGGGACTGTTCAGTAATAGAATATTGAAACATTCAACACATATACGCAGGGCAGAAAGGTCAATATGATAGTGTTGGTACAGGAAGTCATACAACTGTGGTGTCAAGCTTAACGACGCAGCCAGGAATTAATACAATCATGATACTGTCAACAATCACTCATTTGTATCAGAGGTGATAATATCTTTAAAAGAAAAAAAAAAAAATGCCACATTCAACGATATATATATATATATAATATAAATCCTTAAAAAAAAAATCTGTAACTGCCATGGTAAATGAGTTTAAAGTGGTTCAGACCGAGCTGGGAAAGCCCTCACTGCTGATGTGTGCATTCTTTGATATGGTGGCCTCTCTATCCCTCGGCCTGATCTGTGTCTTTAACCGGGACAGCATTCTGTCAGTCAGCCCACAGTTGTGCTGTCAATGCAGCAAGAATGAACATGATGACTCGACTGAGGTCTGGCTTTAGTACGAGAGGGGAGTCAGCTCGCACCACCTCCACCAATGCTTGTATAGGACCAAGCTTGCAGCTAAGTGCAATGTCTTCATGTTTGAACTTTTCCTAAGCAGGCCAACGATGTCAAGCATATGACAGTTGTCAAACCGTAGCTAAGACTGTTCAAAAGTTAACTGCAGACTCTAATAAAGAGTTGCAAGATGTGTTCATGACCAATGGCAGTTCAACTTGGTTGCTGCCTTTTCCATGTTTTATTTTTTTTTTTAATCCATTGATTAAATTTCAAATTGAAACAATCACAGCACAAGTTAAAATGGAAAGCATCCATTAGGTTTCACTGGGAATCACTTTATAAATGTTGCAAGCTTGCATCCAGAAGTCATTTTGTATGTCACCAGGAAATAAATAAATAAACAAAAACTTACAAATAGCACACTGTAGTTTCTTCACCAGAGTTGCAGTCATTATATTCCACAGTAAATTAGAAAAAGTAGTTCCCCGACAGAGGGAACAATCAGAAGAAGGCATGATGTGTTGAAGTTTATTGCTTTCATTTTTCCCTAGAGAACATAATTTTTTTTTTGTGGTGCGGATTACCAAAAGCCCAATGAGGTTTGCGAGCACAAACAAGATTACATCCGCTGACCAAGCCACTAGACGGATTACGTCAAATGTCATGCAGACTGTCTCAGAAATTTGCAGAAAATAAATATTCTTATTGACTGAACAGACCCAAATACATCTCGGAAGATACAGAAGATTTAGATTATCTTGCTGATAATGCAGCATATCTCGTGGATGATTCAGAAACAAATTATCTCACTGACAATGCAGATGAAGCATTTACTCAATAATGATGCGGAGGGTAACACAAATTTAAGCATGGTAATTCATGCCAGCAAAACGCAAAAACTCGCTTCAAAAAACAAAACAAGAAACAAACAAGCAGGCAAACATATGTAGCTACAGAACTGTAGGGAGGGCAAAATGAGATCTACCTCCTCTGCTTCAGTTGTACCCGCCGGGGAAATATAAAAAAACTTTTCAACAAGCTGATGCAGCTCTTAGTGTAAGGGCTGGTAGGATAAATGCAGACAAATGAAACACATGACGCAGTGCAATGACGCAGTCAGGACATTCTATTGGGGGTCTACATTACTACTGCCATCACTTTCTGCTACTTTTATACTGTCTGCATCCTGAGGGCTGTTGCATTTCACTCCCTCCATTTCCTCTCCTACAATATCCTCAACAGTTGTGGAAAGACTAGGAAACTCCTGAATGCTATTTTTAGATGTCAGCGTGTCATTGTCATCACTTTCCGTGCCGCTATCTTCCAGGTCCGCTCCGCTCAGGTGGTGGATCTCCTGCTGGTCACTGTCTGGGATGTTGACAATGTCAGGCAGAGGCAGATCAGCCACAGACACCTCGTTGCTACTGCCGTCATCATCATCGAGAGCCAGCCTGAAGTCTTCCATTTTGTCAGGACTCTCAGTGGCTGTTGCCTGCACAGCTTCTGTTTGCCCACCGGTCAAGTGCAGCGCCTCCACGCTCTCCTCCAATTGAGTCTCCTGCTGTATGCCATGATGTACAACCTCTTCAGTATCATCAACAATAACCCTATGGAAAGCTTGTGATGAGTGTACCTCTGAACTTGCAACTAACTCTTCTTGCACTTCAATGCTGGCTAGTGGAATGTTGGAACTTGATCCTAGAGCTGCCAGTAAAGAAACAAAAGGTCAGAAATTTAATAAAAGGTTGACATCTTAAAAAAAAACTTTTTTATTGTGTGGGAAAAAAAAAAACAGCAATTAAAACTGTATTGATCTAAATAATATGGATGAAAGATTACCTTTCCAATGATAAAGAAATGTTTTATAAACCAGTGTATACGGCTGTGGGTGCAATAACAACTTAAGGTCATTGCATTCTGCTTAAGTGACAATTTTCCAAAAAATAGAATCCCTGCCAAGCTTTTTCCTAATTATAAATATACTCTTTTTTAAATATATTTTTTTTCACAATAAACAGCCACAGTTAAGGAATTGTTTGGATTCTTAAAATAAAATAAAATAAAAAAAACAGGTAGAATCTGACATTAGAATTAAATTATTTCTTTTTGCCGAAAACAAATGAATGCTATATTTGCACTTAATTACAGAAATGGGGCAGAACTTAGTATAGTCTACTCTTAACAGAAAAATTTCAAACTATCTGGAATATTATGAAGAGAAAGGAGAGCTATACTGGATGCAGATGTTACTTTAACTGTATTAGCGTAAAGACATTTTTGTTTTTTTGTTTTTCATTTCACATTTATTTATGCTTGAACGTTTGTTTTCAAAATTGTAATGATTCAAATTTGTTTGCCTTCAAATATTTTTTTATTCTTTGGTGGTCAGATATTTTGACAAGACAAGATTGTCACTAAAGATGACGGTGTAATTCTAGTCTGCTTCATTAGTAGATATTTTTGTGGATGAACAAACGTAAAAAGGACACTAAAGCCATGTTATAAGTCAATATCTTTGTGTACTTTTTGCCACTGAGATTTTAAACATGCGGGAAAAAGAGTTAAGATTTTAACCTGGACTACTCCTGGCTGGTGGGGATGATTCAGTTATGGTACGCTGCATCTGTTTCAAAGCATCCAGTTTCTGCTGGGCTAGCTGCAACTCATTTCGTAGTCTGTGGCGCTCTTCACTCCCGCTGCTCATGGAAGCCTGCAATGTGCATTCATTAAAGTGAATACATGCTTGTATGTTTTAATTTATACAGATATACATCTCTATATACAAAAAAAAAGCAAACAATGTGAGTGACACTAAAGATGTAGTTGAGACAGGGAAAAAAAAGCAAACAATGTGAGTGACACTAAAGATGTAGTTGAGACAGGGAAAAAAAAGCAAACAATGTGAGTGACACTAAAGATGTAGTTGAGACAGGGGAAAAAAAAAAAGAAGCAGGTGAGATGTAACAAAAGGTGAACTGTCCTAATAAATGAATGCATTCAGAACTTAACAATTAATTATCTTTGTAACAAAAGAAAGAAGATTATTAGAGAGACAAATATGGTGGAAAGAGATTGCAACATTTACTGTTTCATGAACATAGGGACTAGCTGTGTTTTTTTTTAGTCAAGATAAAAATGAACCACTGAAGATAATCTTCAGTAGATTATCTCCAGGGAATGGGAACATGAATTAAGTAAGAATGTTTGATAGCAATCAATATCAAATAATTATTTTTAAAATATAGATGTATAACGTAAGGTTTCTGTGTCGTTCAGAGACTTTCTGTTTATTTTATTTTTTGGAAAATTTAAGTCATACAACATATACAGCACATTCTTCTTTGTAAATTACTATTAATTATCTCATCAGTTTACTAGTAATAACATATCCAACCCAATACACCCTTCAACATTACTATACATGACCAAATGACCATCAGCTGTGTATTTACATTATGCACCCTATTAAACCCTTATTACTAATAAAGCTGACCAATGAAAATTAGCCAAGAAAGGATTCTGTTTCATTCTCTTAGTTTACCCTTCTGTACTATTTCATCTGACCAAATGAGTATCAGCTGAGCAAGTATTGTATATTATCAGCATAACTATATCTGACCAACTGACCATCAGCTGAGCGAGTATCGTGTTCATCTCCGCAGCCATCTCTTTGAGCTGCTCCATGGGGACTGGGATGCTCAAGCTTGACTGCTGGACGATCTGGGGCGGGGGCAGTATGGTCTGCTGCTGGCTGCTCACACCACTGCTGCTGCTCTCGGCCTCCGAAGCCGAGCTCTCCCCTTGGCTGAGTGTGGCTGCAAGAGAAAGGTCACCATGAACTTAAACGCAAGAAAAGATGCAAGCAAAAAAAATAAATAAACAAGTAAAACTGCTTGACAACTGATGTCCAATAAATAACATTTTTATCTGCAAATATTCTATCTAGATTATAAATTATAAGTAATCTTTTAATGATTTTACAGGCTTCATTTATATATACATATAAAAAAAAATCATTTATATGTTTCATAATAAATCTGCTAACAAGTAAACAAAACAACAAAAAAAAAAAATGGAATCAAAAGTAAAGGACATCTCTACAAAGTTAAATAGGGGAAAGGCCTTATTTCCAAAACAGATACACAACATTTAAAGCTTGGATAAAAAACTAACCAATTGTTAGAACAATGACAACAAAAGTAGAGGAGGGGGGGGGGTGTTTACAACATCAAAAAATACCCGGGAATAATAATAATGCATTAAAAAAAAAAAAATCCACAGAAGAAGGGAAAAAAAAAACAACAACTATCAATGAAGATTTCTGCTGAGATCTGAATCATGACATGCTTCTAAAATTATAAGATGGGTGAAATTCATTCAAACGAATGCTTTGAAATTAAAAAAAATAAAAATAATAATAATACATGGAACCAATCTGTGTCATGTTCAAAGTGTTAAAAAGCTATCACACAACAACTCTGTAATGATTAGAATCTCATGTTTAAAAAAAATCGATTATTTTTTTTTTTGTCACAAGGAAAAATCAGTGTGTCACTGCAAAATGGGGGGGAATTAGCGTGCAGCAAAATGCATCTCTTGTAAAAATAACAAACAAACCAATATTTGTTAAATAATTACAATGCCACACGTCAATCAAAACCAATTAAGTTTTCACCTTGATAAGATTTTTAAAAAGAGGGGAAGCGGGAATAAATGTAAAACTAAAGAGCAGCATTTCTAGGAGTAAATAACCTTTAATGTAATGAAAAGTTCTATTTAACAGAACTTGAACTAAACAAACAGCTCAACCACTTTCCTGATAACACCAAGTGATATACACAGATCAACATAATAAACTTTGCCTTGACCCGCATCATTTAACCTTTACACATATTTGCAAGTATTTAAAAAAAAGTATTCTCTTTTTTTTTTATTTAATTAGAACGTAAGAGTGCTGATGGGGAAAAAAAAAAAATTAACATTATATTAAAAAAAAAAAAACGGTATGGGAAAAGATAATTTATATATTTATATATATATATATAGTCAAGGAACTATGAAATGATGATGTGAAGTTTGTGAATGAGAAGAACTATGTAAAAAAAAACATGATGAACTTGCAGGCAATGTGCTACAATCAAATGAGAATAGCAAGTGAAGGGGGGGGGGTGTGAAATATGCATATGATCAAAGTGATAAGGTTAGTAAAAAAAAAGCTTCAGCCATCTTCCATGATATGATCAATTCAACCACCACCATCAATAAAGCCAAGCACCTTAAAAAAAACCTTTACCAACTTTTTATCTTTTTAAAAAAGTTTGGCTAAAAAAAAACAAACAACAACACAAAAAAGTAGTGTGCACCTTTGCAGAGGAAGCGGTGAATTTACTGGACCACACAGTTACGAGATCTCACACACACACAGGATGTGAATAAATAAATAATAGTAAAAACAACAGCTGACCACGTGCCCTCCCCCAGCAGTTGTGACAGCGAAACACTTAATGCTGGCTAACATGTCACGTGAACACAACAACAAAAAATGAACAACACGTAAGCGGTTCACTAGAAATTTAAATATTTAACTTCATGCCAGAACAGACAAAGAGCGATGAACATCACATTCATGAGAAACTCTACACACTACAAGAGTTTATACAAATATAAATATATACTTTCAGGACGTGAAAAGTAATACAATGAAATCTTATTAAAATTCCTGTCACGCAGCAAAAACAAAAAAAAAATGTTTCTTTTGACTTGATAAGACAATTAAGTCAAGTCAAAATTGTGGTGCTGACAGATCTACAAGTGTGTAACAGTATAAAAGAAAAAAAGACAGTGAAGAAATGATAATTTATAGAACCACATAAACAGAAAGTTTTGTGAACGACACAGAAACCTTACAATATTAATTTACACCAACGAAAGAAGAAAAAAAAAAAAATGAAGTAAAAACAAAAACCCAACAAAAAACAAATGACAGCTATTCACTATAAACATCTTGTAGTGACAATGATACAACAGAGACATTGAAAAAAATACACACAAAAAAACCACTCAGAATAACATTAAGAAACTTTCTAACAAGTTAAAAAAAAATGTATATATATATATATATATGTTACGGCCAAAGCCCAAAATTGGCCAAATCGCAAACTGGCCGGCCAAATTGGGAAGTGGCCAATATCGAATAACAGTGACCAGCCAATGTCTGAACTTTTCTAGGTTTCTGGGTTTGGCCAGCCAATTTGCGAAATGGCATGGGGGTGATCGGCCAAAGTCGGAAGAAAAAGGTCATGAAGGATTTTGGGTGTTCGTATACTGTAATGATTATCATACAGTGCATCAGATATCGGCCACACACACATCGGCCAAAGTGCAAAAAATGGCCGGCCAATTCGGGGAACCGGCAGAACTTCAGGCTTGGGCCGTAACATATATATAAACTGCTGGAAAATAAATATATAAACATACAGAGTGGGCGAGAAGGAGAGGAGGGGCTTTCCTCATCCATTGGCTGCTGTCTTTGGTTAGACACTGGTCCTGACGATACCAGTTGGTGTAAAAATCTACGGGTGATATCAAAGGCTTTGTCAAACAGGTGATGCCATTCCTCCTCTTTCTGGTATTCTTCCTCTTCCTCCTCTTCTTGCGCACCTCTTTCTCTGGACTGGAGCTCAGACTGATTCTGCTTAATGTGGTCATTGGAGAAAAGTGGGTCATTATTATTAGTCAATACAGGTCGAGACAACCCCTAACTGACCGTTAGCTTTAATAAATTCCCTTAAGAGGTGAAGGGGGGGAGAAAGCTTACCCTATTTCTCTTAATGCATGTCTAAATGCATCCGACATATTTCATTTTTTGATTGGACGTTAACAAAGATTTAATTATGTCAGCATGGAACCACCCCCCCACCCCCACCCAAGCCACGGAAAAAAAAATCACAATTAATTTAAAATTTTAATAACCGAAAAAAAGGGGGAAGTCACTGGACCAACCTGGTTCTGCGAAGGGCTGAGCATCAGTTTCAGGAGATGCTCTCTCTCCTGGAGGTGCGATTCAATTTTCCGAGCATTCTGCAGTAATAAGTCTGTCGAGGATCAACACCAACAGAAATATTCAACCACACAATTGTCAGTGACATTAAACAAAAATTTAAATAAGGGGGTAGGGGGGTGTGTCAGAAAAACAATAACAACACAAATGACAAACAGATAATTGGTTGAGCGAGTCTTAATAGAACGAAGATGAA
This sequence comes from Bulinus truncatus, assembly GCA_021962125.1. Classification (NCBI taxonomy): domain Eukaryota; kingdom Metazoa; phylum Mollusca; class Gastropoda; family Planorbidae; genus Bulinus; species Bulinus truncatus. The sequence goes on along the minus strand of JAGDYQ010000182.1, from coordinate 1,700,577 downwards.
ATATGAACATGAATAAACATTAACAATCTGCAAACACTGCTTAAGAAAAATCTGATTTTTTACAAAACATTCACAGCTATGTTTCAAGAACAAAAAAAAAAAAGACGTAAGTCTGTCTCTAAGTTTTGATGCCCACCTATTACATGTAATAGTTAAAAAATAATCTCTTTAAAAAAAAAATTGGCTTTTAAGTCCATTTTAACAGGAAATAACAGAAGTCTTTATCACACAGAATATTTCTCTGACTGTTTTTGAACAAGCACATTGAAACTTCATTGAAGCTGCTTTTAGTGTTGCTGGTTTAGTTTATTTTCTTGTTTAACATGTGCACTCACTTTTATCTATGTTGTGTTTAACATGTATATGTCTATGTTGTGTTTAACATGTGCATTCACTTTTATCTATGTTGTGTTTAACATGTACATGTCTATGTTGTGTTTAACATGTATATGTCTATGTTGTGTTTAACATGTGCACTCACTTTTATCTATGTTGTGTTTAACATGTACATGTCTATGTTGTGTTTAACATGTATATGTCTATGTTGTGTTTAATATGTGCATTCACTTTTATCTATGTTGTGTTTAACATGTACATGTCTATGTTGTGTTTAACATGTACATGTCTATGTTGTGTTTAACATGTACATGTCTATGTTGTGTTTAACATGTACATGTCTATGTTGTGTTTAACATGTATATGTCTATGTTGTGTTTAACATGTGCACTCACTTTTATCTATGTTGTGTTTAACATGTACATGTCTATGTTGTGTTTAACATGTGCACTTACTTTTATCTATGTTGTGTTTAACATGTACATGTCTATGTTGTGTTTAACATGTGCATTCACTTTTATCTATGTTGTGTTTAACATGTACATGTCTATGTTGTGTTTAACATGTATATGTCTATGTTGTGTTTAACATGTGCATTCACTTTTATCTATGTTGTTTTTTTAACATGTACATGTCTATGTTGTGTTTAACATGTACATGCCTATGTTGTGTTTAACATGTATATGTCTATGTTGTGTTTAACATGTGCACTCACTTTTATCTATGTTGTGTTTAACATGTACATGTCTATGTTGTATTTAACATGTATATGTCTATGTTGTGTTTAACATGTGCATTCACTTTTATCTATGTTGTTTTTTTAACATGTACATGTCTATGTTGTGTTTAACATGTACATGTCTATGTTGTGTTTAACATGTATATGTCTAAGTTGTGTTTAACATGTGAACTCACTTTTATCTATGTTGTTTTTTAACATGTACATGTCTATGTTGTGTTTAACAAGTAAATGCATATGTGTGTGTCAGAGATGAGCGGACAGCGGACGCGTCCGCTTGCGGACGCAGACCCGCAGACTTTTCCGAATCCGCGGACTGACAGCGGACGCATTGTATGGTTAAGTTGCGGACTCATGGACTGACGCGGATCTTCTTTAGCGTTACCATAAAAAAAATTTCAAGTCATTTAAACAGCCAAATTTCAGCTATGCGGACGCGCGGACTGGTCCGCAGACCAATGTTGTAAGATTCTGCTGACGCGGATCATTGATAGAAATCCGCGGACGAACGCGGACGCTAAATTTCAAGATCCGCACACCTCTGGTGTGTGTTGGTGAGCCATCCTATTTTTGTGAGATGAAATGGAATATATTTCTTGTAAGGGTTATTACCAAAGCACTAAAATCAAAAAAAAATATATTTATGTTATTAGTTATGAGTGTATTGGTTGTTGTTCTTATTTGCACTACTGCCTGTCACAATATTAATAGTAAGTGAACGACCGGTTCTCCTAGCATATGGTGAAAAAATATATTAAGTCAACAGAGGAAAAAAAAATCGCTGTTAAATTTTTTTAAAGAATTAATGAAACTGTTATTACATCAAGTAATGAACAGAGCTGATGATTCGTTTATTAGGCTGTACAGCACAACAATGTACACTCATCTATAAGGTTGTACAGCACAACAATGTACACTCATCTATAAGGCTGTACAGCACAACAATGTACACTATCTCATCATATGAAAACAATTTGCAGTTCACTAATGTTTTATGCAATTTTATCTACTGAAAGTATCCCAAAAAACAGAAGAAGACACTGACAACACAGAAATAAAACACACCAAGAGCCCCAGCGCCAGGGTACCAGACGTACAGAATTCTTCCGGATTTATATTTCCTAACAGCAAATCTCACACCAGACTGTGCAAGGCATTACTTACCTCTCAAAGAGGAAGGGGAACCACCACCCCACCCTTTCTATAAATCTCTGGACCAGACATAACTGATAACAAACTCCCTAACCTTCTGTTATGAATGTTCAAGCAGCAGTTGTGCTATTATTAAAATAACTTCAGCCTGAAATAAAAGGTTTTTATCTCCCCCTGGCTGAATCATTTTCTTTTTTTTTTTAGCCACCCAACCCCCACCCTTCACAGGCTTGAAAAAAAAAAGAACCCCCCCCCCCTAATGTGAGAGCCCAACTTCTAGCTGACAGGTACACCCAGCCCCTTTTCTGAAACATTTCTGTTGTTAAATCCATGTAGAAACATTTTGAAGTGAGACTTAAAAAGAGATAAGGATAATATTTAATTTAGAAAGCTACATGTCTTAAAAAACACTGATTCAATCTATGACAGCCAGAATAAAGAGTTGATTCATTTAGACTGCTGGACGTGTGGATGTTTTCAAATACACTGATTCAATCTATGACAGCCAGAATAAAGAGTTGATTCATTTAGACTGCTGGACGTGTGGATGTTTTCAAATACACTGATTCAATCTATGACAGCCAGAATAAAGAGCTGACTTCGGTAGCTCTAGTCCCAGATGAACATTAAAAAAATTAATACAAAGACATGTACTAGATTATGATTAAATGAAATAAAACAGATCTAAACCAGTTTATATTTTAACTCAATATAGCCTGGATAATGGCAATTAAACTAATACAATTTGATTATAAACCACCATGCTTTAGTCAAATAAGTGACAAAAAATATACCTTCAAAGTGCCACCATAGTGGTTCCGCTATTGCAACATGTTACAACTAATCTGTTTACCTATTTAATGACCAGCACATACATGCACTCAGTTTTCGCCTTAAGCAAGTGTATTCAAAGAATGGTGCAAGTGAACTTTCAAAAAGGAAAAAAAAAAAGTTTCTAGGAAAAAAATGGAAGGCTGATTTTTTATATCAGTACCGTTTCTCCCCCAACAGGGTTTTTTTTTTTTACACTGCTGGATTCATTTATAACACAACCAACATTTCAGTCCATCTAAAAATGTGAAGAGATGGACATTAGAAGATAGGAATATATATATTTATAACACAACCAACATTTCAGTCCATCTAAAAATGTAAAGAGATGGACATTAGAAGATAGGAATATATATATTTATAACACAACCAACATTTCAGTCCATCTAAAAATGTGAAGAGAAGGCAATTAGAAGATAGGAAAAGAAGCTTAAGTGGCTCCAACAGTGACGGATTTAACTCTTAAAGATACTTTTCAATTATTCATTACTGGTTACTTGAAGGGTAAAAAAATAAATAATCATATTCTTTCAATCTTTCTCTCCTTTTCTCATTTTTTTAAAAAAATATTCATACATGGAAAATTTTAGAGAATGTACAATCAGCAGAAAATGACCTTTTTTTCTTCTTTTTTCCCCCTGCAATTACCAATATCTCTGGTGCTGTGGTAGAACAGCAGTTTACAGCTTGATGCAAGACCACCCAACAGATTATACAAGACGGTGCCAAGTGGGGAAAGTGATTAACATCTCGAGCAACTGCAGCACCATCTGCAACCGAAGCTCTTACATTATGGGGGAATAAGCAGACAGAGACCACCTCCAATGAGCTCATTCAATTAATGGCCACCATTGGATTCATTACAAATCAAAAGAAAAGTAAAAAAACTAAGTTATCAAAGAATTTAAAGAATTTTTCTGGAAATAGGTGAAATCAATCATCTACGGAGGATTAACTGCATCACAAGGCAAATAGTACATTTCTTGTCCATCATAATTTTGGCATTTCCGCTAAATTTAAAAAAAAAAATCATTCCATAAGCGGTAAATGCGTTGCTCATTTTTTTTTGTTTTTTTTTATTATGAACTGTTGTTGCACTCTGAAAATTCAACCCAATCTATTTCACTGACTGAAACGCAATAAAAATAAATTGACAGTTCAAAGGGATCAGCCCAACCAGCTAGACGTCAACCACCCTTTCCCTGTAAGCAAAGATTAATTCTAAGCCCTACTTTTGACACACATGTTGCAGGTAGTCATGACATCAGGTTTTACCCCCCCCCCCCTTTTTTTTTCTACATTCTGGTTTGCCATCTCATTAACTGCTGAGCCATAAATTGTTTAATCCTGCAGCTTTTAAACTCTGGATTGTATTTAAAACTTTCAGCTCCAAATGTAAACTTTCAAGATGTGTAAACGTTTCTGGCAGGTAGCTGAGACAAACCTATTTCTCTTGCCCTTATGTTTTTTTTTAATTACATTTTTTTTTCTTTACATTTCAAATCAATAAAATCAAAGCAGATTAAACAATTTTCTTTTATGAACTGTTTATTGAAGCTGATTTTTATTCTCAAATAAAAAATTGTATCATGTTCTATAATTATGATATGTTCTATATACCGTATTTTTCGCCGTATAAGACGCACTTTTTCTTCCCCAAAACTGGGGGGGAAAAGTTGGTGCGTCTTATACGGCAAATACACATTTTACATGCTATCATACACTTTTAAAAGAGGGGTAACTCCCGGAAACTCCAATTGTAAACATGATGAAATCAATAGTCATATCTATTTACCTATCGTTTTATGTATTCGGAAGATTAAAATTAAAGGTGCACTTTAATAAACCGAAATACGTTAGTTAAAATGTTTCTGTGACATTATTAACATTATTAATACAATCTCAATGCGTAGTTTAATTGTAATTAATTATTTTAGTATTTTACTATATTAAAGTATTCACGGTATGGGATCGCCTTCACTATAAATAAAAATCGCGCACCAAGTGAATGTGTAATTGAACGGACGGTGAAGAAAGGGATAGGGACGGGGAAAAAAAATATTGTTGTTGTTTTTTTTTCATGCTGCAAGTATTTGGTTCAGAATCTTTTTTTTCTAGATTTTCCTCCTTTAAAATTGGATGCGTCTTATATGCCGGAGCGTCTTATACGGCGAAAAATACGGTAATATGTTGCTAGTCTCATTTCCAGCTAACTGTATTTTCAGAATATTTTGTGGCATGCTGGGAATTTTTCCCCAAAGACAACTAAAAGTAGTCAAGTATTCTGGCTCAACAAAAATTACAAAATATAATGCTTCAGATTAACAACACAACTAATAATTATCTTATAATTATTACGCTGTTTTTATAAGGCTAGAAAATGTTATGAATTATGTATTTGAATTTTTTTTTAATCACACAATCCCTTCATATGCCGAGATTATAGAAACAGATGAATTCTACACTTCATCTGCCCTGATGGGAGCTTAACTTTTTTTTTTTACATAAAAAAGAGACTGTTTGTTGTTCTCAGTAAATCATGTCATGTCTTTATGTCTATCCACCTGTTTAAAACAGATGAAATTTCATTACACTGAAAAACTTTTTTTATTGTGATTTTGTTTATTTTAAACAATAATGATAGTAAAACAGCTGTGTTAACTTTATGATGTTGTTTTGTCTTCTAGAAAAATCAGGTTCCGAGCTAAGTAAAATATTAAACTAATAATTTATGATATTTCAAGATTTTATACAATTGTTTAATAAGATACAAAAACTCTTTAGAAGAAAGGATGCTTCTTAATCACAGTTTTTAAAAATAATTTTATCAGGTGATAAAACCAATAGTAATGGCCTGGTTAGGAATCATAAACTCCAACAATTTGTACTGTCCAGCAGTTTCTGACAGATGGTGGCACAAGTTATAAAATCAATATCAGTTCAGGAAAAAAATTAACAGGTGGGGGGGAGGTGGGGTATAAATTGTTGTTTTTTTTCTAACACGGTTTAAACCTCCTGTAATCACATTATAAGCAGGTTCTTTTTTGTTTGAAACATAGTTTAACCACCTGTAATTAAACATTACTAAACTGTATGAGCATCAAAACTTAAAAAAATTTCAACACGAGCCTAACACATTTCTTGACAAAGACAAAACAAAACATGAACAAGATGATAGATGAGAACTGAAAGAAACGAAAACAAAAAAAAAAAATGTGGGAAAAAAAAAATAGTAGTAAAAACAAGAAAGTGAAATAAGAAACAAAACAACAGAAGATGTGCACAAATCTCAAGACCAGGTGCTTCAAATTCATATTAAAATTCAGGAGAGCTGAGGCATGAAATTATTGTAATAGCCAACAGAAAAAAAAAATGAATTTATTTTTTATACATGTACATAAACAGAAAAAAAAAAGAATGATTCAAAGCAAATAGCTTGTTAAATTATCAGCTGCTGGCTTGTAAGCAGCCATTCTGGCTTCATTCCATATGAAGACACAGGCAAACATTTGATCACAATGATATATACATGTGTATCCTTTCGTTATCAATATAGAAAAAAAGTCATATGCTCACTTCCAGAGGTTATAATTGTGTGAGTGAAAGCAATGATTGATGGATGGCGGGGGCTAAAAATCTGAGTTTTTAAATGACTTTTGTTAAATATTGGTTAAAAAAAAATGGTTGATTAGGATGATGTAAACTTTTTTGAGTAAGCCTGAGTTTAAATGTAAAATAAAAATTTTGTTAATTAAAAAAAAAGTATAGCTACTGGGAACAAAAATTTTTAAACTTTACTATCCTAACTCAAAACACAGGAATAAGTAATTTAAAATAATAAACTTGTTATTAAACAAAAAAAAAAAAAACAACTAAAGAAATCATTTCTTATGAGTACGGCTGTTGATTAATGCAAACAACACTGGTTGGTGGACCAACACACAAAAAAAAAAAAAAAAGTTTAAAATAACTCAAGCTGGTACTGAAACACATCAAATTATTCTCAAGTCAAACAACATGTCTGTTATAGTAGAGATAAACAGCTAAAATAAAGAGTTAGACCAACAGTTAGTTTGACGAAAAAAAAAATCATGTTTCATCTCAAAATTTTTGTTAACTTCAGTTTGAAAGCAAAAAAAAAAATTTTTTAAAATTGAGAATGTAAATAAATAAGTACCCGCATTCAAAGACAAAACATTCTTAAAGCTTTCATAATTTAGTTCTCTCAATCAGAAAAAAAAAAATTTCATTAAGAAAAATTAGAGCACCTAAGTAAAATATCAAAGCAAAATTAATTTTACTAAATAATGAAATGTGCTGTTCTACTAAAAAAGGCTATGACGCTTTTTTTTCCAGCTGAGAAAAATGATCATAAGATAACGGGTTTTATATATCAATGGTATTACAAGTACACACTAAACTAGACAATTCTATTCCTACATTTCGCGATATATAAATGTATATTATATTCATAAAAAGATTGTTATTTAGTTTACAATATATGATTCCTAAGAACTACATGTACTACATCATTTTCATAAACATAGTAGTCCTCACCAGAGCCATGGACATTTATATCTTCGCCACACCAAATTGTTCATAGAATAAATCAGTTAGAAGATACATTGTTAATAACAGGGTACAGAGATAAAACAGTTGATATACTTTCTTTCAAAAATGACTAGATCAAGGACGACGAGAGCAGAGTGCAAAAACCTACCTGACAAGGAGTGGGCGTGGACAGGCACTGGAACAGATGAAACGGGTTTAGTCACTTGGAGCTCATCAGGTTGTATCAGCTCATCCTGCTGTGAGTCTATGCTTTCAAGGCGGCCATCAATGATATCTTCTCCATTATTTTCTTCATTTTCTGCTGAGATTTCCTGAACAGAACTGTTACTATCAGCATCCCTGAAAAAAAAAAAAAATTGTTTGTGGGTATGATACAGAATGTGAAGCAGTTGCTAAGGATTATTAGGTCAACATAGTTTAAATAGCTAATTATAGATTATGCCAGAAGGCTTTCACTTACTTGCTTGTCGAGGATGTCCTCTCTAATGTAACAGATTCTAGCTGAGGTTGTGGTATGGCAGTACTTGTATTTATGCCAGCAAAATTACCAGTCTTTTTCAACTCTTCTGCTTTCTCATTGATTAGTCTGCACCATCTAGATTGAAATAAAAACAAATGTGATAAAATAAGCCAATGCATATTTAAGATATTATAATGCAGTGAAAATTAAATTTGACAGTTTTTAGCAATTTACTGTTTCCTAACTGTAACTAGCAATTATTTTTACTTACTGGACTCTCATTTCTGAAGTGGCGGCTGTAAACTCATACATCTGAGCTCTGACTTCTGATATGTTGACAACGAAAAATGACTTTTTATCTGTGGATTAGTAACAAAATGGGGTATTAAGGAAAAATATTTTCTTTAATGGATTAGTAACAAAATGGGGTATTAAGGAAAAATATTTTCTTTAATGGATTAGTAACAAAACGGGGTATTAAGGAAAAATATTTTCTTTAATGGATTAGTAACAAAACGGGGTATTAAGGAAAAATATTTTCTTTAATGGATTAGTAACAAAACGGGGTATTAAGGAAAAATATTTTCTTTAATGGATTAGTAACAAAACGGGGTATTAAGGAAAAATATTTTCTTCAATAACAAATTCCTGTAAGAAATAAACTAAAAAAAAGTTTAAATTTGGAATCAAATTTAATATTTATCATGAAACTTGGGAATCATTTATAGATTAAAGAGACCAGAAAAGTGTAAAGTAGTTAAAAATACTACTACAGAAAGTTGCCTATATCAATGAATAAAGAATATTTATAACTAATTTGAATGAGGGCAATTAAAAAGATGGAATGTTATTGAAACAGAAAATACAGTCACAATAGCCCATTTAGCTGGACTGTCAGAATTGATTAAATAAGGTCATGGATGATTCAGGGCAAAAAAAAAGAACTGTGTCAGGAATAAATTTAATTGAAAGCTTTTTTTGATTTTATGAAATAAATGATTATTGCAGGCTAATGCACCTGTTGCTAAGCTTCTGGCTAAAAGGTTTTGTAGACGTAAAACTGGAGTGTGGGTATACTTGTGGTCATCTCTAGCTGACTGGACATTAGTGTTCTGGCACTTGAGAATATACCTATACATGGAAAATGAAATGAGGTAATCACAATTTAATACTGTCATAGATGTGAAAAAATAATATACAGTTAAAAGAGAGAACAAACATTTTTTATTGGAATTTTATAAAATATAACATTTCCCAATGTGATTTAGATGATAAATTCAAAGTTTAATTTATTCAAAATAAAAAAAAAATAAAGCCAAATAAAATTTGAACCCAGAAAAATGCTTCAAGTTAAAAAAAAATAACCAAATTAAAAGTCACTGTAAAACAGTTTCATCAAACTTTTAACTGATGCATGAAACAACTCACTTTTCATCCTGCTTTTGCAACAAGACAAGCTTGTCATCAAACAATAAAACATGGAGATCAACAGTGCGGTGAGATCGGAGCTTCCAGGTGAGAGGGCCATCAAATATTAACTTGTGTGAGGTCAGGTCTAGATTCTGTAAAGGCAAGATAGGATTTAACAGCATGGAGTATCATCGACACTTAACATATCTAAAAGAAATTACTCTCTGTTCCGCACATAAAATTAACATATCAGTCGCTACCCTTATAGATCTGAGCTGCAATTTCAATAAGTATTATTTCATTTAATTTAGTTGATATCATCCCAATACAAACATTCTTAAATTATCAAAACATAAAAAAAAATAGCTTCAGATGTAACATAATTGGTGTTGTCAATGAAATAGTTAAAATGCTGTACATTTAAAAAAAAAAAACGAATTGCAAATTTTTTGAGCATTTTCATATTATCCTGAGAAAAACCAACTCTCTGGATTCCTTCGTCTGTCATCATTTACCTAAAAAAAACTGTTACAGTTCCGTACCTTAACATCTGCCAAGTTTGGATCCGTGACAGTTTCTATTGACCTTCTGTCTAGTCTCTTCTGAATGTCTTTCAACTTGTGGTAGTTTTCACACTCTTTGACTGCCATGTTCACATAACCCAGGATATGTTTACACCTTTCTAGTGCTCTCTCCAGCCTTTTGTGTTCTTCACTGCTGGCTGATAAACAAAAACAGGGAAACATGGAATACGCAGCATACAAGGTTTAAGCCATCAGTGGAGTGGCACTATCCTAAACTGCTTATAGTTTGTTATTAATATATAGGTAAGGCTTTCTCATAAAATGTGTTCATCTTAAAAATGTCCACACAGGTACCTATCGACTAAATAAAAAATATAAAATCAAATTCTATTTACCCAGGGTGTGCTTTAACAAATTGTCAATCAACAATGGATACTTTGTTAACCTTTGCATTTGAGAAGGCACTAAATCTTTTAGCTGCAGACGTCGACACAATGGATTTGATTCACATTCCTAAGTACAGAAAATAAGAGGGATACACTCAACAATAAGCTCAGACAGAAAGGTTTAAAAAATAAATAATGCTTTGTTTAAAGTTTTAGTAATATTTATCTGCAAAAGAGAAAATTCATATGTACCATTTCTAATACTGTTTAAGTCTAATTTTATTTAAGTTAACAAAAATGTATGAGCCTATCGTCAGTATCAAATTTTTTTATCAAGATCACAAATATTTTGACCGCAGCTAGGTCTACATTCAACACTTATTTAAAGTCTTCTTTCAAACTTATGGAGTCAAATTTTTATGCCTCTCCCCATGTTTAGTTATTTAAAAAACAAACATAATGCACTATGGTTATGGCTGAGCTTACATTCAGAAATTGTTGCAGCTTTGGTTCTTTTCTGGTTTGCTTCTTCAGGAAATCCAAGGCGAAAGCTTGATTCCTGCAGTACTCTGCACAGATTTTACGAAACCACTCACCTGCTTGTCCATCAAACTGAAATTCAGACACATTTTTTTTTTACAAACACGTCACTTGATTTATTTTGCTTTTAAATGCTGGGTAAATAATTAGTCATACATACAAATCTGAACGTCCAGAAAATTTCTATGAAATTTAACACCCCCCCCCCCCCCAAATCCAACGATTTATCAGATTTGATTGTCCATTCTGTTATTTTAGTAACTGTTTGAGAACTTTCTCCATAAAGTTCATCCACCTTTAAGAAGTCTCCTTCTAATCTAAGTGTTTTTTTAATGTGAATCAACCTATTTCAATGCTAAATTTAAGCTTTTCTTGTTCAGTGTTAATTTAAAAATCATAATAATACCTTAGTGTATTCCCCATTAAAATATTCCACGTTAGCGCTAAAAATGAGAACATTTTCTACAAAAAATTATTTTGAACATTTTGAGGATTCAGTGACAGGTTGATCCATTTTATTTGATTCATATAGGAAAAAAAACTGATTTGGAATGCATACACGTTGGGTGTCAAGATTCCCAAAATAAGTTCAGATTTGAAGGTATCGCTGAATATAAAAATGTATTAATATAAAAAAAACAACAAAAAAATACATAAGACTGATCAGGCTGAGTCTACAGTCATACCCTCTTTAATAGCAAATCTCCAACATCTTTGACCAGAGGATTGGCTTTCACTCTCTCTTTCATATCTGCATTGAGTGATGCTGTCCATCGAAATAGAAGAAATTAGAAGCATGTCATTAATGATTTATTTCTAAATTCAAAAGTTTAATGAAGTCATGGGAGGATTTGTGGGAGTCTGGAATATAAGTCATGGCAGGATTTGTGGGAGTCTGGAATATAAGTCATGGCAGGATTTGTGGGAGTCTGGAATATAAGTCATGGCAGGATTTGTGGGAGTCTGGAATATAAGTCATGGCAGGATTTGTGGGAGTCTGGAATATAAGTCATGGCAGGATTTGTGTCTGGAAGGAATATTAGAGCTTTTGAAAATTGTATAAAATTTCTGATTTCTCCTCAGATTGCTTTGCCCCCAATCAAACTTTTATTTGACCTTTGCCCCATTCAAAGTTATTTTTTATCTTTCCCCCTAACTAACTTATTTTGTACCTTCGCCCAAATCTAACAAATTTTTGAGCGTTCTATTTTGTTTGTTATTTCTATAATAAGTAGATTGAATAAAAATTGGAAATTTAGAGAAAAAACCCTTAGTTGTATCAGAATCATTACAAATTTTGGCATCATCCCAGAACTACTGCTACAAAATATAGATAAAGCAAAGTGGCAAAATGAAACAAGTATTTTTCTCCTCCGTTTAGTTCAATTCTTATAAATTGTATAAAAAAAAATACAAAGGTTTTTTTTTTAAAACAATGGCAAAAATAAAGCGATAAAAAAAATAAACATAAATTACCATGACAATTTATAAGTTCCTCCATGCTAGGAAAGAGAGCTCTAGCTAAATCAGTCATAGAGGGATCAGACAACATAGGACGGTTGAAAAGAATATCTAATATCTTTAGATTTCTCAGATGGGTTCTTTCAGTATAAAACAGCTCTGCAAAAAAAAAAAAACCTGTGAATATTAAACTACGTTTTAATCTTAGAGAATATTTCTTTTATTTTTATAGACCTAAGCAGCCGACATATTTTTTAAAATTGATAAAGGTGGTGTGAATTAGATAATATCATTCCTAACATATTTTTTTTTCAAGATTTGTTTTATTTCAGGCCATGAAGCGCATTTTGTTTTCCACTCTAACTAATAATACATCTGAAATGCAAAATTAACTGTAAGTAAAAATGACAATTTCCTGTCTCTACATTTAGAGCACCCAGTGTTTTCATTTGAACTAAAAACATCTGTACAAAAAGTGAATTTATTATTATTATATTTTTCTGGGGTTAAAGGCTTGTTTTTCTTACAGTTTTTTTCCCAATAGGAAAAGGCAACTCAGCCAGCATTACCTACCATCAAAAGGCCACTCAGCCAGCATTACCTACCATCAAAAGGCCACTCAGCCAGCATTACCTACCATCAAAAGGCCACTCGGACAGAGCTACCAACCTTCAAAAGGCCACTCAAAATGGTTTTAATTAGTTATTCATACCTTTTTTTTTTCTCATTCTATTAGTTTGAAAATTGTACATGCTGTTCACAATAGATTGTAGAAAACATTTTATAGGATTTTTTTCTCTGTTTTTACTACTGATTTTTCAATTTTTTGACAGCGTAATCTAGAAGTTTCATTATTTTCAACAACTACCTTTACTACCAAACCTGAGCTAATTTTGTTAGAAAATTTATCTAATTATGGTATCATTGTTAAGATAATTAATTTCTTTTGAAGTTGGCTGAAGGAAACCTATGCATACTTAAAATATATAATTATTACACTAGATTTAATTGATAAGGAGTGCATTGTGAAAAGCTGGCTAAGAAAAGTCACTGTCAAAGGCTAATGGTGCAGAAAGGAATTAATTAACCATGTTTAAAAATGAGTCAAAAATAGCTCTTACATTAACACTCCCACCAAACCAATGGGGCATATGATCCGGTGCTTTAGCGAATAGTTTACTAATGTAATCCCTTATTGACAGTACTATCCTTTATTCACTATTTTTTTTAGTGGTTTTCTCAATTATTTTTAAGCGAGCCGGTGCGGATATGATTTCAATTTTAAAGATCTATAAATTTATGTGTTTTACATCACAAAACACGCCACATAAGCTGCAGGAACGTAATGTATAGTTAAGTGAGGTACCACCGTACATCCTTTTACTAACCATTAATCACTTCCTGGCGTTTCTTTTCCTTCGGCTTTAGTTTTTTGCAAACATCCTCCCCCAGCACAGACTTCAAGGGAGGTAACTCTGTGTCTACATCCAGGTCTGAATCGTAAGGCATTTTGTTGGAATCAATTATTGTATCAATGCTGTTGATAGGGCTTTCAATGCTCCTGGTGAAAAAAATAAAATAAAAACACAACAAATAATTCAGTTTCGAGCAATGAAAATAGCTTGCACCCAACATCTAATTATCCAATAAAATTGTTCTTGCTATGAATTGCACTCTCTGTAAATCGCTGAGTAGATTAATTAATGCATTAGGTATAAAAGGAACTGTTTGAATAAATATCTAAGAGATATTGCTGCATTAATAAAACAAAATAAACAAGTCTCTATCGACAGGTAAGAAAAACATCCAGTATAGCAAGTAAGATTGATAAATTACTGTATTTCCCCATGCATAAGCCCCCCCCCCCTCCAATTTTTGGACTGTGAAGTTTTGAAAATAATATTTTGTTAGAGAAACAAGTTTTCCTGTTCACTTTATCCACTACAATCTTATCGTCTTCAGTTTGCTCAGTTTTCATTTCTCTCAAGCTTTTTAGTCTGCTAAAAAATCTGACTAGTCCTGACCAGCTTTTTCCAGAGTAAGCTCTAGATCTTTATTTTATGCATTTTTCACGTATAAAAAGTGTACCTGCTTTGTCTATGCCACCCCCCCCCCCCTACTTTTAGGGCTTGAAAATTTTTGGAAAAAAAGGGGGTGGCTTATACATGGGGAAGTACGGTAATAGTGTGGGAAGGGTGTTGCTGGACATATCTTATATCAAAGAACCAACTCACCTGTTTGAACTGGAAGCTGAAGAGCTCTGTGACTGTATTGCTTTAAAAGTTTCTGGATTAATGTCCACATCACTAAAAAAAAAAGTGACATAAAAGTTATGAATAAATAATTTTATAAGTAACAGAAACAACTGCAATAAAATTTAGTTTTCAAAAAAAAACTGACGATGTTTAAAAAAAACAAACAATTATAACATAATAACCTTTTAGTACGACGACCATCTCCTTTAAGCTGAAACAAAAAAAAAAAAGGTTTTTTTTTGTTTTTAAATGTATTTGAGAAAAAAAATTAAATTAGAAAATAACGCCATAAATTAGAGGCGGATAATGATTCCCCACAGATATGATTAGAGAAAGAGAATAGAAATGGAGCATATGGAATAGTTAATGAGCCCATGATACGTACAAAAAGTCTAACCTCAGGTTTATTATTGAGACTGCCAGATCTGCTGAGATCAGTACCACCCTTTCTGTAATTTAAAAAAAAAAAAATTTTCTGTAAATCATTGGCTGTAAATATATAAATGTTAGGAGGTAGGGCATGGTGGGAAGACAGCTGTAAAAAAAAAAATTTTTTTAATTACTACAGAGAAACCCGACAGAACTACTATTAATAAGTACTGGTGTGCTTTTATTCAACATCTCTGCTGCAGTAAACAAATAGCACCTAGAATTCTGAAAATATGTGTATTGATAAAATCAAGAAACACTGTAAGTTACATATTTTTTTTCTTCAATATTTTGACTTAAAATAAACACAGTTGCCCCTTGTCTCTTAGCTTTGACTTTCGAGGCTTCACTTTATCATATTTTTTTTTATAAGATATTAGCTACCCAGAATGTATGTAGCCTATATAAATGATTCAATTTTTAAGAAAAAAATTATGTATGCTTAACACCCAATACGTCTTGTTTTGGATGGCTTAGTGAAAAAGTGACTCAAAAGATCCTAACCTAGATTTCAATGCGCTAATTATGAAAACATTCTATTTATAAATACAGAATTCCACTTGGCAGAAAAAAAAAACCTTATCACAGTAGAGTTTGGTAGCTAGTAACGTGACAAGCCAGGGACAACTGCATACAAATATTCAGAATAATTAAAATACCACCCACCTGTCACTCTCAGAGTCCAGCTTGTTGCCAGTGGAGCTTGGGCCAGGTCCGGGGCCTGTTGGACTCAGCTCGTAACGCTTGACTATGGATCCTACTGAATGTTTGGGCAGGCCAGCTATAAGGGAAAGGATGTTTGCTACAGGTCATGGGAAGAGAAAGTTGTGGGAGGAAAACAGATGGGATCGTAAAGGTAAGACGAGAGGGAGAATAAGTTACAAGGTGCCAAAGACATAGTGTGAAGACCAGATTGCGAAGATAGTTGAGATTTTTTTGGGGTTGTTTTTAATATTTAAAGATATAAAAATCAGCAAACAAAACAGGAATAAAGAAAAAACAAGAACGATTGGTGCGATAGAAACGTGTGGATAGACACAGCGAAAGAATAAAAAGAAGTTTGGGGTGGATTAAAGAGGACGTGGGGAGGGGACAAATAAAAATATATGTAAAGCCCAAACCAAAATATTAGGCATGCAAATATATATATTTTTTTAGGGTTCTAATATTTGCTATTGAGGCCAGCATCAAATTTGTTCAATAGCGAAAAATGCAGGTATGGTCGATATAATGTTGACTGTCAATAGCAAATACCAGCAGTAATAACAGGTGGACAGAAAAGCAAGCTTCAATTTATAACTTATCCATTTATAATAAGCCAAAAAATATACAGAGAACATGTTTCTCAATATAAAACAAATGAAAAAATGCAACCGATCAACACTTTACATGGGAAATGCTTTGGACTAATATTTAACATGTAAGTAAAGTCTACTCAATTTTGTTGTCTGCAAACATGTATATTTAAAATAAAAACTTACATCATTTAGAAAAAAATTATAGTTAACTTGATTCTGACCAAAAGTAGTACATGTAATATTTTCAATGCAAAGAAATTAAAATTCTTAGATTTGGCTTACCATTGTCTTGACTAACACATGTGTAAATTAAATAAAAATAAATTTAAAATATGTTTATTTTAATAAACAGTTTGAATAAAAATAAATTTAAAAAATGGTTCAAGGTAACAATTTCCTTTTAATTAATTAAAAAAAAAATCTAGCTGGAATAAGATTAAATTACAACTGTAAACTGTCCAATTTAAACCAGTAATTCAAGCAAGGCTTTACACAGTTGTTAATTTAAAGCTTGAAAAAAAACATGATTAGTAAAAAAAATAATTATCTTGTATCATTAAAAAAAAAAAAAAAACAACAGCTAACAATGCAAAGATGAAGTTGCAAGGAGAGAGGAACTCTGGGGGAAAAAGTTCTATGCTGAAGATAAAAAAAGTTTAGTCTCTACTTCAGCTATGAAATGATAGCGAATAAAAAAAAGAAAGACGAGGCATTCGACGAAGATGGTGAGCGGTATTGTTCTGACATTGCTTAGACAGATTCTTACGGAAGAGACATTATTTTACGATGTATATCCAAGGAAAGAGCAAATAAAAAAAGCTAACAGTTTTTATTTTAGATATAAAGATTGAAACTGATTGAAATTGAAAGAAAATTTTGGGAACGGGCGATGATTTAAAAAGTTAAACAAATTTCTTTATTGGTGTAATTTTCATATTTATCTAGTATTTTAAAACTTATAATTAAGATCTTTTGTTCTTAATATCAAGCAAGGTCAGAAAAATATAAATGCGACTCACAACATAACAAAAGCCAAATTACCTAAAAACACATTACACACAAGCCAAATTATGTAAACAAACTTCAAATGAAAAAGGATGAGGGTAAAAAAAAGAGGCTAACAGATTTAAAAAAAATAGAAAAGAGAATTTCCGGCAGAAAAAGATCAATTGGAGGTTAATTTTACAAAGCAAGATTAAGGGACAGTATTAACACAGAGATCATGGAGTAAAAACAAAAGATTCTATAAAATATGTTTTCTATTTAGATTTGTTCAGATGTTAAGAGAGAGAAAGATTCCAGACAGATTAAAAACTAATAGAAGAAGAAACTTTGCACACAAAAATCTACAGACTCGTTCCAATATCTATCTCATGGTGTTGACCTACCTAAATCTTCAGAGTCTCTAGGATAAGGATGAGTTGGTATCTCTGACAGAGGTCTTGACTGCTCTGTCGACTGCTGACCTAATATAAATGAAGAAACTGAGAAAATTAATTTACACTTAAGCTTGTGCTAGGCATTAATAGGAAAGCTATCTTAAAATAAAGTTAGCAGTTTAGTTTGTTAGAAGAAAAAAAAAACAGTTACGAAAAAATAGGAATGGAGCTGTTCCATGCCCTTAATTCTTTTTTTTTTTTGGTGCATTTTCAGTCACAATTCTTATAACACAGACATGAAGGACAGGAAAATTCACTGTCACTCTTAACAATGAAAAAGTGGGATGGTTGGCCGAGTGGTGTAGATACTCGACTGCCAACCTGAGAGTCATGGGTTCGATCCTCGGTGAGACCCTTGAAATTTTTCCAGGTGAAATTTGGTGCAAAGTCGTCCCACAAGTCCACCCAGCTTTAAATGGGTACCTGACTTTAAGTTGGGGAAGTAAAGGCGGCTGGGCGTTGTGCTAACCACACAATCCCTTCATATGCCGAGGTTATAGAAACAGATGAATTCTACACTTCATCTGCCCCGATAGCCCGCTAGGGTTAAGGGAACTTTACTTTTTTTTACTTAACAATGAACACTGTAAACATGTTCTTTTGTGACAATGTGTTTAACAAGCATTGTTCGACTTTGTTGCCCAGAGCTAGATGGGTTGTCAACTTGGCTGGAAAGGAGCAGTTTTGTTTTCAAAGCTTCTAATATCAATTAGTTGCTTTCTGCTCAACCATGACACATAGGCAGCAACCATCATGGCCTCCTTGGTGAGCCTATGACTAGCACACGCTAGTGTCACCACACACTACAAAACTGCCCCAAATTTTTTTTTTGTCTGATGTGTGATCAAGATAAGTAAGATCTCATCATGTATAAGACATGGAAATTCAGCATTTAGTTTGTAAGCGAGAAGAGAAGGGAGCTGCACAGACTCTTTAATACTTTGCTTGGTTCTCGTATTATTTTGTGTGCTTGTCCAGGAAGTATTTGTTATTAAAAGACCCTATAAAAAAACCCATTCAAAAAGAAAAGTACTAAAAGAGAGTGTCCTTTAGAAATACACAAACCTTTCAACAAACAGCCACTCCTCACAATATCAAAATACTACTTTGTCAAACTATATCCCGACTATCCAGTTCACTTTCAGGCTCTCTCCACTACAGCCCCAATTAGAATACACACACACACACGCAAAACCTTGTTTCTTATCCTCATTATGTAGCACAACATAGCCATCATTTTCACACCTCATACAATTGGTACAGGTTCAGTCATGCATGCCCAAAAATACATTAAAAAAATGTAATCACAATGTGACACTGCAAAAAAGATGCTATCTTACAGCATGCAGATTTTTCATGTAATGCACTTTAAGCCCCATAGGCATACCCTTAGAGGAAAGGAACACTTAAAGAATATTTGCCTTTAACTATAAGTAACAAACACAACTTGTCATTAAATTGTGATCAGGCTTATGCATACATATTATTAAGATGTTCCATATCCTGTATAAGATTTAACTATACATGTGGCAGGTTTGTCTAACAGACTGCACATAGCCTCCTCAGCAACTAACCTGTTGAACCAATTGGCCTCCTGGGTGCTGGAAAAGGTTTGGATATTGGTCTGTCTCTCTTCTTTACCTTTCCTCCACATGACTCAACTTGATTGTCAACACATTGCTTATGTAAAGGAATTTTGCAAGCTTTTTGATAGAAATGAAATAGTAATTAATTAATTTTTTTTCAAAGAGATCAATTTTAATAACTTGTTCAAAGAAAAATATACAGAACTCTATATTTCTGATCATGACTTCTAATAGTATTTTAGTAAAAAATAAATATTACATATAAATGTGTTAACATTAACAGAAATATTTATATAATTAATGTGATGCATGATTAACATTACAGAATAATTAGCCATTGTTTAATATTGGCCATTATAATTGTTATTACATGTATTAAGTGAAATTAACAAAACGAATATACTAAAAAAAATAGAAAGTGATGTCCAGTTACAACTAACTCGGCTAAAGATGGTCACATAACTTACTGAGACATTGATAGCCTTGGTATCCAACACCCCAAATCAGTTCACCACAGATATTGCAGTTGGTTGTAACACAGAAATGTTGCAGGGTAAATTGATGGCCTTTTACGTCCTATTAGAAATAAGAAAAAGACTATTTCAGTTAAATGCACAATCACCAGCAGTATGAAGAGTTAAAATTAACTGTTTAACATTCTCTCATAACAGCTATTACTAGCTTTCTTCAATATCAATATACCGTATTTTTTGCCGTATAAGACGCTCCGGCATATAAGACGCACCCAATTTTAAAGGAGGAAAATCTAGAAAAAAAAGATTCTGAACCAAATACTTGCAGCATGAAAAAAAAAACAACAATATTTTTTTTTCCCCGTCCCTATCCCTTTCTTCACCGTCCGTTCAATTACACATACACTTGGTGCGCGATTTTTATTTATAGTGAAGGCGATCCCATACCGTGAATACTTTAATATAGTAAAATACTAAAATAATTAATTACAATTAAACTACGCATTGAGATTGTATTAATAATGTTAATAATGTCACAGAAACATTTTAACCCAACGTATTTCGGTTTATTAAAGTGCACCTTTAATTTTAATCTTCCGAATACATAAAACGATAGGTAAATAGATATGACTATTGATTTCATCATGTTTACAATTGGAGTTTCCGGGAGTTACCCCTCTTTTAAAAGTGTATGATAGCATGTAAAATGTGTATTTGCCGTATAAGACGCACCAACTTTCCCCCCCCAGTTTTGGGGAAGAAAAAGTGCGTCTTATACGGCGAAAAATACGGTAGTTAAATATTTCTTTGCTTCAAAGCATTGGGACATTAACTATTTTTCTCAAGCAAAAATACTTTTTAAAAAAAATCTAACCGAAAATTATTCCCATTCCAGAGAAATTGCAGCACATGGGTTGAAAAGGATATAAATAAGACAATGTAGTGAAAAAAAAATATTAAAAAAGAAAAAAAAAACCTTTTGGTGGCCATCTTGAAAAAAAGATTCTAGCCAAAATAATTTCCCAACCATTGAAAATATTTTTAATGTCTCTGAATGAAACAAGAATTCCTAACACCCTTACAATTAGGTTTTTTCACAATTTCTATACTAATTTGCATTTTTTTCCACCAATCTATGTGAGCTTCACTTTGAGATGCAGCGAAAAAAATTCTCCTTAAAATAAAAACACAACCATTCGAGAAATCAGATATAAATTTAGTTGCAGACTTTCATTAAATTACAGATAATGGATATTTTTTTTTGAGGCAATCTATCTTCATACATACAATCATAACATGAAAGAAAAAAAAAAAAACATCCGTATAAAAACGATACAGACTGAATGAACTGCACAATGATCTTACTTTGGCTTTGTTAGAACGTCCAGGAATTCGAATACTTCTCTTCTCTTTCATCATGAATGTCTGAACTCTGTCCAAAACGCTATTGGAAGAAGATTTGGGACCAACCCATAAACGAAGGAATGTGGCGAAAGCCCATACAGTAGCCTGGTCTTTTTCCAAACGAGTGTTGTCCTCAAGTCTAAATAATAAAAATCACAAAATGAAAAATTCCGATAAACATAAATCATGATCACAAATAAAGAAAATCAACTAAAGAGAAATAAAAATATTCAGCTAATGAAAGAGTATAAACAAAATTGATGTAGTTAGTTATAACTCTGTGTCAGTCTGGTTAGAGAAAAACTAAAAGATATTGGTATATTATTTTTGTATAAAGTAACAGACTCCTAAAGAGGCTAAATTATTATGATTACTTAGATGGATTAAAGTTTTAAATAGACAAAATGTTCAACCTTTATAAATTGATAATGCTTTTTTTTAAAATTTTGTCTTCTCTAAAATAAATTCATTTTTATTTTTAAAGTGAAAAAAAAAATGTATTTATTCAATAGTCATAAAAAAAAAGTCCATTGAATTCTCTCCAACAAGCTACATCGAAATCCCATCATAATATACATAATATAACACACGGTAGATTAGGAAATACATCAATATCTTTGCATTGATTAAAAAAACAACAAAACTAAATGGGCATTGTGTTTTGACTTGATTAAAAGGAACAGCAATATAGGCAGAAAATCAAAAACATGTGAACTTTTTTATGTTAGGCACAATTTGTCTTTGTCATTTATTTAAAAATTAATTGCCCAAAAGTCAATAAAAAGAATTTTTTTTTATCACAATCTGAGCCCCCAAATAACTACTAGACATTATTTTTAATTCACTTATATTAATAATGATTTGACTTCATTGAAAGTGATGAAAACTCAATAAAATAAGTACATTTTTCAGCTCAACACTAATTCATTACTCTGATAATATTTGACAAGCAACTGTACTGTTCATACTTCCTTCGACATTACATGGAACTTATTTCTCCATAACCATTAGCACATGATAACTAGCCTCTAGGTCATTCATGACAATAACAGCTCTGTACCTACTTCGTTAATTAGTTATTGTCTATGGATATAGGTAAGGTCAATGCACTGCTTACCCAAGATTTCTCAACACAGGAACCAGTGTCTCTTCTGCAGCTTTTATTTCTTGAGATCTGTCCATGTTGTCATGGAGTTGACCTGCTCCATAAAAGTGAAGCATCCCTGTAGAGCAGATAGTAAAAAAAACTAATATATATTTAGCGCAGGCAGCAGGGCTCAATTTACCGCCGGGGATATCCCCGGCACTGAGAACTGTCATCCCCGGCTCTGCTTTACCTAATCAATCCCTGCCGGGGATGAAACCATAGACATTTATCCCCGGCAGTGCAGAATTTTTTTTTCATCCCCGGCGCTGGTTTTTTCTTAAATCGAGCACTGACAGGCAGATGCGCATTTTTCTAGGGTATTAAAAAAATTGACCCGTTTTGGAACGATTCACATGTGGATGGTTTAAGCAGCTTAAAGCCTGAACCAACATAGATAAACAGCATAGAAATATGAACATATTTTTCAAGAGATGTTTGAGAAATCACCTAGGTCTTTTTTGCTCCTGAAATCTGCCAAAAGTTCACTGATCTCATTTTGTATAGACTGTCTGGCAGGCTGGAACATCGTCTTCAATACGGTGTCACTGTCAGCCTTGTTCAAAATGTTATCCATCTGGCTAATTAAATTGTCATCCACTGATATACTCAGAGGCTGCAGGGTGAATAAATAAAAAACAACAAAGATCAGCATCCCATCAATCACAACATTACATCCTACATCCACATAAATTAATAATAAACAAATGTCCAGATTAATTTGGCAAACAAAATTTTTTTGATGATTAAATCATATGATTGAATTTCTTATCTTAATTATAACTTCACCAGATTAATTTGGCAAACAAAATTTTTTTGATGATTAAATCATATGATTGAATTTCTTATCTAAATTATAACTTCACCAGATTAATTTGGCAAACAAAATTTTTTGATGATTAAATCATATGATTGAATTTCTTATCTTAATTATAACTTCACCAGATTAGTTTGGCAAACAAAATTTTTTGATGATTAAATCATATGATTGAATTTCTTATTTTAATTATAACTTCACCAGATTAATTTGGCAAACAAAATTTTTTGATGATTAAATCATATGATTGAATTTCTTATCTTAATTATAACTTTCAATCACATAAAAAAGACTGATAACACCCTAAACCAGTACTGGTGACAATGGCACTAAAAATACAGTTTAAATTTACTTATTTCATAACTCTACAAGAACCCTCAATTGTTTTCATTCCCTTCAAATTTTTTTTAAGCAGTTGATCATTATGCCACCACATCTTTAACAGTCATGTCATAGAATCTTTATTTCCATTGATGTTCCAACAGTATTTATTTTTTTTTAAATATTCTCCGACAAAATCACCGAAAGTTATGATTTCATCTCTGATTTGAATTTTATTTACGCAGAAAATTTGAATGATAACATCAGAATCAATCATGCACAGTTTGACTGACTTACAGCTCTCTGGGCAACAAAAGTGGAATATATCTCATATGCATACTTCTTCAGGTCTTTAGTGCTGGCTGTGCAGCGGCTGAACTGGTCTGATATGATGTGGAAAAGCTGAAGAAAATAAATTTAAATATCACTTTGAGTTAAATTTGTGTAAAAAAAATAAATTACTCACAGCTTTTCAAGCAAAAAATGTTAACTTAGCATCTACTAAAATCAATAATTTATTTCAGATTAAAATCATATTTCATTAAAAGGACGAAGTGCTAATCTCTTGATCCTATAAAGTCCACTAATGGGACAGATTTTTTGTAGTTGCTCTCACTACATCTCCACCAAAGATGAGAATGCAATGGAGATGGAGGCACCGGGTGACTTGGGAGTCTCTGGAGTGACCTGCTGTGCACCAATCAGGGCTGACGAGCCACCCATAGAAAAAAATAATAATAATAGCCAGTTTCAATGTATGGTCAAGCTTACCACTGGAGAGGGATCACTGTTTTGAAACAGATAATTGAGGAACACAGCCATGTGAGCAGGTTTATTTTCCAAGAGTTTGATATCTGCAAATGGTCCCGGGTCACTCATCTGGGAATTTAAAAAAACAAAAAATATATATATATATAAAAAAAAGTCTTTATTTATCATACAATTTAACTGTAAGACTGAGATAAGTACGACCCCAATCAGACTTTTAAAAAAAAAAACATTGCACAATTTGATTCATTGCATTAGAGTAAATAATAATATTGAAAATCAGTTAACAGCTATTTTTTTACTAGATTATTTACTGGTGTCATACAACACAGCTAGATACTAAACAAGGACAAAAATCAATCAGTAACATTAAGAATAAAAAATAGCTACATACAATCTAAAATCTTGAGAAACTATGAAATCTATAGAATACAATAGAATGGCTAAAGCTAGACAAAGTTATTGTTAGTAGATATTTAAAAAAAAAAAAGACTTAATTAGTCACAGTATTTTAAAATATGTATTCGACATTTAACTACTGATGAAACTACAAGAATAATGAGAAGACATTTTCCACTGAAAACCAAATTTAGCAGATGAGAATAAGCAAATACTAAAATACTATTTAAACCACAATATATAGTACATTTATAATCAGTGTACAATGTATTGTAATACTCTTAATCAGGGACGTGCAGGCTCATAAAAACCCATGACGAGCAGAGGAAAAGAAAAGCAGTGGGCTCTCATAAGCTGCTCACAACACTTGCATGGTGCTTCATCATAAACAATTTATTGATTGCATTAGTAAATTTATTTGATACACATTTGCAGCTGCACTCATAAATCACATTTATCACTTGTTTTATCAATTGAACTTTATTAATAAGTCCTCATGTGTTAATTTATTTTAAGTTTTTTTGTCCCCCCCCCCCCCCAACACCCCAGGCCCATGATGGATAGTCGTTTAAGGCCGGCACATCCCTGTACACTGGTATAGCATCAGACTAAGCACCATTGCCCCACAGTTTTAGTAGCTATGATTAGATACACATGCACATGAGAATGCTTCAAAATGAACGACACAAACCTTCTTAAGAGATACAAAAATTTTAATTCAATTTCAAAGATAATTGTATCATGTATATATTGCCTCCACCCCGCCCCAACTGATTCTTAAAATATGTAGAAACAAATGTTGAATATACATTTATCTGCATCATTTATAACATGCACTTGTGTTAAGTACCTAGACCTTCCAAAGCTTCCCTCTTTTTCATTACTTATTGCATACTTATTTATTTATTTTCTCAATTTAACCATCTAAACATGAAAATAAAAGGAGGTCCATCGCTGCATTGATTAGAAGTATTAATTAAATTTTCTTTAAAAGTTGTAGAAAAAAAAAAGAGGACTTTAGTATGTGTTAATTTTTCAATGCCACAGGGTTTTTTATAAAAGGGAGATTTCTACTGCTAAATTCATATGTACTTATGAACAGATATATCGATATATCATATACAGCTTGTTAACACATCTATCCTTTGGCTGTACAGCAATAGCCAGCAGTTTCAAAAAAATCGGTCAAAATTAAATATCACAAAATCAGGTGAACCATCCTCCCCAAACACTGCAAACATTTTTTAAATTTCATTTTTCATCTCTTAAAATAAAATACAAGACAAGAAAATAAAGGTCTTGTTTTAATCTGATTTTCAAAAGTTACACCCAAAATGAAAACTGCAGACTACTGGCAAATCTCCAAGAAATAAATGTGCTATGACGCTCTACAGAGCACTACGATACAAGTGCAGCTAATGTATAACCTCAGGGCCAGTTATCTTAGTCACGATCGGAGTTGTCGGTCTTCCTCCTACCCAGGGACTGACGGTCAGTAACTGTAAACAAAGACTCTGACATACTAATCACATGCAGGAAACACTTAAAAGCTCAAACAACGTGATATAACTATTTGGCAAGTGAATAGGGGGAATAAAAATAAAATATTAAACAAAACAAAAAAAAAGTTCAATGGATGAGCTATGTAGTAAAAAAAAAAACGGGAACAAAGTAGTAAGGAGCATTTAAAAAATGTAGCACCCAACATTTTTGGACACACAAAACTGTTTTTTTTTTTGTGTGTGTTAAGTAAATGCAATCTGGCAACACCGTGATCAATGAATGGTCTTAATTTGCTGCATTGATTTTCATAGTTCTCAATTATAACCTTTATTTATTCTTTGTAATAATGGCCATCAAAAAATTATTCAGTATAATTTATATAACCCCTGACAGTTCTCATGTATGACATTAAAAAAACCCAGTAATCACTAAAAAAAAAAATATTTTTCCCCTAGATCATTCTAGCTACTTCACTAGTTACTATAACCATTCTAATATCAGTGCATTAACTTTAATATATGATGCATTGGATATCCACAAGCTAAAAAAAAAACATTAGCTAAAAACAAACTATGACAATAATAATAGCTTGACATTAAAATATTACTTCTAAACAGATAAACAAAGCATCAAGAAAAAACAAATGGGGGAAAAAAAAAAGCAAAACTGTTTTCATTGGCTAATGACAAATTATACAGCTTGAATGCTACACAAAACGTAACACACAGTGTATGTAATACTAGTAACTTAACACACAATGTATGTAATACTAGTAACTTAACACACAGTGTATGTAATACTAGTAACTTAACACACAGTGTATGTAATACTAGTAACTTAACACACAGTGTATGTAATACTAGTAACTTAACACACAGCGTATGTAATACTAGTAACTTAACACACAGCGTATGTAATACTAGTAACTTAACACACAGCGTATGTAATACTAGTAACTTAACACACAGCGTATGTAATACTAGTAACTTAACACACAGCGTATGTAATACTAGTAACTTAACACACAGCGTATGTAATACTAGTAACTTAACACACAGTGTATGTAACTCTCATAATTATCTAAACATCTTTGCAATAAAAGAATACATGTACCAAGGCATGGCTGGGTACAAAAATATACTTTCAAAATCAGTTACCTGGTCATCATCTGAGTGTACATCCTCATCATCAATAGTAATAATGTCTCTGTTCATGGTATCCTACACACAAAGTAAAACTTAGGATTAGTCAGATCATTACTATGAAGAATCTTCAATGAAATCACAAAGTACATAATTCATACATGAACATAAGCATTTGGGGTTGAAAGAGGGAGAATGTGGGGACGCGGGGAGGGGGACTGCCAAATTGTTGATGGCATAGAGCAGGGTTTCCCAAAGTGTGGAACGCATACCCATAGAAGTCACAAAGAGTTCCAAGGGCCTAAGCTTTGATAGGAAATCTAAATCATAAAAAACAACAAGTAATAATTGGTCAAAAAAAAAAATCTTCCTTACAGTATTGCCACAGATTAACAAAATGACAAGTGTTGAAAACGCTTGAAAGATGCACATGGTAATATTGTTACCATAATTTCTAATTTGAGATACCCCCCCCCCCCGGAAACGGAATGAACTTATAGGAACAAAAGGATCTTAAAAAACAAAAACGAGCAGGTAAGGGATGCCAGCGAAAGAAGAGATAGAGGAGGAAGAGGAAAGACAAGGGGTTTGAGAGACTCAAAAAGTAATGCAGGTTTGACAGGATGTCACAAAATATATGCAGCATACTTTTCATTGCAAAATACAGCTATTGTGCTTATACAAGTCTATGAATGAAGTGATATTGTGAAATTTGCCAATCTTATGCCGTTTGTTAGATACGCAACAGACACAGAAATGCATGACGAATTTTGTTTTGCTAGCCTTTACCAAGTCTTAAACGATAGAAAATATCTTAAATATTACAAATACAATTAAACAAGAGAACAAAATTGACCAAAATAAATGTGTTGTAATAAGCACTGATGGAGTGAAAAGCGTGGTCTGAATTTATAAAGGGCTCTTTGTAAGAATTCAGAATGTTAACCCTCTCATATCCAAACATTGCTGTATACACAGAGAGGCTTCGGCTGGCGACATGTAAAGTGTCCGCAGATCTACTAATGAAAGTTCTGGATGTCCCCCTTGACTGCACGACATTTTAACTATTGTGTTGAGAAATGGGCAGTACTCATACTAGCTTCTTTCTCATCCCGATGTTTGAGGGAAAAATTCTGAAACCAATTATTGATACTTAAACATAAAATCCAATAATTGATTTGACCTGTTTAAGCTGTCTACATAACTGGGGAAAGGCTCTGTAAATTGATAAACCTAGAAGATATACTCTTTTTCAAATAGTCTCAACTCGTATTTGCAAGGCAAAGAAATTTCATTGTTTCCTTATTTAACATGAAGTTAATCTTACCATACCAAAATGAAGTCTGTGGCGAAATGCGAATTTGTAACGAAGGAGTGAACTCAGTTTATAACGAGTTTGGATGGTAAAAATTAATTCTCATGCTCTGAGATGTTTAACACAGCAGTTAGAGTAGGCCTCATAGAATATTTTCCTAAATTGAACAAAAGTATTCAAAATAAGTACAAAATATATGCCAGAAGGTTGGTTTATCACTTGCAAAAGAAGAGGAACAATAGTTGGAATTAGCTTCAGAAGGATTCGTGTACATAAACACCATTCTTCTGTTTGCAAATTCAAGATGTTTATCAAGTTTTGACAGAGAAAGTCTTGAAATACATCTTGCATTTACTAACTTCATATCTAAGTGAAGTTGTTAAATGAAAAAATAAAACATCATGTAACAGGCTTTTGGATGTAGAATCACATCTCAAATTTAAATTAACATCCAGGGAACCAAATTATGATGATCTGTTGTCTCACCATAAACAATTTCATCCTTCTCAATGATTATAATGAATGTTATAATAAAACTTTAATTTATGTGATTGCGAATGGTATTGTTCGTTGATTATTTATTATTTGCTAATGTACTAAAAAAAATATTTTGATGTTTATTTAAGCGTGTATTTTTTTTTCAACGAGGGGTACTTGCTATTAAAAAAAAACAAGAAAGGGGTACGTGGATGGGGAGAAAAGTTTGGGAAACACTGGTATAGAGTAATGGTTTCTAAGTTTCAATTTCCCACAAGGGAACCTGTTCGATTTTCACGACCTGCGTATGAAAAAGCAAATATATTCCCAATTAATGAATTATAAAAATCCTGGCAGCCCACTTTAAATCACACTTTGAGAATCACTGGTAAAGAGTACAAGATGGGTTAAAAGGTCAAACACTTGACACTGATTCTGACGGCAGTAAACAATGATATCTTACGAAAATTTTAATTTTCATCTTTCAATATGTAGTGGCCGCAGTCTGATGGATCACTCAACTGATTGTTTATTAGCCCAGTTTTCATACAACTTACCCCCGAGTCTTGACCGTTGTGCCGACTGTGGGGATCATTAGGAGTTGGCGATATGCTGGGGCTGGTCTGCGGAGAGTCAGAATTACTCCCAAAATCTATTATTGTAGTTGGCACAGAGGATGCCTGCAAGGGAGGGAATAATAAAAAAAATGTATAGAGTAAAAAAAACAATGTTTACAGAGGGGAAAAAAAAAGCATACCTCACTGAGATGTCCAGTATGGCAAAAGTCAACAGTGAAAAGAAGCTGGGTCATGGCAAGGAACAAAGTTCAATACATAGAATATTGGGAAATATTTGGTTAGACTAAGGATGGTTCCATGGGGCGGGGGCAGAGGGAGGGGGGTGTCATAAGCGTGACATGAAAACACTCTCAGAACTTTAACTAGGTTTTTTTTTTATTATTATTATTAGCATTTATTGCTCTTGAGCTCAAAATTTGTAAATGCAAAATAAATCTTTAAAAAAAAAATAATTTTTTTTTTTTTAAATTGATAAAACATATAATTTAATAAAAAAATAACTTGAAAAAAAAATAAATAAAAAAGGTAACCTTTTTTAAACAAAACAATTCTTAATACTTAACAAAAGATTATTAAAGCTACCAAAATAAAATGGACGAAAACAAATTAGACATACCATAGCTCCTTAAAACAAAAAATTGACAGTGAAAAAGAAATCTCTGAATCAAGCATCAGAGACTGTTTAGTTATTATTATTTTTTTTATCTCTTAAATGCTAGAATTTTAACTAATAATGATCCATTATTTAAACACTGCACTGTTTATTTTTTATGAATCCAAAAGTTGACAGCTAATCTCATGCAAAGACAAAGGTATAAAACTGACAGCCACCTGTCTGAATGTATTTTTAATGATGTGAGAGAGCAACAGTGGTTATAGCTTGTGAACTAGTTCTTTGCTTGCTGTTGAAATCATGTGTCAAACAATTCAAACTTTGGTGTTTACTTTAATTAACAATGCTATGCTAGTAGAAAGATAAAAAAAAAAAAAGAAACTGGGGAGGGGCGGGTGGGTGGGGGGAAGAATACATAGGTTAAGGGGGGGGGGGACAACAACACAAGAGCACACAGCATGCAATGAAATGTACAACAGGGCTTAACACACTGAGGTCACATGCTGCTACAATAAGGTAACTGCTCCCTGGCTGCTGCTGCTGCTGCTGCACTGCGCGCTGTTAGGAGGAGGGGGGGGGGGCGCTCCATCAAACTGACAATGTGTGACAAGCTGTGTGTGTGTGTGTGTGTTGGTTTTGGTTAATTGAGATTAATTATACAACATCTTGCTGCAAGTGATCACTAGGTGATGATTTTAGGATGACTGGGGGGGGGGGGAAGTAGTGGGGGGGGGGGGTGCTGTGAAAAGTATTCCAGGATGCAGTACCTGAGTGCAAATTCAGACAGACAGACAATATAGTGGCCAAGGTACCCGTCATGGCATTATTATCAGAGATGAAGCCCCCCTCTCTCCTCCTCCCCAGCTTTAATAATTCTAAGATTAAAAAAAAAAATATAATTAAAGAACCTAGACTTGGATTTTCTTACAAATATAATCAAACAACATGCTCAAAATATGTAAAAAAAGTTTTTCTTTAATTCAAACTTCAAAGCTAATTTCATTCATTTATTTTTAAGTATCCCTTTAATAAAGATTTTTTTTCTTAAGGTATAAAAGAATAAATCTCTAATTTTTCATAAGTTATCCAACCCTCAGAATCTAATCCCAAAACTAAAAATTTAAAAAAATAAATAAAAAGTAATCAGCCAAAAAATAAAATAAATTCACTTCTGCAATAAATGCATTAAATCATTAAAAGAAGAATAAAAAAAAAAAAAAGGACACAAAGAGGTCAAAAAGATCACTCTCACTGTAAGTTTTGCCTAACACAATATTTTACTTTTTACTGGATTCTCTTTAGTCCTTTAGTATGTTCTTTATAATGATACAAAAATTGACCATTTTTTTAATTGACAGATTTATCAGGGTAGTAGTTAGCCATTGTTAATTATTAGTGTTGTCAATGCATGTATCTTAAATTATTTCAAGCAAGTGGTCAGTTGTTAAATTTTAACACCAATGTATTAGGCTTGTGGCGATAAAATTAAATTCATGATTGCGTCTGTAATTTCCTGACAATAATTTCTTATGATAAAGCAAAAGAGTGGGGCAAAAGGATTCAGATTTTGAAATGTAACCTTAAATTCAAGACAATCAAATGCAAGCACAAATGTTTAAAAACATTTCCCACCAAATTACATGGATCTGAAAAAATGATGTGCCCATTTAATGCAGAATAATGTTAAAGTTTGAAAAATGTGTAGACAAAAAAAAAAGCGTGGGTGGGGGCTATCCATTAAAAAAAAAAAAATGGTTTAGACCCTGTCCCTTCTTTGGTATTATTTTCAAATAAAAAATCTCAGTGATTAAAATTATAATTATAAATAGCAACAATAACAGAAATAGAACAGAGAAGACTGTTTGACTGAGATTTTTTTTCCTATTTCTTTGTTTACAACTTGTCTTACAGCCACAAGAACATGTGCCCATTAGGCAAAGTATTAGTTTAATTTGTGTGAGAAGTCATTTGTTAAATGTACTTTAGCAATTATATTTAAAAATCTGTCGAACAAATCCTTTCATCTATTGAGAAAAAAAAATGCATTTAGAAAAATGAAATTCAAAATCATCAGCACTTTTCAAAAATTTGAAAAAAAAAAAAAAAACATGTCAGATTTTTACACTATTTATTTTGAAAACACTTCAAGGTTATCTGGTTTCTGTTAAAGTGATAGTCAAAAAAAAAAATTCTCAATGTCATTTTTTAAAATGTTTAGACTTACAAGATCACCTTAAGTTTCATCAATCTAAAGATATCTATAATCCAGTCAACGCTTTCAAATAAGTAAATAAAGAGGAATATGCAGTTCACGAAAAATAAAAGAAAGAACGGAAGAATACTTTTCAAATTTAATCCCTGGATTTATTAACACACAACAAAGCAAGTGGTTAAAATTAAAATTTTAAAAAAAGTATGTTAAATGTTAGTCAATCTAATGCCCGGCACCTCTAGACTGAACTTATTAGAAGAAAAAAAAAACACAGCTAACAGGAAAATAAAACACTTAAAAAAATTTTTTAACGAAACACAAAACAAAAAATAATAACGTATGGAAATTTCTTTTTTTTTCCTTCTTTTTAATGACAGACCAAAATAAAAACAACAAAGCAAGCAGAAAGATGAAAATGGGGAAAGATTGCATTACCCTTTTGAGGTGAAAATAACGTTTCTTGGCCTGGGGAGTTAAAATAGAGAGCTGAGAGAGAGGGAGGAAAAAAAAAAAGGAAACACAAGATAGTGTGGGGGGGTAATGAAGAGTCTATGAGACACCTAACTAGAGGGGCAACAGATTTTATAGCGCAGTGGCTACGGTTCGGTCCGACCAAACCCGTATTTTTTTTACTTCGGGTACCAGCCATAGATAATATTGCTCCACACCCTAACCCTAACCCTAATCCTGAAAAAAAAAAATTTCTGAAAAAAAAAAAAAATTATATATGCCATGTTCCTTATACCCTAATATAATGGTTTTGGCTGGTGCCGTAGCCACTACGTTTTTATAAATCATGAACTAAGTATCTGCTAGCAGAGTCAGGACTATACATTCACAAGAAGTAATCGAGGTACTGGGATGATACATTTTCTTTCTGTGATTACTAATAATTTTATGCTTTGCTATGAACATTCTTAATAAGCTCAAGAACTTGTTGGGATCACCAAGTGAAGAGCTCCTAAAGGATTTTTTTTTTTTACACCTTAGTTAAAGACATACCCACAAAAAAAAAAATGTCTGACTTGAAAAATGTTTTTTTTTTATTACTGTACGTTATTCTACCATATTTTCACGCTATTAAATTTGATGATCTACAAACAAACAAAAAAAAAAAAGAAATATGACGACAAGCAAACCTGCTAATGTCAAACCTTAAAAAAAGATGAGAAAATCTTCAGTACATGACCAATACAAGACAAAAGAGATGAGTACAAATTGACTAGTGAGCACACAGAAAAGTATTGGATGTTAATGAATATATAAAGTGCAAGAGATTATGATGCATTTTACAAGTATGATAAAAAAAAAAATGTGCCTAGCAAAGTATGAAACAAATTTAAGTCATCATAGTAATGACGATTTGGAAAAAAAAAAAAAAAAGGAACAAAACGTCTCTCTGTATGACTAGATAAAGAGAACATTAAGAATCAAAGTGTCTCAAACTTGCAAAGATGAATATGCTTAGGGATAAAAAGTTGTAATGAGTTTGCTGAATAGTGGGTGAAATCAATCGTTTAAATAAAAAAAAATACTTTAATAGACCTACTGGGTTAGCCAGTGCATCAACTTTATCTGCCATTTTGTTATGGTAGTTGAACTATTGTTTCATTTATGGTCATTCATTAAAATGTTTTTATTCTTTAAAATGCATTTTGGGAAACTAATGAATGACTTGTTTCCTTGAATCACTAATGTCAATAAGAATTCAATGTTTCTCATTTCAATTTAAAAAAAAAAAAAAAGAATCTGCAGAAATATACTCTGTATTGCGGTCATTATGTGACAGGTTCCCATAACATTTTACATGAGTGCTAAATAGAAATCTTAAGGGGAGCATGCTAATTTCCTGATGGAATACATGGAAGTGTATATTCTGACAATACCTGCAGACACTTTATTAATTCTAAAAGATGAAACTACTAACGACATATAATCCTATTTAAAAGCTACGAAAAAAGGGGACTGTTTTTTTCCCCCTAAATATGGCAATACTCAAACAAATATATGTGAGCGAGTATGTGTGTGTGTGTTAGTACATATACACAATAAACAAACACACACACACACACATAAACAGCAGGAGGTTAACTGCAAGTCAAAGCTATTTAAAAGTTAAGCTATACATCAAGATTCCTTAAATAGACTAAAAATAGCATTCAAGTTTAGTGTTGGAAATTAGATAGAAACTACAAAAAAAAAAATACCAATTAAGTGCAAAACTTAGATGTATCTAGATAAGTCCTAAACTTTGGACACAGCAAATATGCTATTTAAAAAACTATATTGACTAGATAGTTATTCCACTAACTATTATTTCATTTTTCATTAAGTAATTTTATTTTATTATAATTACATTTTATTCCCACCCCTTCCCCTATTAACGATGAGACCCATTGAAAAAAATATTCAGGATAATTTAGCTGATTGAATGTGGTAAAAAAAATTTACTATCCTTTTAAAATGTATTACTTTATTTTTTTTTATATTACAGCATTAAGCTGAGGTAATTTTCATTGGTACACTAAAATAAGGCATTGGGATTTCCCAAACATTCCCCCTTACCCCCTTTCAAACAAAAAACAAATGATTAATGAAAAATAGTATGCCTAAGAGTAAATTTAATGCCCGTTTCTAAGTGTATCGACTAAAGGGTGAGTGCGTAAAGTGATACATAATCAAAATAACAGGAAATTAAAAAAAAAAAATTCTAAGGGACCAACTACCTCATCACTGTAGCCATGGCTGCCGACATAGAAAATAGATGTTTTTTTATTCCTGGTGGCTACATCAGACTTGGATCTTGTCACTTGAGCACCTCGCATCTCGGCTAGGCTGCTCTCCCCTGCAGTGCTAGAAGCCAAGGAAGGGACAGAGCTTTGCTTCGAGTGCCTAATGTTGGATGGGGAGCTCGAACGCTGCTGCTGTTCACAAAGAGGAGGAAGTCATTTGCTAACAGAGATCTATGTCATTTTAAGGGGGAGGTCACAGTCAGGGTGGCTGAGTTTTATTTTTTAATTATGTTTTATTTATTGTACATAAATATATATATAACCATTTCCCCATTCTGCGCAGTATTCTTCAGCTACAAGAAACAAGACAGCAATAATCAGAATAATTAATGTAAGCTAACTAAACTACAAGTTAGAATGAGGGATAAAAACAGGACTACATTTTTAGTGCTGATATCAGGAAGTAAACATTAGCTATCTAGCTACATGTTAAATATTGAATGTATAGCAGTAAAAAAAAAAAAAAAAAAAAAGAAATTTTTTTGAGAATATTGTATGGCCATGAACAGATTCCATTCCGTAAATAAATTATTCACAATTAAGCAGAAAAAGGTCAAAAGATAGCCAATAAAAAAAAAATATAAGTTATAAGATGGAATGGCCGAGGAAGAGATGAGGGGGGAAAAAATCAGCATGCAATGGATGTCATTACGATAAAAACTAAATACTAACTCAGGGTAATAGGTTTTAAAAAAAACAGAATCTAAAATAGATGTGAAAATATGTTTATAAGTATTATCCTGAGCAATAAGTTGAAGTATGAATGTATATATCTTCAAACATTTATAGGGAATAGCATAAAGAATGCATTGGCCCACGATTCATCTAATAGAATGATGCAAGAAATCCTTGACCAAAAAAGAAACAATAAAATTTTATAAAGATATTTGCAAAAAAATAAAATAAAAAAAAGCTATGAAAGCTTTCAACCCCAAATTCTCCACCCCTCCTTTTTATGTTTAATTTGGGGGAGAAGGTTTGTTTCTGTCTTCTAAAAATAAATGCATGAAAATAATATATAGATAGATTTTTTTTAATTTTTTGTTTACAGTTAACTATTTTTTTTTTGTTGTTGTTGTTGTTCTCTTTCATGCAACAAATGATACACTGTCACACAAATATAATTTACAAATACAAACAACATATAAGAGCAAGTGTCATTTTTTTATGGCTACAATATTTCTTTTTTGTTGTTTTTTTTTGACTATTCAAAGTATGGAAATATAAAGAGCGCTGAAATTAGTCGCAAAATAAAGGATCAAGTCATATATACATTTTTGGGTTGTAGAGATACAGAGACACCATTTTTACATTCTTGGAAATCAAGGTAATCCCCAGGAGCATATTCAATTTTTCAGCTTTTGCATTATTTTAAATCAATTTATTTAATATATTTATAATTAGCTAGCTAAGCCATCGAGTTATTCTGGAAAAAAGTGTATTTTAAAATGATATGCTGAGATGAGAATGATGTTTACATACCCATGTGGTTTCTATACTCCCATGTTCAGGATCAGGCAGTCGACTCAGTGGTGAAATTAATGGCTGTTGAAACAAACAATAGGAATAAATTGTGGTGTATGATTTTAACATATCTAAACCCTATTAATTACATTTTAGCATCTCTAAACCCTATTAATTACATTTTAACATCTCTAAACCCTATTAATTACATTTTAGCATCTCTAAACCCTATTAATTACATTTTAGCATCTCTAAACCCTATTAATTACATTTTAGCATCTCTAAACCCTATTAATTACATTTTAGCATCTCTAAACCCTATTAATTACATTTTAGCATCTCTAAACCCTATTAATTACATTTTAGCATCTCTAAACCCTATTAATTACATTTTAGCATCTCTATAAATCTATTTACATGTATTACATTTTTTTAAAAGTTTAAGTATTAAAAAGTGAATAAATATAAGTTCATATTCTCATTTCTCTTCTAATATGGCCAGATTATTATTATCTTTAATATTGTCTTTTAAGTCCTTTAAAATAATTCTTTCCTTTTTAGGTGTCTAACATTGCTGCCATCTATTACTTTTTAAAAGTATAACTAAAAAAAAAAACCAACTTATCAGGTAATATTAACATTTCTCTTCTAATAAAACTTTCATTTCAACTTTAAAATGAATTATTTTCAGATATCTTGTTGAAAAAATTACAACAAAATTAAAGGTAAAATATTACTTTGATTCTCTCCTAAAATGTTCTTAATGTTTATAAGAAATATATATATATGTGAACAGTACCAGTTTATCATCCCCAAAACCCGTCAACTGATTTAGCTGATGTTCTAAAGTTCTGTAAGTTCTCTCCTTTTCCAGCAATTGGTTGTATTGTTTTTCTGTAGGTTTCACAACATACTGCCGCTGAAGTTTCAAGTAGTCTTCTTTGGCTGTCTCGAACATGGTCCGAGTCATTACAACTTTTTGATTCCATAATTCTTTGTCTTTTTCAGGCTAAAAAAAATAGACCAAGATTTTTGTCTTATTATTAAATGCAATGAAGCTTTTAAATAAGTTTTAAAATGAAGCTTTTAACAGAATAGGGTTGCCATATTTTTTCATGGACCAACCGGGACAGTTCTGTCTTTTTTACTTTAGGTTTAGGGATGTCAGTTCCGGGGGGGGGGGGGGGGGTATGAAAACAGTAATGTAAAAAACACTTAAAATATAGAATAGATAATCTTTGTTATTTTATTCATAATGGTACACAAACATGATATTTTTACAAAACAAAACAGTTTTCTACTTGTTGTACACTCGTTTTTTTCACTTGAGTGAACCTTTCTCATTAAGTCCTCTTCTCTTTAATTTTTTCATGAAATTCATTGCAGCTAAGTCCGAAGTTAACTTTGCACACCATCAAACCGCATACTGAATCTAAACCGGGACAATTTCAACAACCGGGCAGGACACCGGGATAACCCAGTATATCTGGGACTGTCCCGGTGAAACCGGGACGTATGGCAAGTCTATAACAGAAACCTTATGGATTAGCTCATAATTAGTAGGTAACACGAGACTGTGTCCAAAGCTTTACCCAAGTCCAGTTTTTCAATTTAAGTATCTAAAATTATTCTGCAGTTTTTATTTTATCTTTCATGTTCTTTGTCCAATTTTTATTGGGAAAGCCCTATTTTATGAGCAAGGCTCAGCCATAACAGGAATAAATTTATCTATTTTAATGATGATACCATTTAAGTACTTTACAACTGAGGTAAGAAAAAAACAAAAGGAGTGCAATAAAAACATTAATGCCACAAAACTCCTTTCGTCAGCCAATCAAGCTGTAACTCACATCCACAGGCTGAGGGGCGGTGACCACTGGGTTGATCGTTGACTCACGCTTGGAGGCAATGGTGGTGGGTGTGTTGACGGCCCCACTAGGATGGGGCTTCCCAAGTAACGTCAAGGCTACGTAAGAGCCAGCTGTAAAGAAACAAACAAACTATTAGGGTCAGTTTTTTTAATACATTATAGAAAAAAAAAAGGTTTTAAAAGGCAATTATTAACAATGGGTGAAGCAACAACAACAAAAAATAAGATACCATGCAGTGCTCGATTTACCGCCGGCGATGCCGGGGATATCCCCGGCACTGAGACCTGTCATCCCCGGCTCTGCTTTAGCTAATATATTCCAGCCGGGGATGAAATCATAGACATTTATCACCGGCTCTGCAGAAACTTTTTTCATCCCCGGCACTGGTTTTTTCTTAAATCGAGCACTGATTCCATGTTGAGTAAATGAAACCACAGATATCAAACTGTCAGTCCTAAAGGACTGAACATAGTGTTGGGAGGATAAAAAATTTTGCTGACATTCTTATATTTCTCTAAATTTATAATTCCTCATTCCCTTATATACAGAACAAAACTTTTCAAAAAAATGGTGGAAACCTGAAGATGCTATTCAAAAAAAGAATAGATCTCAGATAATTCTGCTTCCTATATAAAATGTATCAGTCCATCCCAAGAAAGAAAAAAAAAAAAATAGCAGATTGCAAACTGTGTGGCTTGTATGAGTTAGCTTTACAAAAAGCCAAGTTTTGAAAGCTAATAAAAAATTTAACCAAAAAAAAAGCACATCACAAATCTTTAATGAGAAATGAAACAGCAAAACTTCAAAACAGTTCGTCTAATAAAGAAGTTTTTTTTTCTCTTTTCTCTGTTATAACAAATGAGTTTGTTGAGGTGTTTTGTTTTTCAGCAAAAACAGTTATAACCTAAAAGGATTCCAACAGTAAATGAAAATAGGGTGGGCCAGAAATTTAAAAAAAAAAAAAGGTAAGGTGTGCTCCTTGATCAACTCCAAGATGGAATTTAAAAAAAAAACAAACCTGTATAATTATGTAAGAGAAGATACAAGATATAGCAAATAATTTTTTTTTTTCATTACAAATACAACCATTGTACAGTGGGAAATAACAGAGGTGGGGGGGGCACCTGCTGTTTGTATAACTAGGTCAAAGTGACTCATTTCTGATGACATTCAAAACACACACCAATACAAGCAGCCACACTTGAGCACATCCATGTGTGTGTATGTGAGGTTTTAATCTTTTATTTAAAAAAAAAATGGCTTCATCAGGGAAACAAATAAATGATTTGGCTGCACAAATTAAGTGCGTGTGGGGGGGTGCGTGTGGGGGGGTGCGTGTGGGGGGGTGCGTGTGGGGGGGGTGCGTGGGGGGGGGTGCGGTGGGGGGTGCGTGTGGGGGGGTGCGTGTGGGGGGGGTGCGTGTGGGGGGGTGCGTGTGGGGGGGGTGCGTGTGGGGGGGGGGTGCGTGTGGGGGGGGTGCGTGTGGGGGGGGTGCGTGTGGGGGGGTGCGTGTGGGGGGGGGTGCGTGTGGGGGGGGTGCGTGTGGGGGGGTGCGTGCTACTTGTGTGTTTGTTTTCGTCTGCTTGTTTGTTGGGGGTGAAAACATTTGCAAAAGAAGTTGCTCAACTTTTGTGCATTGTAAATAGATATGATTTAATATTATAATTATCCTGGACTGAATGAGTCAAATGAGTCTGATAATAATTAACTTTTAACGTATATTTTATAATCAAACACCCTGATTATAATTAACTTTTAACGTATATTTTATAATCAAACACCCTGATTATAATTAACTTTTAATGTATATTTTATAATCAAAACCCTGATTATACTTTTAATGTATATCTGATAATTAAACACTCTGATTATAATTAACTTTTAACATATATTTTATAATCAAACACCCTGATTATAATTAACTTTTAATGTATATTTTATAATCAAAACCCTGATTATACTTTTAATGTATATCTGATAATCAAACACTCTGATTATAATTAACTTTTAATGTATATTTTATAATCAAACACCCTGATTATAATTAACTTTTATTGTATATTTGATAAACACCCTGATTATAATTAACTTTTAATGTATATTTTATAATCAAACACCCTGATTATAATTAACTTTTAAGGTGTATTTCATTAAAAGAAAAACAAAATGAAGATGGCTTTGAAAAAGTGTTAATTCAAAGGACTAAAAAAAAAATAATGTTGCTGACATGTATACTTACATGGTTTATAAAAAATAATGTTGCTGACATGTATACTTACATGGTTTATAAAAAATAATGTTGCTGACATGTATACTTACATGGTTTATAAAAAATAATGTTGCTGACATGTATACTTACATGGTTTATACAAAATATCACCCATGAACAAATTATGAATATTCTTGTTTTCATGCCAGATTTTCTCATTGTGGACTTGTGTTATGGTGATAGGAGACCTGAATAACCCCCAAGTTCAGATGATTTGGGATTTGCTTCAAAAATATTATGGTTGGCATTATGACTAAAACAGAAGAACTTGAGCACAGTTTTTTTTTTTTTGTGAGTGGGTGGAAATATTTCACACATTAAGATACAAGCTTTTATATGTATGTTTGCATGTATATGTTTATATATGTGTTTAATGTGTCAGTCAGTGTGACAAACAAGATAAACATATATACCCAATCACTGGATGGATGATATCAGCAGCCCAATTAAATTAATTAAAAGTACACACCCCCACACACATCCTTTTCCCATGTCCTAAGTGGTTGTTCACTAATCTTAGCACACAAGCAGGGCTGCCAATCTAGGCATTTTTTTTTATCCTTGTCTGGATATTTTTGGTGAAATGTAGATTTAATAAAATGCTATGTGGATAATTTTATTTTGAGATTTTTTTTTTATATATAAAATTTTCCTTATTGGCCCACATGTTTAATATAATCTAGAGATCTTAAATAAATAAATTTTTCTGGACATTCAAAACCTATTTGGCAGTTCTGCACACACACCCATATATAATAATAATAATAATAACACACCTTCCCCGTCCCCATATACCCGCCTCCAAATCAAATCAGACTAGCTGGTCAGTCACTTGTCTCCGACGATCAACTAATGTCAGTTCACTAAACAGTGTTAAAGCTCTTACAATGAAATGGCACCCATCCATGCAAGGATGTTTAGTTACTTTTCAGTCCACTCCTGCTATAAATCACTCCTTATCGCTCCAGTCTTTAATTATTAATCCTTTTTGAAATAAAGAAATGGGAGGCCCACGATGAAAATCCCCTCCCAGTATTTCTTAGCGATTTTCCAGTGTTGCCAGATATTTTGGCGAAAATCACAAAAACTCAAAAAGAAGCTCGCAAACAACCACCAGATAAGAAAAAGTGAAAAGAAATGTAAAATTTACCACTATTTTATATGAGTTGTTTTTTTTTTAATATATTTACGCAATATGATATGCAGAACCCGCCACAGACCCGCAATTCAATAGAAACTCACACCAATGCCTGAAAAATACCGCCAAAACTGGCAGGGGAAAACCCGCCAAGCTGGCAACACTGACTCTCTCCCTCTCGCACAAGCATCCTTCTTCTCACTGCATTTCAACAGCGGCTGAACTGGTTGGTATAAAGTGGCC
This sequence comes from Bulinus truncatus, assembly GCA_021962125.1. Taxonomy (NCBI): domain Eukaryota; kingdom Metazoa; phylum Mollusca; class Gastropoda; family Planorbidae; genus Bulinus; species Bulinus truncatus. The sequence continues at coordinate 1,658,216 of JAGDYQ010000182.1, read as the reverse complement.
CAAAGGTCAGTGAAGGTAAATCAGGTCTGCCAGAAGGTTTACACATGTTGACATCTCTATTACCTTCCTCCTGACTAAACGACTGAATGGGTGGGTGGATGATAGGCCTTCGGCAGAAGTCGAAAAAAAAAAAGGGGGGGGGGGGGGAAGCATCAAGCAGGCAAGAGAAGACAATAAAATGTAGACAGAAAGCATCATGCAGGCTAGAGCAGACGATATAGTTTAGCACATCGGTATTTTAAAATTCCTCTACATTTGACTTTTAAAAAATGTCCCCAACTTGAAGTCAGGTATATTTTATGAAGTGATTTTGATGGTGGAATCTCTACATAAGGTACACTAGCCATAGTGCGGCCTGTTCTGTTCATTGTTTGAAGATTGCACAATACTAAAGACAAGGTTGAAAGAATGAGGGGGAAACATGAGCAATTTTATCCATGTCCGTTGAAACCCTGGGCCTAACGGGCCATGGGGGGAGGGGGCACATGCTAACCGACTATTTGTGCTTCATTTTAAATGACTTGCAGGGGCCCAGTGACATTGCCCGGGGCCAGAACGCCGTTCACCTTCACAGCAAATACAAAACTTCATGAACAAAAAATTCCCAGTCATGCATGCCCCGATTCGCCCCCTCCCCCTTCTGACGCATATTAGTAACGGCCGACACCGTTCTGAACTACTAAGCCACTTTCAGGTGATAACCTCTCTGAACTACCTCCCGCCCCACCCATCCCCCATCACTTTCCACATTGCCATTAAACTAAATGTAAAGTTAACGAAGCTGATGAAAAGTTGGCAACAGATGTTTTGACTGTGAAACGCTAAAAAAAAATATAATTAAAAAAATATGCAGTCCGTCGTATTAACTTAAACCGTTACACAATCGGCATGAATCGATCGGATGAAATATTTCAGTCAATCGATCAATTGTAAGTTTACAAATACACTAACTGCGGCTATTTATAAGACGATGATAATTGGTTACTGCTGCTCATTTTGGACCCTGGTGGTTAGTTGTTGTTTTTTTTTGGACAAGTCCCGCCAAGTTCCTAATTGCGCACCCCATCTTAATAAAGTCGGGTGTCTGACATTGATCGGGGAAGTAAAAGCTTCTGGGCACGTTGCTATAGACAGCTGTTCACTGGTATGCACGAGTCCACTGAAGACGAGATAATTTTACACTTCATCTCATGGAATCTTAAAAAAAAAGGGAGGAATCTTTACCTCTTACTGCTGGGTCAATTAACTCTTTACATGCAAGATAGAAATAATGACGACGGCGAATCAGGGCCAGATTTACAGACAGGCCGACTTTACCTTGGCCTAGGGGGGGCCTCACGAAATAAGGGGCCCCGAAATGGTGAGTGGTATACAGAAATATTTTTAAAAAAATACCTCAGCAATATTTTTTTTTTATTTTTCAAAAAGGGGCCTAAAATATTTTTGTTGGCCTAGGGCCCCTAAAATTGTAAATCCGGCTCTGCGGCGACTATCAAATTCCATGACATCAAATCAGATCAGGACTCTGGCTCCGGATATCTGAGCTTACTGTAAATGGGAGGGTTTTGATGGGGGGGGGGTTTCCCCGTTCGAAGTTTCAGCACGAGTAAGCAAGCACGCGCGCATGGATGTGCTCCGGTCCCCCCCCCCCCCCCCGCATTTTGTAGACCTGCACAGATAATATACACACACACGCACACGCGATGCAGTTGATTCTGTTAAGAACAATGGAAGTCATTGAACGAGCGTGCTCCGAGCAACAAAAAAAAAACCCATTACACCAAATTCAGAACAATCTGGGCGTGACCTTATTTATTGGAGTGTGTGTGTGTGTGTGTGTGTTGGAGAGGGAGGGGGGGAGGTTGGCGAGCGGTACCGGTGCAAATTAACGAAATATTAATAATAATCTGTCAATGCCGGGCCGCCGGTTTATATTAATGACCGCCGCGAACACTGTGGGGACCAGTACGTCATACACGATGACACCAAAGTACTGTTTGCGTTGGCCGCGTTAACAACTCACGGGGCTGACGGGTCATTTTTTCTATGACGCAGTATAACGTGACAGAGGTCACCCAAAAGATCAACGGCCACCCTCTTCCGCAACGCCGTTCATTTACATAGACGGCTGTGCTGACTGACTGAGGGTGGGGCGCTAATAACTTCACGGGCTACAATATGAAGGGACACATGTTGAATCAGACAAGCTGCAAAACACTAAAAACAGGGGTGCACTAACTGCGGCGTTATGAGAGTTACTGGTAGAGAAAAGCCTGCTGAAGCTGGCTCAATAAAAAAAAAAGAACATGTGGCCTTTATTGCCATGAACAGAATACGATAGGAACAGAAATAACAAAGAAATGTATGAAATACTAAGCATACACCGCACGATAAGAAAACCACCTGCGAGGGAGACACAGTGTTACAACGCATACACCGCACGATATGAAAACTACCTGAGGGAGGCATGCGGGTTAGACCAATATGTATTTAGGATATGTGATATATATATATATATATATATATATATATATATATATATATATATATATATATATATATATACTATTCTTTTATTTGAAAAAAGTATTGATTTTAATCCCTCCTGACTAGAATAACGGGGTAAAATGTGGTCGTCTGGGTTGAAATTGATAAGTTATGCAAGTCCTTGTCTAGAAAATGGGGTAGAAAAGCATGAGGTCAATATTTCGGATATTTATGTTGTAAAAAAAAAGAATTATTAAGAGCCACACCCGTAGCCACTTGTGTGTGTATATATGTATATATGATTTAAGTTGGGGGAAAAGTCATGAAATAGTAGAAGATGAAACTGATTTACGGGGCGGTCATTTATCAAGAGAGCCACATAACAAATTCGTCAATTTTGTGGTGAATTGTACGAGGAGGAGGGGGGGGGGGAGGGAGGTGCCAATAGGGAATTCTTTCGATATGGAATTCTAACGACTTGTGTAGGAAAGAATTCAATTCGGATTTACAAGTAACGGTGTCACTGAAGGGTGTAGATAACGTAGCGCCGACTCCGTGACTCGGAGCTTTAATTACCAGTTGCTGATGTAACTTTCATACATGAACATAAAGAGTCCATCCTGCTTTTTTTTTAGAAACTGCAAGAGGCGGAATGTGCAGACCACCCAGAATGGCAATATCATGGCAGCATGTAAAGAAAAAAAAAACCAATAAAATAACAACTTAAATGGACTAGACAACCCACCACACACACACACGCCTGTCGAGTATATATTCCTATTCAATCTGATGCTAAAAAAAGGGGCTCCACCGGATACTTTTTTGCCTGGGGCCCTAAAGAACGGATAAGCAGGGGACACAACACCATGGATAGATCTTCGTCTCGGCTGTCAATGTCTCATTTATGTTTTCCCCTTCTTCTGGTGACGCTACTTGATAGCATTGCATTGTCGCTGTTGTTATGTTTATGTAAGCAAGACTACCAAATCGGATTCTGTCTTCTGTGTAAACTTACACACACACACACACAAATACACACACACACACATAACGAATTATAAAAAAAACAGCAACAACAACAAATGTTAAGACTATGTAGCCTACGCCTATGTCAAATATCTAACCAGCGTGACAAGAACATGAACCCTGGTAAACTAGAACAAGATACGTGTGTGTGTGTGTGTGTCATACGATAGCCCGTCACAAGACATGACGGGGGGCGGGGAGGGAGGGAGGAGAGGGGGGCTATAGGCGACAAGGCTGTACCGGGGACGATCAAGTAACAACAACAACAACGACGACGATGACATGCAGACTTTAAACCCCCCACGTACAACATTGGGGAGTTATTATTATCATTCATCGCGTGTGTAACAAGTTGCAACAAACGTAATACAAAACAACCCTTTTAGTTGGGAACTTCTTAGCGCCCGGAACACTGGGTCACACATCACTAGTCCCGGAAGACCGGTCTTAATTCTTTCTGGGTAGCCTAATGCCTACATGCTGGTATCTGTTGCGTGACTTTTCACACAGAGAGTGTGTGATTTTATAGGCGTTAACATCCCCTTTTCATCAATGGATCAGTCAGTTTGCAAGTAATAAATACGAAAACTGATCATAGCCCATTCACTCCGTATTCGTCTTCATGGATAGTATCTATGAAGTGCTAGATGATGGCGATAAATATGTTCAATTGAACCGTTCAGTGCGTACGGTAAATAAAAAAAAATACGAGCGATTTTTCAAGTTAAAAATGTCTTGATCATTGGTGGCATCGAGGTTGTGAATACGTGCAGGTTATAGATTTGAATTCCAGGGACGCCGAAACCAATAATATCAATAAATGTACATTACATATTAAGCAGGTTAGTACCAAACAATACAAGTATGCTAAGAAAACTACCCAGTAATTCCATAATATCCGAAAAAGTTATTAACAAGTTCGTTCCATCCAACATCTCAAAACAGAAAATTACATCTAATAGCTATAAACAGAAAATTACATCCAACACCTCTAAAAAGAAAATTACATCTAATAGCTATAAACAGAAAATTACATCTAGCATCTCTAAACAGAAAATTACATCTAATAGCTATAAACAGAAAATTACATCCAACATCTCTAAACAGAAAATTACATCTAATAGCTATAAACAAAATGTAATGGCATCGTTAAAATGAGCCGGTGGACCGCGATAGGGGAAAGAATCTTCTTTGAAGTGGGCCCCACAAACGTTTAATAGAAGGGCCCCCCAAATCGTTAGCGGATTCAGCGATCAGGCCATACCATCCTACAATCTAGAACAGTGGTCCCCAGCCGCTGACCGGTACCGGTCCGTAGAACGAATGTTACTGAGCCGCTCAAAAAGCATAAAATTATTTCCTTTTCATGTATTTCTCTGGTGAGTTGCGACTTCCATGGACGAATAATAACCAACGCCCCCCTCCCTCCGAGAAATTCAAACTACCAACCCCCAAACTATTTTGTCAAGCAGACTACCTTGCCATTCCATAATAGCTGATTCAGTTGGTTATCGTGTCATATCGCGTTATTATTCTAAACTGATTACCTCGCACCATGCAGTACCATATGTTTGACTACCTCGCACCATGCAGTACCATATGTTTGATTACCTCGCACCATGCAGTACCATATGTTTGACTACCTCGCACCATGCAGTACCATATGTTTGACTACCTTGCACCATAAGTACCATATGTTTGATTACCTCGCACCATGCAGTACCATATGTTTGACTACCTCGCACCATGCAGTACCATATGTTTGACTACCTCGCACCATGCAGTACCACATGTTTGACTACCTCGCACCATGCAGTGCCATATGTTTGACTACCAAGTCATTCTATCTTAACGTTGTTTTTGGTTTTTTAACAGAAAACTTCCCCACTGATCGATTAGCGTTAATATGTCATCATTACTACGGGTTCTTATTCAAAGAAGTGGGTTAACAGCAAATAGTCCAAAATACCGGTCATATAGAGAGATAAGGCGTTTTCAATTAGACCCCCCCCCCTTTTTCCCGAACCATTCCACTATCACTACAGGAAGTTTATCAATGTTTGTAAAAAGAAAAAGAAAAAAACGAAATTTAAGGCCTGTAGTCCAAACGACTGACAAAAACATAGAATTCTCTCCCAATAAAAAGCTAGGGGGGAGGATATTTTCACCACCCAAACAAATTGCATTCTAATGTTGTTGACTTTTTTTGTTTTGTTTGAATACATTTTTTTTTTAAATACAAACAAATAAAGTATTTTTTTTAAACAAAACAACATTCAGTGAAGAACGAGGAAGTACTGTGTGTGTCAGCTTAAGACTTGAAAGGACGTTTTAAGTAGCCTAGCCACTTAGTAATAAGGGGGGGGGGAAACATGAAAAGAATACATTATAATATACATACATATATATGTCAGGTGACGAACAAAATTAAAATAACAAGATATTCAAGACGAAAAAAAAAAGCGAAGATATGTATAAATGAGGAGGGGAAAAAAAGGTATATGCACAGTGCATATGAAAATAATATTAATGTGTGGTGGTTGGGGGGGGGGGGGGCGGGAGAGAAAGACTAGAGCTGATCAATAATTGAATAGGTTAGACCGCCAGTCGATTTAACAGGGGAATAAACTACAACGATTAGGGTTTAAAAATAACAGCATATATATATATATATATATATATATATATATATATATATGCACGTTTTGTAGGAGCAGTAATAACTAAAGAGGCACCGAAATGTGCGCGCGTGTGTGTGTGTGTGTGTGTGTGTGAGAGAGAGAGAGAGAAGCATTTAAAAAGTAAAACAAATGGTGACGTCGACGGCTCAAATCGATCCCATTTGGGGGTACCGTGTGAGGGTCAGGTAAATTTGGTAAATAAACATACAGGGGGTCACTGGTTTAAAAGTTCCCCGACCAGGAGACATGGGGGGGGGGGGGGGGCTATTGGCCGAGAGAAGTAGAATAGTGATGACATAGGGAGTGGGGTGGAGGTCGATACCAATGTATGAACTAAATATATCAAATGTGAACCGCTGTTACCCCATGTGTGTGTGTGTGTGTGCGTGCGTGCGTGCGTGTGTGTGTGTGTGAGAAGACCCTTGTAGGATGAGATGAAATGTCTTTTAGTTCCTATAAAAAAACAAAACAACCCACTAATGGGACTTTTTTTTTTTTGTGGTGCCATTCTCCCCCCCCAAACCAGAGCCGATGGTGCAATGACCATGGAGGTACCACGGGAGACCCCCGGGGGGGCACTTTTACCATGACCTGAAAAATTCCCTAGGTTGTCACCGGAGATATAACCCGGGACCATGAGGTCGACAGTCGAGAGTTTGATCGCACGACCACCCGTCCCCCCACAATGTGGCGGTCAACGCTCTCCCTTAGGGAGAGGGGTGTAAAAAAAAGGGGGCGGGGGGGGGCAGGGGCGAGGAGGGCGTTTGTTTAAAAATTAAGTCTGTTTTCCAACTTGCGTTTCTACTATTTAGAGAACTCACTGTTACGAATACTAAAATGTATGTTAGTGTGACGAAGAATTTACATAAGAATAGTATAAAGGCATAGGCCACAAACACACACACACACACACAAGTATTGGGAAACACTAATATAAATCTAACACGTTACACTGGTAGGTGATTTTGGTTACTTTATACAGGTTTCATTTACAAATGTCAAAATGCGAATTTTCATGAATAATTATCTTTTTTTTTTCCTCCATAGAAAAAAATAAAACCGGTCCAATTAAAAAAAAAAATCACCAGCAAAATTAAGATCGACTTTTCATTTATAACCTAACATCCTGTCAATTATTTTATTTCCTTCAAAGAGACAAGAAAACATACCACACGATTGTATGCATACATTATTTAGACATGTAAATTAAAAAACAAAAAAATCGCTTAACCTTACCCAGCTAAACGAAACAAAATATATAAATAAATCTACTCGATGCACACGACACAGAAACAGCGACACAGTCAAGATGCTGCTTTGTGTGTGTGTGCTGCTCCTACACTAGCGGGTGTGTAAGTGTCGCCGTTCAGGACAACTCGTGACACATTGAATCCCAATGAACACACACACACTGACACATTTGGAAACACAATTATACTGTTAAACAAAACTTCACCACAGCAAAGAGTTTTTTTTTTTAAAACCCGGATTACTAATTAACCAATGGAGAAAGAAGGTAAAGGAGGAATTTTTTTTTTTGTTAAAGCCGTCACCCACCAACACACACACACAACACACACACGTCACACGGTGAAACCAGGGGGAAAGGGAGGAGGGGGGAAGGGGCTGAACGATCTTGTGTTTACTAACACGACCAGGCCATATGTATATACGCCCAACACACACACACACCAGTTCGTTGTGCACCCACCGCAACAGACGATGTACAGACCTATATATAAACTAGACTTTTATCTGGTCTAACTAGATGTGTGCAGGAGTTGGTCGTGAGGTGGGTTTTTTTTTTCTATCTTAGCTTCGGGGGTGGGGGGGAAGAGGTTTTCAGTTCACAGGCTTTGGGGCCTGCATGATTCTAATTAAAAGTTTAGCGAGGAGTGTGCGCTCTAGTGTGGTGGTGGTGGTGGCGTTGCTCGCCTACGCAGAAAACGACGACAAATAACCTGAGTCACAAAAATAATAATTTTAATAAGAAGAAGAGTAAAACTTGTATTCGGGAACACCCCCCCCCCCCAAGCCACGAATTATTTGGGTTTACGATAAACCCAATTCTAAAACATTTTTTAATAAATTTCGGATCTCAAACGATTATTCGAATTTACGAATCTAGGCGAAAATACAACGCGCGCTCGATTTGCCAACATATATATATATATATATATATATATATATTTATATACACTTGACTTCACAGAGTCGGTTCGCGTATAATTAATTCGGCTCACGAACTTCAGTCTTGGAAGGTGTTGGGCTTGTTTGGCCGATGTTCCACTATAAGAGCTAAACAAATGAAACACTAGCAATGAAATTAATCACCTAAAAGGCGCAAAAAAAACGTGACATGAAAGGCGGACCTGGCAGTGCGCATTGGGGGGGGGGCGAGTGGTGTACTGCATGCGCCCTTGAACAAACGTACAGTTGAGTTACTGTTAAAAGACGAAATAATTTCACAACTGGGGGGGGGGGGGACTGGTTGGCGCGAGACCTAAAGCATTAGCCGCCATCCCAGAAGACCGCCACAACTGTGCGTGTAGAAAATATTGTCCATAATATACCCGTGTGAAATGTGTGGTTTATAACATACAAGAGGTGGGGGGTGGGTGGGCCGGGTGGTCGTGCGTGTGAGGGGGGGGGAGGTCCCCCGGTTTCGATCCCCGGTGAGAACCATAGGAAATCGTTCAGGTCATGGTGAAAGATCCCCGCCCTGACACCCATAGCTATCTGCTATGGTGGGGGATAAAAGAAACTACACACAAAAAAAAAAAACCAACGACATTCCCATAACACGGGACTTCACAGATCTGTAAAATACATCAATTCCGAATGGGAGGGCGTTAAGGTGCTACTGCACTAGCACTGGATCATACCCCGCATAGCGATGCAACAAGAACTCGGGTTTTCTTATGGTGGGCGTCAGCGTACACAAACTACACACACACACACACACACACACACACACACAAAATACTACATTACATTTATATATATACATATATATATAAAAAGAAGCAGCACCTGCCTGATCGGCGATGTTTTTCATGATGCGCACATTTGTAATCCAAGGAAAACGTTTTATGAATGTATTTTACATTTTTTTTTTAAATAACAACTGGAAAATGTTTCAGTGTTTGTCGAAACGAATCGGTCCTAGTTTTTTTGTTGCTTTTTTTTTTAATTATAGAAAAGTGCGGACAGTCCCACCAGCTGTATCCATGAAAATGTCACCAGCGGTGATCGGTTACATCCGTACATCCAGTCCAGGTAGCCTAGGTCGTGATTACTCACTTGTCACTACCAGAAGATCACCAGCTTCCCCTCCCCCCTTACCCCCTCCACAACATCATCATCCACCAGCAGTTCAGTTGTCGTTCTTTTTTTTTAAAAAAAAAACGTACTTCTAATAGATTCAACCCGCGACCTATGCAGTTAGGCTAGATTGGAAGTGTCAGGTGTTACACTAAGCCTACGCCAAGTTATTTCCCCACCCACCCTCACTATCACCTACCCCCCCCCCCCATATTTCACATGTATGCATTTACGCCTACCTGTTGAGGTCAACATCCACCGAATTAATAAAACTCCGATTGTCGTCTACTCCTGGAACTTGAGAAGCGGTCTGTGTCTGTGTGTGTGTGTAAACGAATGCAGACCCCCAGTCGTTGTATAATCGTCAACAGTTTAAACACACACACACACAAAAGGGGGCGAAATATCACAAATAAAAACCTAATCGAACTCGGCGCTAAGTGCACGGCTAATAACAATAATCCAACTCTTTCGGTGTGACCGATTTCACTTGCGTGTGTGCCTATAGACAGACTAACTTGTAGCGAGTAGGAAAGAAAAAAAAAAGTCAAAGAAGATATCTCGGGTGCCAAACCAAGTCTTTCGAGAGAGAGAGAGAGAGGGGGGGGGGTAAGGAGCGGGGGCGGGCGTTGCAGCAAGCTGGCGGTTCCCAGCATTTTAACTCAAAGAACTCAATATTTTAGTTTGTGTTGGATGTTTTTTTACGTTTGTGATGTTAAGAGTTTATTATTATTTTTTATTATAGATAGATAGAGTAGATAAATTAGATAAGATAGATTAGACAGACAGACTAGATTAGACGGACAGAAAGGCAGATTAGACAGACAGATAGACAGACAGACAGACAGATAGATAGATAGATAGATAGATAGATAGATAGATAGATAGATGTGTTTATTTCTTTTCCATTTTACCCCAAAGGCAGACTAGCCATAGAACGCGAACGAGAATTCTCAAAGTGCTCCGCGAACATTCTTGAGAACCGCTGATGTATTTATTATTCAATTAGGCCCAGGGAGAGTGAATGAATAAAATGCTATCGTACAACATAAACTATGTGTATGGAGAGAGAGAAGGGGTCGGTAGCTGTCACTAACATATATACCATCCTAAAACCGAGCCAAGAACTTTATTTTTTTTTTCAAGAAACGTCCTGGCCTATCGGGACGGCGCAACTTTCACTTTCACTTAACTGCGTTCTTCGCCAATCGAGCTTTATACTCTCCATCAATATGCTCTTCACATGAGACAGCTGAAGATACGTGTGGTAGCAATGCCTGACTGTGGAGAAATCAAGGCTATTTACGACGGAAGACACAGACATTGCCTGCTAAGAGGGAAAAGTCCATGTTCAGAAGCGACAAAAAAAAAACAAAAACACAAAAAATGATAGGCACGATCAAACAAAAAAAAACAACAAAACTCACACGATGAAGATGTTCAAGTGGATATACGTGCTGACATGGGTATACGACTTGATTTTTTTTGCGTATATTTAGTTACATGACAGGGAGGCGAAAGATTAAGAAATACACCGCAATGTTTAGATATTTTTTAAAATTTATTTAAGGCAGGTCAACAAAATGAAATGATTATAGGCTTTCACCAGGAGTGTCCGCAATGGGGGGGGGGGGGTCGATGTCAGAGCCACATTCAGGTTTTATGAATAGTAAAAAAATAAAAACTTCTCAGCAGAAGTATAGTACATTAATCAAGATTTAGTTTTGAAATCATAGAGAGAAAACAAAACCGGGTCATGGAGAGCCGCACTGAAGTCAACGACGAGCCGTGTTTGGCCACCACCGGCACGTACCTTGGATCGGGTGGTAATATGTGGATATATGTGGTAATATGAGGATATATGTGTGTTGATATATGTGGGAATATGTGTTGATATATGTGGTAATACGTGGAAATATGTAGTAATGAGAGGTAAAATGTGGCAATATGTGGATATATGTGATAATATGAGGTAAAATGTGGTAATATGACATAAATAACCGCTTTTGGTTAATTATGGTGGGAGCTATTAATGCAACTGCCCAAAAATAGCCCCCCCCCCGGTTATAAAAAGAAACATTTATGAGTTTCAAAGCTAGGGGGGGGGAATGCAGACCTTATTTAATGCGTTGTAAAATTGGGCTTAATGCACTCAGATAAATACGGCAGCACAGTTCAATGAAACAAATACGGCACAGGATCAAGGCAAATAGTACAGTTTACCTGAATACCTAACATTCATCCATCTCTCCCAATGAACCGCCTACTACAGCTACTAACTGTGGCCCTGTTCAAGGGGACTGAATAATGCCCAAGCGCCGTGTCTAAGCCCTATTTATGTCCCCTGAACACCGGCTTAACCTCTTCAAGTCAGCTGCTTTTCATAACATTCCATTGCCAGGGATTATTTTTTCATTTCGACTTTATTATTATTATTATTATTAATCGGATTGGGGGGGGGGGGGGTTCTCACAGACGAACGGTATAGGGCTCATAACGTGTACTGCTCGGAGAGGATACTTTATCACTTCAGTTCACATTACCCTCATACTTCAAGTGTAAAACAAAACAACAGATCGACTCAGTGCTGAGAGAGAGAGAGGGGAAAATACAGAACACCCAAAACGTATCAAATATTCGTTAAGAGTATTTTACATGGCAGTATCTAAATCAATATGCTAAATGATAAAATATTTGTATAGTACACAGAAGGGCATTCCCGCGTCGTTTAGTGCCCAGTCTGGGAGTTTATATCACGACGTAGTCCATTTCGGCCCCCATTATCCGGCTCATGGTATGCGCGCAATAAAGAGATGTTGCTGTAGATAGAAACTAATAATATAATCAAGAACCGAAGTAGAAAGTCTCGAGATGTTAACCTTTAACCTAGAAAACACACACACATACGCACACAAAACCCTACTGTATTGTGATTGTCTCTTACATGGGCACTGATCCGTAGCTAGTCATCGTGGCATCCTGAGCGAGTTACGTTTTTTTTGGCGCCCTGTGCGAGTAACATTTTTTGGCGCCCTATGCGAGTAACATTTTTGGCGCCCTATGCGAGTAACATTTTTTGGCGCCCTGTGCGAGTAACATTTTTTGGCGTCCTGTGCGAGTAACATTTTTGGCGCCCTATGCGAGTAACATTTTTTGGCGCCCTATGCGAGTAACATTTTTGGCGCCCTATGCGAGTAACATTTTTTGGCGCCCTGTGCGAGTAACATTTTTTTTGCGCCCTATGCGAGTAACATTTTTTGGCGCCCTATGCGAGTAACATTTTTTTTGCGCCCTGTGCGAGTAACATTTTTTTGCGCCCTATGCGAGTAACATTTTTTGGCGCCCTATGCGAGTAACATTTTTTGGCGCCCTGTGCGAGTAACATTTTTTGGCGCCCTGTGCGAGTAAAATTTTTTGGCGCCCTGTGCGAGTAACATTTTTTTTGCGCCCTGTGCGAGTAACATTTTTTGGCGCCCTGTGCGAGTAACATATTTTTGCGCCCTTGCGAGTAACATATCTTTGCGCCCTGTGCGAGTAAAATATCTTTGCGCCCTGTGCGAGTAACATATCTTTGCGCCCTGTGCGAGTAACATATCTTTGCGCCCTGTGCGAGTAACATTTTTGGCGCCCTATGCGAGTAACATTTTTGGCGCCCTATGCGAGTAAAATTTTTTGGCGCCCTGTGCGAGTAACATTTTTTGGCACCCTGTGCGAGTAACATTTTTTTTGCGCCCTATGCGAGTAACATTTTTTGGCGCCCTGTGCGAGTAACATTTTTTTTGCGCCCTGTGCGAGTAACATTTTTTGGCGCCCTGTGCGAGTAACATTTTTTGGCGCCCTGTGCGAGTAACATTTTTGGCGCCCTGTGCGAGTAACATTTTTTGGCGCCCTATGCGAGTAACATTTTTTTTGCGCCCTATGCGAGTAACATTTTTTGGCGCCCTGTGCGAGTAAAATTTTTTGGCGCCCTATGCGAGTAACATTTTTTGGCGCCCTATGCGAGTAACATTTTTTGGCGCCCTGTGCGAGTAAAATTTTTTGGCGCCCTGTGCGAGTAACATTTTTTTTGCGCCCTGTGCGAGTAACATTTTTGGCGCCCTATGCGAATAACATTTTTTGGCGCCCTGTGCGAGTAACATTTTTTGGCGCCCTGTGCAAGTAACATTTTTGGCGCCCTGTGCGAGTAACATTTTTTGGCGCCCTGTGCGAGTAAAATTTTTTTTGCGCCCTGTGCGAGTAACATTTTTTTTGCGCCCTGTGCGAGTAACATTTTTTGGCGCCCTGTGCGAGTAACATTTTTGGCGCCCTATGCGAGTAACATTTTTGGCGCCCTATGCGAGTAAAATTTTTTGGCGCCCTGTGCGAGTAACATTTTTTGGCACCCTGTGCGAGTAACATTTTTTTTGCGCCCTATGCGAGTAACATTTTTTGGCGCCCTGTGCGAGTAACATTTATTTGGCGCCCTGTGCGAGTAACATTTTTTGGCGCCCTGTGCGAGTAACATTTTTTGGCGCCCTGTGCGAGTAACATTTTTGGCGCCCTGTGCGAGTAACATTTTTTGGCGCCCTATGCGAGTAACATTTTTTTTGCGCCCTATGCGAGTAACATTTTTTGGCGCCCTGTGCAAGTAACATTTATTTGGCGCCCCTCCTCCCAATATGAAAAGAGCAAAAACATTCACCAGCCCAACATCGGCACCCCTTCACAGCTCGGCGCCCTGTACGGCCGCTAATCCCACATTTCCCCTTCCTACGCCACAGCACGGCCGGGCATAACACGGTATGAAGGGAGCAACAAGCGCCATGTCGTTATTATGGACGTGATCGCCGCCTTGCAAAACATCACGTTTTTTTTAAATTGTATTTTTAAACAAAGGAAGGAATGCGTCTGTAGCCCCGTAGCATGGCATTAAACATGCATTTCAACCAGCTTTGAATTACGGATAGTGAGGCCGGGTGGGAGGGGGGTGTCTTCCAATCGATACTGTAATTGTATGCTCAATCCAGTGTGTGTGTATGTGTGTGTGTGTGTGTGTGTGTGTACTACAGCACACCACCTGTTATATGAACACGGGTGGTGTGACCTGCATCACCACCACTTCCGCGACAGAGAAAAAAAATTTAAGCGGTTCTCAAGAATGTCTTCATAGGTCGCGGGTTGAATCTATTAGAAGTGCGGTTTAAAAAAAAAAAGGACAACTGAACTGCTGGTGGATGATGTTGTGGGGGAGGGGGGGACCGGTGATCTGGTAGTGATATAATTGCTTAATCATAGAATATGTGCAATCAATTTGAGCTTTTCTTCCCCCCCCCCTTTTTTTTTTCATTGCACAGGTGGTTCGCAAAAGTCGATCATGTTTTTTTTTTTTGTTTTCGGGTCGCGATTCGCAAAAAAAGTTTGAGAGACACTGAAGCACACACACCACCATCGTCAGCTGGGTGCAAGCGTAGAATAAAACTAAAGCCATTTATCACATACCAGCTACTCTTCTATTTTAATTATTAATTGAAAACGCCGCATCCTGTTTACTGGAGCGGCACACACACACACACACGTGTCAATAACAATGATGTAAATGTGGAAACAAAAAGCTGCACTATTGGAACATGCAGGCACGAACGGTCGTAGAACACGGCGACCCACACTGCCAGGGGTACGACCCACACTGTCAGGGGTACGCCCCTTCTGACACCAATTCAAATGAGAATCAGGCCCCGACAGGCAGTGGCGTAGTGAGTGGGGGGCAAGTAAGGGCATCATGCCCGGGGCGCTACTCACAAAAGGGCGCCGAATGGTATATTTTACATGTAAAAGAAGAAGAGATCAGAAAGAGGCAATGGTGTTGGATAGGACACACCCTACGCAAACCAGCAGCCAGTATCACAAGGCAGGCACTGAGTTGGAACCCCCCCCCCCCTCCAATCCCCAAGGTAAACGGAAGACAGACCTGGCGTAGAGACCTAGAAGCGGACACCATAAAGATGGGACAAAACTGGAACCAGCTGGAGAAGATGGCAAAGGACAGAGGACTCTGGAGATCTGTTGTTGGTGGCCTATACCCTGTGGGACGGATGGCCGAGTGGTGTAGATACTCGACTGTCGACCTGAGAGTCCTGGGTTCGATCCTCGGTGAGGCCCATGGAATTTTTTAAGTTGGGGAAGTAAAGTCGGCTGGGCGTTGTAATAACCACACAATCCTTTCATATGCCGAGGTTGAATTCTACACTTTGCCCCGATGGCCCGTTAGGGCTAAGAAGGGAACTATACCCTACCATGGGTGAAGGGCAATGAATGAATGAATATTACATCGTTTTCAAATGGTGGTGGGGGGGGGGGACGCTAAAAAGGTATTTTAGCCCCGGGCGGGAGTTAAGCTTATACTACGCCAATGCCGACAGGTTCTTTTTGCCTGGGGCCCACAAATAATTTTTTTCCTTAAAAAAAAAAAAACACCCCTGAGTGAGGCTTACCGAAGACGTGATCACACAATAACGGTTCCGAGTTGCAGGCTTTTTTTTTTTGATTGTCCATGAACCGTGGCTTGTTCACCAATGGGTTAAATTAGGCCGCAGGTGGTGGGTGTTTTTTTTTTTTTTTTGTTTTTTTGTTAATATCCCCCTGGTTCCATCAAGGATGTTGGTCACCTTGGGTCACTGTACGATTTACGTTCATTGATCACATCGGACAAGACAAAGAAGGTCTGGCCAGTCCAGATGGCCCACTCGAACGCAGTTTCATTGGTCGCCCCCCCCCTCCCCACACACCCTTTCCTCCCCGCCGATCCATCTTGATTAGGGGAGGCAACAACAGACTTTACAGCAACACTGTATTCTTTCGCTCAGAGCTTGTGTGTGTGCGTGCGTGAGTGTGTGTGTGTGTGTGTGTGTGAGTGCGGGTTTTTTTTTTTTTAAAATAAAGAACTCTGTGAGATAATAAAACAAAAAAAAAATGAATGGAAGACCTGCTGGCAAAACCCACTGGCCCAGTTCTGGGGATGAAGATGGTGAGAATTTGTTTTCAGTTTGCCCAATACATTAACACACACAGAGGGTGTTTGTACACACTTTTGAAATAAAAATAAAGGGAGGGAGGGGGGAGAAACAAGCCCAGCCATTTACGTCAGAACCGAGAGGCAGCGGCGATTTCGGTGACTGCGACTCGGGCAACATGCCCCGGGGGGGGGGTAGGGTTGGGGGAGGGCAATAAGATATTCTTATGTTATACCGAGTTGTAATAAAAAACAAAACGTATCATATCCCCCATATACAGTCGATTCCGCTTAATTGGGACACATCGGGACCGAGGCCTTTTGTCCCAATAAAGCGGCTGTCCCAATTAAACATACACATTTACTATTGACTTCTTGGTTTGGTTTTTTTAGAGAATTTTCGAAAAAAAATGCTCTATTGTCCCCGTTTTGTCTGTCTGTCTGTCTGTCATCACCCTAGATCTCAACAACCATAAGTCCTAGACCCATGATGTATATATCATTTTGTAGGTCTTGGCCTGCCAAGAAATAGCTTTTTTCCATTTCGCGATCTGACCTCTGAGGGCCGTAAAAGGGGCCTTATAAAGTACCGTTTTTTACTATATAAGCTATATTAATAATGGACCGCCCTATATCTCAGCAACCATAAGTCCTAGACCCATGATGTATATACCATTGTGTAGGTCTTGGCCTGCCAAGTGTACATCAAAAGTCCATTTCGCGATTCGACCTCTCAGGGCCAAAATATAAGAGTTTGTTATGTACCGTTTGGCTTATATTTTAAATATAAATAATAAAAGCTAATCAAAGGGGCGCAATCATTATTTATTTTTGTAACAGTTATTCAACATAACTAACTTGTCCTTTTAATATCTTTTTTCAGATATATGCATTACACAATTGAATTTATAAACATTTCCAAAATTTACAAATATTTACTGAAAGATAACAAACGTACTGATACATAAAATGAAAATGCGCTAACACGTCCTGTGTCCAGAATGGAACAGGCTTAATTGCTTGTTTTTTAGATTTGTCCCAAATAAGCGGCTGTCCCAATTAAGCGGTGTCCCAATTAAGCGGAATCCACTGTATATGTATATGGCGCAGAGCCCCACAATTGATACTAGCTCCTACCCCATCCCCTCCTTTCTCTCTCCCCCCACCCCAGACAAGTAAGGCTTCTTCTGCGAGTGTCTGAGTGTGTTGTCGATAATGACGAAAAATTAATCCTCATAAGAAGCAACACAGACGGCTTGGACAAATCAATCAAGATGTGAAACTATGGATACTTTGTACTTCTTTTTTTTTTTTCATTTCGTCGGCACTAGGAGGAATGAAATGAAACATCGTAAAGAAATAGTCTCATCGTTAACATGAATTAGCGGCTGGTTCAGAAATGTACATAATATGTCTCAAGTTGGTATTTCTACACCTTCTATGACAATGATGACGGAAAAGGGGGGGGGGGGTCAATTAACGGGATTCTGTGGGTCACAATAGCAAGGGGGGGGTAGGGTTACCCGAACACTTGTCAGGAGCCCAAAGCCTTGGTTGTGTAAGGGGGTCGATTTCGTAATTTACTTCTATTGATTAACATGGCTGGTAAACTGGGAGCAAATGGAGCAAGAGGCACACACCCATCCCACGGCTGCGAGAGGCCCCCGAAATTCCTGGCTGCAATCTTGGTCAAAAATAGACAAAAAATATCCTGTAATTTAAAAGCGAGCATATCAGCGGAGCCCGCAGTATCAGCGATCTGAGCCCTCGGAAACCCAGCGCGCATCGACATAATAATTCTCGTTCAAAACTACGAAGAGTTTGAAGAAGGCCGCCAAATCAGCCGCGCGACTCATCACCCCAACCACGCGCCCAAGTATCGCGAACTTTTAATTGTAAGGGACACCAGCGAACACACTTTCTCACCCTCCTATGGGGCTACAGTCGCGGACAAAGTTGAGAACCGCTGCTCAAAGACCCAAACCCCCCACCCATAAATAAGAGTAACTAAAAAGAAAGGATAGAAGGGGGGGGGAGGAGGAAACATGTTTCAGGGGGTAACAGAGTATGGGAAACATGTTTCAGGGGGTAACAGAGTGTGTCTTGTGATACAACTAAACAAAAAACACGCTGTAATAAAATGAAATGTGAAAACATCTATACAGCTGAGATGTACAAGCAAGATGGATTCCCCCCCCCCACCTCACTTTCCGACCCCCCCCCCCCTTTTTCCCATCCTCCGATAAGCTTTAACGCGATGTGTTTTTTATTTCTTCTCCTCAGCCTTCAACGAGTGAGTGGCGGCTGGCGCTGCTGCTCGGGTTGAGAATGTAAACGTGCGTGGTGAGTGCTCGCTCACACACACACACACACACACCCCTCCGCCGGTCCCGCCATATGCCTTGTCCAATAAATGTGTTCACGGTTATCAACGGGCTGGCACATGCAATACTGCTAGCAGGCCAGATCGACCCCCCCCCCACACCCACCCCAATCAGTACTCATTACCTTCAGACTTCTGTCGAGAAAGTTGATCTGGGAAAAAAAAAAATAGGCAGAATATCAATAGATTTTAGAAAATTTTTTTTTTTGTAATCGATGTTCTTAATACTACACCGATCGAAAGCATGCACCCCTCCCCATCCCCCCCCCTCCATTTCACACGTAATAAAAAGCTGATAGGGGTGGTGCACGTTATCATCACAGTTGCTTTTTTAATTTCGATGATGTTCTGTGCCACAAACTTCTAGTATCAGTCAGACACACAGAAATGTATACAAATCGAGAATCTTACACGCGTATATATATATATATATATATATATATATATATATATATATATATATATATATATATATATATATATATATATAATTTAAATACAGTGTATCGAAAAATCACTTTATAAAATCAATCCGAGTCCAAAAATGTACGAATCGGTGGATCAGAATTAGTCAGAAAACCGTTGACCTTAGTTATGATATTTTTTTTCATTTTATGAGGGTTGGGGGCGAAAGGAAAAATGGGTGGGTGGGGGGGGGGAAGGGGAAATCATTTGTGTTAAGGGGAGGGAGCATACAGACATAGCGCCACACCAAGTATTCAATATCACGAGAATATACAAATAAAACACAACTTCCGGATGTTCTTTATAACGCGGCAAGGGATTATCCGTTACCCGGGGTGGGAGGTGGGGGATTGGGGGGGGGGGTGAAATCGGAACCAAGGTGGCTCACTGACATGGTGTGTTTCCAACGCCCACCTCGCTGTGTATGCCAGCTCATTAGATCAAAACAGGTAGCCTGCACGGCGGGGGGGGGGGCTGCGGCAAGTAGGGCGCAACCTGAAAAACACGTCGGGAAATGGGCGAATTGAGTGGGGGCGCGCGCGTCGGGTGCAGTAATGCGCTATAAAAATAAACTAACGCGCTGTGATTGTGTGCGCGCGTGATCAGACGGGGGCCCCCATTGAGTAGGGACTGTCGGGAAGGAGGAGAGGGGGGGGACGTGTGGGGAGGGGGGCAAGATCAGCTTTTGGCGAGCGGCAACCCTGCGTACGCGTGAAGAAAGGAGAAGCTCTCTGGCTAGGAGATGGGAACATTATTTATTTCCTGTCTACCCGGAAACACCACCCGACCCCCCACCCCACACACACACACAAAGACAGACCCGATGATTTGTAGGTATGTCGGTTTCTTTTTATTTCATCTGTAGCCCGCACTCCAAAATACCCCCCCCACACACACACACACCACTGTATATAAGTTCTCCATTCGCCCCAACCAATGTACTCTTGACATTCATCAAGCCCCCCCCCCCCACACACACCACTCACGACCCGCCCATTAAACTACAACACAAATTACTAATTGAGACCCACCTGGACGACGCCTATGGGCAATTAAATTCATAATTAAGAATCACCTGCGCCCGGGGGAAGGAGGGGGGGGGGAAGAGAGAGAGAGATTTCAGTTAAAAGGCGATTTCTTCAGATTTACAGATGTACACTCGCATGTACATATTGGTGTGGTATGTACCTGTTCAATTAAATTAAATTTTTTTTTTTTAAATTTCAATGAAAAAAGATCTGGTCTTAAATTTTGTGTGTGTGTGTGTTATGTTGTCTGGAGAAGTTTTTAATGGTGATCTAACACCGTCTAAGAGCAGACCAATTAATTACATTCAAGTCTCGCAGAAATTAACAGTGTGCAAACAGGCGCTTTCATTAAAACAGACTTTGAGAGTGGGGGGGGGGAAGAGAGAGACAAAAACCAACAACACCGTTTGGCCAGGTTAATTAGTGAAAGGTGAACAATTTGTATACCAGACAAATGGGGGCCAACGCGGAGAGAAAATTAAGAAGGGGGAAGATCTCTCTCTCTCTCTCTCTGTGTGTTTCTCGCCACACAGCAGAACAAATTATCCACAGACTGAACTATTAATCACTCCCGGCATTCTCTCTTCTTTCCCCTCCACCCCCCCCCTCCACAATGCGTAGCCCCACCAGACACTCACGTGGGATCCCGCTCAGAAAGCTGTTTCCTTTAGTTTGTTCTAGAAAAAGGTTTACTGTTCAACATACTAAGCATAGACATGCATGGGCGGTCTTGGGAGGTGGTAAAAGGGCAACCGCCCTAGCCCCCCCCCCGCCTAATTTGGGGGGAGGGGGCACCACAAAAACAGCATTTTGATACGATATGCGCCTGCAGGTCATAAATTCCCCCCCCCCCCCGCGCATTCAATCGTGATGATAAGACCGCCTCAATTTACGGGGCCGTATAAACAACAGCAGGGCGGGCCCACTGGGCTTGGGCACAAGCCTGCAATCACGCATATTGAATAATATGTAAATTACTGGCTGTACCCTGCAAAACATATGCATAGAGTTTTATCCCCTAAGGCTTGATTGGTAGTCTAGATTATTTTTTTTTTTTGGTTTCGGGCAGATCCGATTTTTTTTCATGATTGTATTGTAAACTGCAATACTGCTGTATTAATTCTTTACTTTCGATTTAACACAGAACCCACACCGCTATTATTTATATATATAGATAGATTATCACGCCGCCCCGTTACTCGCGGCACTCCTGGCAATGAGACAACCGTGTTTGTGTGTGTGTGCAATTGAACTTATCAGCACCAGTCGAATGCAGTTGAAACGAATTTCTCGTACAAATATGATTGAAGATGTTTGGTCTGTACGTTTATAACCCTTGAAATGTTCCCAATGAAGAAGAAAAGGTGTGATATCATTTGTAGTTCTTCTTTCAAATCTAAGAGATAGTTGAGAGGACACCTACCTGTGATATGATCTGTAAAAGAAAATCACTAATAACTACCTTATGAAACACCCTCAAGACATCAAGTCTATAATTCTAGGATAGTGTGTTCCCTCAAGACATCAAGTCTATAATTCTAGAATAGTGTATCATCAATCAGTGGTCAGATTTTGGTCAGCTTTTACTTTTTAAGACCGTTTGAAAGAAGAAACAATTTTTTTTTTAAAAAGAGTACCGTTTTCTTTCTAACCATTCTACTCAAACTTTTTACGGAAGTAAAAACAAGGATTTCTTGGAGGAAGTAAATAACAGCAGCGTAATGAAAAGCAAAACTTTGGTTCGTTGCAATAAAGGCTCGTGTAACGGGAGAAGGAAGGGTAAAAAATAACTAGCGGTCTTGTCACCAACCCGTCAGTTGGAGCTCATTTCTA
Organism: Bulinus truncatus; assembly: GCA_021962125.1. Taxonomy (NCBI): domain Eukaryota; kingdom Metazoa; phylum Mollusca; class Gastropoda; family Planorbidae; genus Bulinus; species Bulinus truncatus. Next base: position 1,636,001 of record JAGDYQ010000182.1, on the reverse strand, counting down.
CATGCCCCACCCACAGCAGAGCTTTCATTATCCACGAGGGCACCACGCGAAACCCAAGTGCCCGAAACCCATGTATACGGGAATTGAATAGTCTAACCCAGACATGGGTTAGCTGCGACCCGCGGACCAAATAGAGACTGTCAGGATGTTTTAATCCTGACCGCGCTCTGCTCTACCGCTCGTGCACATCAATGGCGTTAACATTCAATTTCATATAAACGCCTCATCCGTCTGCTTTTGATCTGGAACCCTTTTGTCAAATGTTAGAACCCAATGTCGCCCGCGATTTAAAAGGTTTGCCCCCCCCCCCCCATCCATGTTCGAACCCATGTCCCAAGACATATCGGATTATAGAACCAACCATCGTACAAACAAGCAACTGATCGAACTACTTATCTGTGGTGCCTACGTTTGAGATAATTTTTCTGATCTGTTTACCTTCCCATCTGCCGTCTATCCGCACCATTCATTGTGTGCTGAACATCATCATATCAAAACTTTAATTAAAAAAAATATCAAGAAAGATGTAATCATTCAAAACGAAACAAGGTAAATGATGGAGGGGGTGGGGGTGAGATCGGCTCAGCATGTTCCGCAGCTTGGCGAGAATTACAGCCATTAAAATGTAATAGTGTGATGGAGATTATTTTGTAAACCGTTATTTATGGTCAACTAATGGCTTCATTGACGGTGGTGCAGTGAAACTCTTCATTGCGGGTACGAACTGAATAATGGGGGGGGGGGGGGGGGAGTAAACAACAGGTCCAGATGCATCGATCTGTAAATCTGACCAGGGGCAAGAGCAACAACACTACTGCAAAGGGTGTGGGGAGGGGTGGAGGGAGTGTCTATGTAGTGTTGTTGGTGGTTAGGGGTGGCGCGATGCCATGACGCTAGAACTACCAGTCAGTGTTGCCTGTTGTTTTTTATTGAGTGAAAAACCGCCTCAACTCAAAAAGAAATTCCAAAATGAAACCCCTGAAACCCACCAAACTCAAAAAAAAAAAAAACCCACTAAAAACATCGCCAGATTAGCAGAAAGTTGAAAGAAATGCCAAAATGTAATCATATTTTTATATTTTTGTTTTATGTTTTGCATAGCAGTCACATAAAAAAATTAACGCTACCAAAAAATCCGCCAACCCGCCAGAGAGTTAAAACTCACGCAGATACCCGGAAAAAAAAAACAGCCCAAATGGCAGGAGAAACCCCTCAATCTAGCAACACTGCAAACAAGCACACTTCCCGCCCACACACTTGTATGTACACGAATAATAATAAAAATGAACAATGTGTGTTCATGAAAACGTCTTCAATTTATGCATGCATTTATTTTCAACCGGGAACTTGTATCATGGGAGGAGAAAGTTTCATGTATCAGTTATTCAATGGACAGGCTTGTTATGTGTCCACTGTCATAAAATTACATTTAATATTTTCTAAAAAAAAAAAAAAAAACAGTGAATGTGTCAAATTGAATCTATATCATTGTCCTATCCAGTATTTTAATATGTCTCCTCTGTCTTATTGACACTTCTGAATCAAGCACAACATAAAATAAGGCTGTGGTAACACGACACCGCTGGTCTGTCATCAACCAACCGTACACAATATTCTGGCCAAACCTTATTGGTCATTCTCAAGTGCACAACTTTTTTATTTCATGTTCTTTGTTACATACAAATATGAATTTTTTTTTTAATATTACAACAAAAAATTTCAGAGACATGCCTGTATGAAAATAACGAATAGTAATATAACTAGACCAGTGGTTCTTGGAGTATAACTAGATAACCACATGCAGTGGTTCTATGAGTGGATGCTTTGAATGCTTTGAAGTGGGTCGCCAAGAACTGGAATGATTTGCTCAATCGAAAGTATAAACCTGTTTTCTGTACAGGTCGCGACATCCAGACAAGATCTTCAAAGTCGGTCACTATTTCAACAAGCTTGAGAACCACTGCATTAGAAATTTAGAATCCGGAATGACATTGTTAGGCAGTAAACATTGGTTATGTGTTGTGTTGACACTTGGGACATTGTTTGTAGCTGACAGAACTCGGGGATAGTTTTCTCCTTCTGGAATAGACAAGACGTTGTTTGACTTTTTTTCCGCTTCACCTGAGTTGCTTACCTGTCTATTTAATACCATTGGATAAGTCAGTAAGACTACTGGGCATCAGAGTATATAGCAAACTATTAACTTCATCTTGTCTAAAGGCTCAGCAAAATATTTTTTTCAAAAAATGTCATCTCAAAAAAATGCGTGGGTCTCAATCTGATGCGTGCAAATTTCAATTAAAAAAAAAGTAAATTTCCTTTAGCCCCAAAAGGCCATGGGGCAGATGAAGTGTAGAATTCATCTGTTACTGTAACCTAGGCTTATAAAGATATTGTGTGGTTTGCACTATTCCAAGCCGCCATTACTCCACCAACAAAAGTCAGATACCCGTTTAAAGCTGGGAGGATTTATGTGATCAACTTTCACCAGGACCTGGAAAAATTCCCTTGTTTCTCACCGAGGTTTGAACACAGGACTCTCAGGTCGAAAGTCGAAAGTATAAACCTGTTTTCTGTACAGGTCGCGACATCCAGACAAGATCTTCAAAGTCGGTCACTATTTCAACAAGCTTGAGAACCACTGCATTAGAAATTTAGAATCCGGAATGACATTGTTAGGCAGTAAACATTGGTTATGTGTTGTGTTGACACTTGGGACATTGTTTGTAGCTGACAGAACTCGGGGATAGTTTTTCTCCTTCTGGAATAGACAAGACGTTGTTTGACTTTTTTTTTCCGCTTCACCTGAGTTGCTTACCTGTCTATTTAATACCATTGGATAAGTCAGTAAGACTACTGGGCATCAGAGTATATAGCAAACTATTAACTTCATCTTGTCTAAAGGCTCAGCAAAATATTTTTTTCAAAAAATGTCATCTCAAAAAAATGCGTGGGTCTCAATCTGATGCGTGCAAATTTCAATTAAAAAAAAAGTAAATTTCCTTTAGCCCCAAAAGGCCATGGGGCAGATGAAGTGTAGAATTCATCTGTTACTGTAACCTAGGCTTATAAAGATATTGTGTGGTTTGCACTATTCCAAGCCGCCATTACTCCACCAACAAAAGTCAGATACCCGTTTAAAGCTGGGAGGATTTATGTGATCAACTTTCACCAGGACCTGGAAAAATTCCCTTGTTTCTCACCGAGGTTTGAACACAGGACTCTCAGGTCGAAAGTCGAAAGTATAAACCTGTTTTCTGTACAGGTCGCGACATCCAGACAAGATCTTCAAAGTCGGTCACTATTTCAACAAGCTTGAGAACCACTGCATTAGAAATTTAGAATCCGGAATGACATTGTTAGGCAGTAAACATTGGTTATGTGTTGTGTTGACACTTGGGACATTGTTTGTAGCTGACAGAACTCGGGGATAGTTTTCTCCTTCTGGAATAGACAAGACGTTGTTTGACTTTTTTTCCGCTTCACCTGAGTTGCTTACCTGTCTATTTAATACCATTGGATAAGTCAGTAAGACTACTGGGCATCAGAGTATATAGCAAACTATTAACTTCATCTTGTCTAAAGGCTCAGCAAAATATTTTTTTCAAAAAATGTCATCTCAAAAAAATGCGTGGGTCTCAATCTGATGCGAGCAAATTTCAATTAAAAAAAAAGTAAATTTCCTTTAGCCCCAAAAGGCCATGGGGCAGATGAAGTGTAGAATTCATCTGTTACTGTAACCTAGGCTTATAAAGATATTGTGTGGTTTGCACTATTCCAAGCCGCCATTACTCCACCAACAAAAGTCAGATACCCGTTTAAAGCTGGGAGGATTTATGTGATCAACTTTCACCAGGACCTGGAAAAATTCCCTTGTTTCTCACCGAGGTTTGAACACAGGACTCTCAGGTCGAAAGTCGAGGATCTACACCACTCGGCCATACTCCCACTTAATTTCAAGTGTGTCGCCAAATATTAAAAAAAATTAATTCAATGAGAAAACAAGTGCAGCTCTCTAAAAGACAAGCCACGTTAGGAGCCAGCAAATAGAAGTAAATTATCTTTAGTTGCAGTGAATGCTTTCTAAAAGACAAGCCACATTAGGAGCCAGCAAATAGGGGAAAATTACCTTTCGTTAGAGTAAATGCTTTCTAAAAGACAAGCCACATTAGGAGCCAGCAAATAGGGGTAAATTATCTTTAGTTGCAGCGAATAATCTCTAGAACAGTGTTTCCCGAAGTGTGGTACGCGTACCCCAGGGGGCACTCAAAGAGTTTGGCGGTTGTAGGTGCTGCAATGAAAACATTGGGTAAACATGCACGGCTAGTGTGAAAATGAAATGAGGGGAATACGCCAGCTGTTTTTTTTTATTTTATACAAGGGGTATTAGAAAATAAAAAAAGGGGTACACAGATGTCAAAAGTTTGGGAAACACTGCTCTAGACTTTGAACGATTGTTTGCTGATTTCTAAATTGTGACTGTAAGGAGGAAAAACAGGTAATAAGTTAAAAGCTACCCTAGCCTTAGGGTAATGGGTCAACAAGTTTACTGAACTCCCTGAGCTATTATGTCATTTCGGAAGGAAAATCCAAACGTAAGCTGTAATGAGGAAAAAATGGGGGAGCAGACAGAAGATATATTTTAAATTAATGAAAGAAAGAAATATCAAAGGATACAAAGTATTTTAATTTTAAAAAATGGCCATAAACGTTTGGACTTACATTTTATAAGCTTGACAACATCCAAATGATTCCTACTTGTGACCAGGGTTCCATTCACCTAAAACCAAAGGCATTCATTAATACTATTATCATGTCAAAAAAAAAGTTAATCAAGTCTTTTCAAACGTAAATCACAGTCTGTTTCTTCGTCTAACGATTTCTACAAAAATAAGCACAGTAAACTATGGATTAACCGGCCTAAAGTGGGGGAAAGGCATGCAGGATAAACAAAAAAAAAATCCAGAAATGCCAAAGCTATTTTTAAATACCTTCTCCACCCATACAATATTTTAAAAACACATTACAAAAAAAAATATTCTTTGTATAATAAACAATGTAAGAGAATACTCCACCAGTCTCTATGGGGGCACAATCATGATAGAAGAGAGTCTCTACCTCTACTGTAAATAAAAACACTTTGATATGGCCTCAGCTTGAACTTTGTTTTTTTTTTTAACTGCACACTAATATATTGAAACTGAATTATATTTAGCTCTTTTTAATCCCGTGAAACCTTCATTTTTTTTACACCCCCACAGTAAGTAGAAGTCTTATCAAAAATATTCTTATTTGATATATTACTAAGTGATTATGAACTAGCAGGATCTATCTTACTGCCTGATGGGCCGAACCAGGCCAATGGGAATAAATTGGCCCATCCATGTCCGAAAGAAAAAAAGTTATTTTCCCTACAAACCAAAGCAAAAATATCAAAGTGAGAAATGCAATTTGTTTAATAGCTTAAAATCATACAGCAAGAGAATGATTAGCTGAGAACAGAGATTCCCAAAGTGTGGACTGGCTGAGTTTTGGGTGGCTCTCGCTACCAAATGAACATTTGTAATTTTTGGAGCGAGAATTTGAGTGCGTGACTTAATAAGCATTCAATTCTATTCTAAAGTGAACAACTTTATATGAAATTAATTATACTTTTTAAAATAATTTTTTTGTCATAATTTGTCTTTTTTTTTTTGGGAGGGTTACAAAAATATAAACCGGCTCTCATGGTAGATTGTGAAGCAGAAAAGTTTAAGACCCACTGGCTTAGAGCTCCTACTGCAAATAAATCCTTAAAAAAATCTTTCTTGTTCAATTAATAATAAAACGAAAGAGAAAAAGAAAGAGAGGCCAAAGAAGAAAAAACACCTTGTGCAACCTTCGAATGTCACTCCAGATGGAGTTCAGCTTGAATCAGCCACAGAGGGTGGCTCCGGATAGAAGTTGGATAGAAGTTGCCGGATAACTGTTGTGAGTGGCCCATACTCCTATGGGAGTGACGGGCGTAAGCAAGCAATAATAAAACATGCATCTGAGAAAGCTTTCAAGTATCACTACAGAAAAAAAAAAGATTTCAGAATGATGGTTTCAATTGTTTAAATGACAATATTAATATTTAACGCGTCACTCTAAAAGCTGTGCTTATCACACTAATAAATTCCTCAGTTTGGAATACATTGCTCTAGCTAAGCAGGATTGGGGGGGGGGGGAGATATGGTTTTATTATATTTTACCTTGACTATTCGATCCCCTTGTTGAACGCCAGCTTTTGATGCCGCCCCATCTGAAAGAGGGAAAGAAGAGAAAAAGAAAAAACACCTGTTATTGAAGTAAATCTTAATCAATACAGCTAACGTGTTATGTAATATGTTCCAGAAACATCAGGCAGTATCATATACAACTAATAATTAATGGCTTAAAAGACAAAATAAGATTTATGAATTATCATTTTTTGCTCATTAATCAGCTCTCATTAAACTCTGAGCTGGGACTTAATTAGAATTTAGTACGGAGGATAAGTTAACATTTTTTTAGAATGAATTCAAGCAATGTGTTTATTTTATCTAGTTCATATGTTTTGATTCAATATAGGCCTTAAGTATACTTAGCTATATTAACAAATAGTAAAAAAAAAAAAATTGGAACTGAAAGCATTATTTTTTTTTTTAAAAAAAAAGGCTTTACTAATTATAACTACTTTGAAAAATACTTTTAAATTCGTTATAAATACAAATGCCAACTAGATCAGAGGAATTTACATTTATAATGAAGCCACCAGTGACAATAGGGCTTAGGTAAGAATTCACATTTATATTGAAGCCATGAGTGACAATAGGACTTAGGTTTTTTTTTCTAACTCGATAAACATGGTGCTAATTACAGGTTCCAGCCACAGTGACAATAGGACTTAGGTTTTTCTTTCTAACTCGATAAACATGGTGCTAATTACAGGTTCCAGCCACAGTGACAATCCTCCATGATGCCGTCACAGGCGAAGATGCAGAAAAAGCACTACAAAAAAGTCCCATTAATGATTATGGGATTTACAGGCAAAGGTATCATTCTTCAGTGACATTATAGGACTGAAGCCACCGGTCACTTAAATGCATACTTACTCTCAAACACGCAACTCTTCCCAGGCAATAGCTGTGGCTCTTATACTCATGCAATCTATTTCAATTGCTCATTATATATGGCTTTCTTTTTTTAGAGCATTTTCTATTGTCCCCGTTTTGTATGTCTGTCTGTCTGTCTGAGGGCCGTAAAAGGGGCCTTATAAAGTACCGTTTTTTTACTATATAAGCTATATTAATAAAGGAGCGCCCTATATCTCAGCAACCATAAGTCCTAGACCCATGATGTATATATCATTTTGTAGGTCTTGGCCTGCCATGCGTACATCAAAAGTTCATTTCGCTATAGGACCTCTGAGGGCCGGGCTTCAGGGCTCCTAAGGGGCTTATATATTATATATATGGCCCCATTCTACACCTTGTATGTTCAATAACCCATTCATTTGGTGCGAAATACTGCAGCACGTAGTGTCACCAAGATTTATTAAGAAACTCATCAAATGAAATAGTAAGCTTGTGTTCTGAGTTTAATTGAAAGTATCAGAGCTGTGCAACAATTGACGGAGTTTTCGGACGATTAAATGACTACAATTTCAAATGTTTTCAATTATGAGTCCTATTTCAGTAACCACAAACCACTTGTAGTTTGATTTAAGAGAAAATATTTTTTTTTCAAATATAAAGAAACGTCTTTATAATATTTTTTTACAGATATATGCATTACACAATTGAATTTATAAACTTTTCCAAAATTTACAAATATGTACTGAAAGCTAACAAACGTACTGATACATAACAAGAAAATGCGCTAGCACGTCCTGTGTCCAGAATGGAACAGGCTTAATTGCTTGTTTTCAAAATACATGCATAAATAAGTAGCTCTGTCAAAAAGAGTCCTTCCTTTTTATTTTCAGAGAATGCTTGAACATAATCCCACTGTATGTATATAGGGCCTGTGCATAAATGTTATTTGATACATACAGATTTTTATAAAGTTAACCGCTAGATCCTTGTTGAGAAAAAAAAAAAGGTAGCAAACGTGATAGCTACTATTAGCAATCCTATGAAATCCCTGTAAAGATTTTATCTCTTAATCCTATCAAAAGATCCCGTTGGTACCATAGAGTGTAGGATGCACCGCAGAGTCAGGAGGTAACTCATAAGGGGTTTCTTGGCTCGACAGATAACCCACCTCGCTGATCTGGATCATAACCCTGACGCCACCTGGTGAAGACGACCAGAGAGTTCAAGCACTGAATGCCATCAAACAGCCCCCCACCATGAAGAGACTGCGTGACACAGAAATGACCCTTAGAAATATCACTCATTCCGATAGCCCGTGCATTTAAATGCATAAAGGGGGATAATAGGTTTGGGAAATTAAATTAATAATAAACTACAAAACTGCCAAGAAAAAAGACTGTTCAGTCATTTACAAAAAGACATCAAGAATGACAACTCCATACTGACCTGCCTTCACAGAAGCCACAAATACTGGATTGTCCCCACTGACCGTGAAGCCGTAGCCCTTCTCGTCCCTCTGAATGATGACGCACCTCTGCACCAGAGCCGTTGGGTCAGAGGGCTCCACGCTGCGGCCTGTTCCAGCATTGGGGTCATCCCTCTGAGAAGGTATGCTGGAGAGCCTGAGCGGGCAAGAGGAAAATAAGTGCAACAGTGAGCAAAAATGTTTTTCAACAGATCTCTCTCTATCTGAGTAAAGATGTTAGTCCTAACCTAATCTAATTACAACGCCTGGTCAGAGATTTCATTACAACTAATTCGATTCCGTAAAACATTGCTTATTATTTTTGGCATCAATACTATACAATAATTTAAAAAAACAGAATTTAATAATAATAATAATAAAAAACAGTTTTTGTTTTTATTTTAAATAGAAAAAGTAACAAATGTTAGTTATTAAATTAAATATATTAAAAAGTTAACCTCCAACACCAGTTTGAAATCTTTTTTTTATAATTCGCTTCCTTTTTAAAAGCTGATAAAAAAAAGCAAAGTAAATAGTAACAGAGACAACTAACTACGAGGCTAATTCTAGTAGAAATGGATACTTTAAATCAAATACACATATTTCTATTTAATACACAGAATATTTTATTTAACAATGCACTTTTTTCTATTAAAAGTGAGAAATTTAATAATTATCAATATCAAGGAAGTATTATGCAGTAAAAAAATCATATTCAATAAAGTTAATCTGTTGAAAATAGCCTTTTAAAACTGTGTTCAATTACTTCCACAACAATGCAAACAAAAATATTGCTGAGATGAATTACTTACAGTTTTAGCAACACATAAATTTTACAATGATTGTGGAAAATTATTAAGGAAAGAGCAATTTGCACATCCTTTACTCCATATAGAACCATTAAAGTATTAGGTGGCCCTAAGATAAAGATACATTTGTGGGCCCATTGCAACAATGTGTATGTGGACCCCTAACTGTTATTATAGTTTGGAGCCCCCCCCCCCGACAAGCGATTATATGGTCCCCTCCCTGTGGCAGGCATGTCAGCTAAGTAGACTTGTGAAAATGGACCGTAGAATTTATTTTAAAACTGATGAACTAGTCATACGATGGTCAAGACCAACTTTTTTTTTTTCATATTTAACTAACAGACTAAGCTTTCATTTATCAATGGGTCATGCCTAAAGACAAGTCCTGACAGAGGAGCCCCCTGAGCAGTGTAGGGCCCAAGGCCTCAGCCTAGTTTGCCTAGCCATAAGAAGGGCTCTGCTTCCTTATCAAATACCACCAAGGTTTCCCGTCCTTATCAATTACTGGCGGTTTAAAACAAATTTGCCTACATTTAAAAAAAAAAAAGGAATATATATAAATAATAGCGGTGTGGGCTCTGCGTTAAATCGAAAGTAAAGAATTAATACAACAGCATTCCAATCAAGAAAAAATTGGATCTGCCCGAAACCAATAAATAACATAGCCTACTGACGAAGCCTAAGGGGATATAACTATGCAAAGTTTTTGCAGGGTACAGCTAGTAATATTAATAATTTACATTTAAAAAAAAAACAAAAGAAAAAAAAACAAAAACTTGGAAGAATAAAAAAAAAAAGGGAGGAAAAAAAAACACAGCGAAGAAAATGTTACCAAAACCAAACAAAAAAAGTAATGCATGTTTGATAAGTGATCTATGTTGTATGCAAATTTAAAAAAAAAAAATTAAAAAAATAAAAATAGATGTTTTCCATAAAATTAAGAGCCCCACCACAGGGTGATCTACGAGTTGTTGACCACTATCACAAACAGACTGAGAGCAAAGCCAACCCAAGAAACCAAAATTCAGACACATTAAAAAAAAAAAAAATTTTGTAAGCAGAGTGTTGAGATCAAGTGTAATGTTATGTTTACCTTCTCAGATAGAATCTTGAATAAAATAAAAAAGAGTTTTCAAATAAATTGAATGGCTTATTGCAGAAGTTTTCAAAATGAAGTTCAAATGCGTTTGTTTTAAATGAAACACACAATTTCTATTCATGAATTGATGATTTATCAATGTCAGAAGTGGGATTTTTAAAAAAAAACAACTAAACTTCAAGAAATAAACAAAGTTGTGTCAGGAGCATGACTAACAGCCAGATAGGGATAAACGTAACACACTGGATTAATCAAAATAAATAACAGATAACATTTTTGTCATATCTTTCAGCTGTCGAGGCTATTTTCCATGCTGTAATAAATACTTTTATTGTCAAAATAAAAAGGCCATGGGTGATTATTTTTTATATGAACATATGTGTTGGGACATAAAGTTACTTCAGATAAGCATATATATATATAGGTCGGGTTTAGATAATTAGTATAGATTTGCTACTACACAATGAACAGTTCTTTTTTTTTTTTTTTTGAGGCTAATTGATTTCTTATTAAAGTGACTTTGAGGAGAAAGGTTGAGAAGCGCTGTCATGGGTAATTAAACTATAGCACCCACAAACCGGTTACATTACCCACAAACTGGTTACATTACCCACAAACTGGTTAAATTACCCACAAACTGGTTAGATTACCCACAAACTGGTTACATTACCCACAAACTGGTTACATTACCCCTGAAGCTACGTTATTTACCGACGGTTAAATACAAAGTTAACAAAAAAAAGTTGAGAAGCGGCTACTGAC